>ML675622.1:20826378-21218656 GCA_007922155.1 Mesoclemmys tuberculata
TTCTTTCTTTCTTTCTTTCTTTCTTTCTTTCTTTCTTTCTTTCTTTCTTTCTTTCTTTCTTTCTTTCTTTCTTTCTTTCAATGCTGCAGGATTTCTGCCTCAGTTCAGCCTTTGTGTTCTGAGGCACACATGTAGTACTGCTGTCTACAAATGCAGTGGAGTGTGGGATGGGTCCCCCAGTGTATAAGATACAACAAAGACAAATGAAAATTTCTCAGATCTTGAATTTAAAGGACATTCCAAACTTAAGTTAAAAATAAACACACCAAAGAAGAATTTACACAAAACAACAATACAATGGACTTCTGTTTTGGTCATCACTGATCTCTAGGGATGAGATATCTTTCAGAGAGCTGGCTGGTAAATTGGGCAGCTTGAGGGAAATTTCTTCATTAGACTCAACTTTTCTAGCCTTGGATTTCCTTTGTCATGCCTCTGCTCAAACAGTGGAAAAATATTGCCTCTCCTGACAAACCTCCCATCTCTCCTGTCAATTGACATAGCTAAGACATTATCACTTTTAAATCAGACCTCTCACTGTCTTCCCAGAAGATCCTTCTTTAACCTGCTTTTGTACCTTGTGCTCACATTCAGAAGTTTGGCCTCTCTGATTGCTGCAGTTGTCCCTCCTTTTCTATGGTGCATTCTCTTAAGGAAATTTCAGATAGAAGGCGATAGCGCTCTAGGATGCTTTAAAGAGGTCTTTGTTGTTTTGCACAATATGTTCTGCACCCGAGAGATAAATGGCTCTAACATCCTGCCTGGGTGAATATGGGCATCTCCAAAATAACTGCTTTTTCCTCAAAGAAATTATTTGAAAAGAGATGGCTACAAGCCGAGTCCTGTTGATCAGCTTTCAGCACCACAGACAGAGCACAAAGGAGAAAAAACACAGAGAAGTGGATGAGAAAAAAGAAGAGCTGTGTGCAAGAAAATAAGTCTTTCAAATGCACTAAGAAGTTTCTGATCAGGAAAAGGCTTACTGTAATGATCTTACCAAAAGTGATTTGGATTTTTAGCATCTATTTTCAATTTACAGTGCTCATAAATATGAAACCTAAAGACCCAAAGGGAGTGCTGGGAATGTAATTGAGCTTTATAGACTCATTTATCAACTAACAAATGCATCTTTTTTTTTTACTCCATTATGCTTAGTGTGCACTGGCACCTTTGCTATGAAACTCTGACATCATAGGATGAACTGACTTCCGCTGCCTGATCAAAAAATTACTGGTGTAGAATATCCTAAAATATTCTTGCTCAGGGTGGAAAAACGGACTGAAATAGCGACACTTTTGTTATAATGTTGGTTATGCTGCACATTTTTCATACTGTGAAAGTGGCTCTAATGTTCAGGAAAGTGAAGAGACCATTATCATTGGCTTTAGCCAGGAAGAGGTATAACCCAGTGCGATCAGCATCTTCTATGCAAAACTGTCAGTCCTAATTTGCAGCACTCTTGCTATTCCAGTCTTTGGTCTGCACATAGCTCTGGCACATATGGCCCACAGCAACTCGTGCAATGCCAATACTAGCTCCTCACAACTGTATGAACGCTCCTTAGTTCTGCCATACCTGCTGAACCTGTTCTTGGTCTCAATTTGGCAGAGACAACCAGAGTCAATTGTATAAATAAAAGATCCTTCCTGCTGTCTTTTCCTCCCCCCCCCTTAAATTACAGTGGGAGAAAAAAATGACACAGCACACAGGGTTAGCCTGAGAATGTCATACTGGAATGCAGAGCCCGATTTGGAATCCCTGAATGAGTAGGGTCCAGTTAGCAGGACTACGCCTAATTAGAGAGACTGTGGCTTCATGGATAGAGCACTAGACAGTGACTTGGGATTTTATTTCTGACTCTGCCACTCCCTCCTGGGTAACCTGAAGCAAATCACTTTCCCTCTCTGTATTTCAGTTTCCCCCATTTACAGAATGGAAGATAATGGTATTTCCTTTGCAAAGGGCCTTGAGTTCTACAGATGAAAAGCACCATGTAAGAGCTAGATTATTATTATTCCTGGCACTGATTAGTGTTCTGCTGGTAGAGCGAAGGTTAGTGGGCTTACTCTATGCTAGCTTGTTCTTTTTTTAGAACAGCCACTAGCCCGTCATCTGTAGCCTCTTCATCATATAAAGAGCAGAAAGTCAGGCCTGCTGACTGATCCCTCAGAAACATGTGAGTGGAGAAAGAAGATATGGCTCCTGCCTCCCAATTGTGTGACTGCTTAGGGGGCAGAGAGAATGAGGAAGGGAAAACGGTGGAGCAGCCCATCACTCATGAGCAACTGCATAGCAAAAAAAAAAAAAAAAGGTAAGAGCTCAACATTCATGATCAACCCTACAATAAAATAACAGGGTGGATATGTAATGAAGCAAACTGAAGATTCAAATTTCAAGCTCAGGTTTAAACACATAAACAAATTAACATTTTAAAAAATCATTAAAATCATCTTGACACTATCTCTTTCATTTCTGAAGTGAAGAAATAGTTAAAAAATGTCAACACGGCTTTAGAATGTTTACATGTCAGCACTGTGGTTACACAACCCAGAGCTGATGCACTGCTTAATCATAGCGATTTGGCTTGTGCTTAAACACTATTGTATAACGACGATGAAGCACACCTTTAGAGACTATTCACTTCAAATCAGTTTAAATTAAAGCGCAGGAGTAGGCAGCCTTGCACAGGTGCCGTTAAATAACATCCCATGTATAGCAAAATCAATGGCTGAGGTACATGACTTGCCTTTGACAGCCAGCAATCAACCCGCAGCATGAAAGTATGCAAGAGGCATTCTTCTCCATGAAAGGAACATGTCCAGTCACTCAGTCAGCAAACACGCAGCTTCTCTCAGGGTAAATAGAGTTCAGACCGTGGTCCAATCCAGATTCTGTCCAAAAGAGTGCTGCTCCAGTTTGCTAATCAAATGGGACAATACTGAAGGGGATGGGGAAAGAGCAGGTCCATTACTCTTTGAAAAATGAACAGTATCAGTTTGTCAATATATTCAAGAATGAAAGAACTGATTTCAAGTCGCTGTCATTTATGAAGCCATAGGGTGTTATTTGCAACTATGGGGACAAGTGCCAGGTTTCCAGCGACATACTGACTCATGAAAAGTTAATTAATTGTGGCAAGATTAATTATTCTCCTGAAAATTCATACTGGAAAGTGCACTATTTATTATGTAGCTGTCGTTTTAGTCTTTTCGTTTAAAATGAATCAGACATACAGTCCAGGAGCAGAAAAAATGGCATGTGACTTAGATGACCAGCCATGCAACACAGATAGTGGATGGATGAAGTGAACGAGTTAATGTGTAATCCATAGGTTGAAAGCTACTCAGCCAAATCATTGAGGGCTTAATTGTGGCTTTGCGTCAAGCACTAAGCCACATGCAGCATGTTGTGCTGGCCAGGAGTAGGCCAGAAGGCGGATTGTGACTAAGGGTTTGTCTACACTTGGAGCTGGGGGCGTGATTTCCAGCTCATATAAACATGCTCATGGTAGCTCTCATCAAGTTAACAAGCTAAAAATAGCAAGGTAGCTGGGATAGCGTGGGCAGTGGCAGCATGGGCTAGCCACGATGAGTACAAATGCACCTGAACCCCATGGATATGTAGTCAGCACAGCTAGTCTGGGCTGCCGTTTGCCACAACCCATTCTATCCTGGCCACACAACTGTTTTAGTATGCTAGCTTGATGAGAGCTATGGTGAGTATGTCTACACAAGCTGGGAAATACAACTCAAGTGCACAAGTGCAGATGTAACCTCTGAGTCATAACCCCTCTGAATTCTTCCTTGTGCCAAGGGGGAAGCACCCTTCCCAGGTGGGTACAGACCTGGTGCACCGGCATAGCTCCATTAGATGGAGCATTGTAGAGGGTTGAGCTGAAGCTTTGCCCACTTGCCAACCCGTCCTGCCCGCTCCCGCCCACTTGTGCAGGGCAGGGAGGATGCCGCAACCTCATGAAGGCTGCTTTCCTCTCCATGATGTGAGCAGTTGATGGAAGGGAGTACCGGGACATGAGGTACCGCCTTACTGCCTCATGCCCCTACGCAAACCAGGACATAATCTGTTTCTCTCTAAACACCAGAGTTGGTTTTTTAAAAAAAAATCCAGTTGGTTTGCTGAAAATGTCTAGAGATGAGGGAGTTCATCTAAAATGTATTTTTTTGCCAATAATTCACTGAAAATTGAAAAGTCAGAAATTATCAATGCGCTTTAGTAAATATCTACAAATAACACAAATATCTGAAGAACAGCAAGTTGAGAGGGCAAACAATTTGCTAACTGAGATATGGCTGCATTCATAACAAATAATTTGACAAGTCCAGTTTGCATTTTAACATATACCCTTCTGCATTCCAAGGCAGATTTTCAAAACTACTAACGGCCACTGCCATGTGACCTCTACGAATGTTAAAGGGAATCATATGGCTACTTTGCACTGCAATGGAAAACGATAACTTAGCAGATGAAATAAGAAGAGATTTTCACTTTCTGCCAAACTTCAACCAAATATATCTTGCTATTTTCTTTTTTAAAAAGTCTATTATTCTTTACTTTGGCCTCTCTGCTGACTCCAAGAAGTATCAGAAGTTTTGGGATGCTTCCCTGAACTCTTCGGGGTTCATCCTTCACTAGTCCCTAATAAAGCTGCTCAGAAAGAGGAATGTTCAGCGCATGGGAAATAACAATATTTTGGTATTTGTTTTTTTGTCCAGAAACAGGACAGAAAGGCAAAATATTGAACATTTTCATGCAAAGAAAAGTGCCACAAAAAAAAAAAAATTAAAATCAGAAATGTCACAATGAAAAATGTTGCCATTTTCAGCAGAAATAAAACTTTCCCCCATTCTCTCAGATTGCAACTATTACGATAAGTAACTAACTTTTGGTGATAGTGAGGAATATATGCAGGGGCTTTTCATACTTTTATACCTGTGTATAATATCAACAAATATACTCACATCTGCTGTGCTCCACTGTGTACAGGAGACAGGCTGCCCCACTGTTTGGTTGTGATACTTGATGTAAATTGTGAGGCCATTAGTGAACTGTTTGTAATTGTTTATAATTGGACAATTGTTGCAGAACAACAGTTTGCTGCTAATGTGCTTGATCCATTGACAGAGTAATTCCAAACTGCATAACATGCTGAGCAATTTACACATCTTTGTTATAAAGCACTTACCAAAACTGTCTGTGTTATACATGCATGTTTAGGTGCCATTTTGCTAATTTTTTCCAATGTTGATCTATAATTGATAGAAAATATAGATATATGTACATATATGACAAAAATTCCCTGAAGGAACTAAAGACTGAAGTGCAGCATTTTGAGAATGGCAGATCCACATTATGAGAAATGGCAGGTCCACATTATGAGCAATGGCAGTGCACACTTCTCTATGGCACTCCATTAACATTTGCCTCACCACTGACCATTGGAGAGTCTTCTTAGGATAAGACTGGAATCCCTATGGCCTGGAAGCCCTTGCCTTTGGCTGTGTTCTGAGGCTGCCAGCCGGGGTAACCAACTGTGTTTGTGACAGTTTTTGTAATATGGACATCTTCCTATTACCAATGTTCTTTTATATACATCATAAATATATTGTGGTAGTGCCTAGAGGGCTCTTGGACTAGGTGTTGTACATACATATAATGAAAAGACAGTCTAAGCCCCAAGAGGCTTAGAGTTTAAGAGACCTAGGTTTGGGCTACTGAACAAAGCAGCAAATGGCAAAGACTTTTGGTCACTGCTGACCCTGGATCAGATGTGAATGGAATGACTATCACATCATATTGAACCAATCCTCAGAGCCATCCATTCCACCGTAACAAGGTTCCTAAAATCAGATGATGCCCACTGGGGTTGGGAGACTCATTATCTACAGCAACTTGTTACTTTTCTAAATTATTCTTCCCTTCTTCAAGAAGCTAAAGAGTTCTGTCATTTAGTGTCTAACAGCTGCAGTAACTAGGAGTGGCTCAAGTTTACAGACCTTAATGAAAAGAAGCAATAGGTACTTTGCAGTTGTTTCTCCCTAGAAGAACTGAGGAGAAGAGGCAGGGAAACTAGTGTGATCAGAGGACAGCTATATACCACCAAGCTATTAGAAGCCATTGAGGGAATGAACAGTTCTGCTTGAAGAAGACACCTGCAGAAAAGCTGCTGCCATTTCTCTTTGTTCATGTTCATTACTAACATGGAGCCTGATTCTTATTTCATACTGGTATATTTCCATTGATTCCAGTGGAGTTATTCCTTACTTACATCAGTGTCAGTGATTGAGACCATTAGAAACATAAGAAAAAAGGATCAGTTTAAACGGGTCTCTTTTACTAGTTCAGATTCTCGGCCAGCTCCTCAGCTGGCATAAATGCATAGCTCCATTGGTATCAGTGGAGTTATGCTGATGTACACCAGTAAGGATCTGGCCCTCTACCTTTAAAAACAGGCTTTTCCCCCATAACACAGCTACTTCTGCAACTGAGAAAGCTTAGTGAAGTTACATACCGTACAGAGTCCGTATTATCAGATCACATTGGCACTTAGCAATATCCCAGCAAGAAAGACACAATTCTCTTTGAGGCAGCAGGAAAACCACCTCCCTGTGGATGTCTGATCCATCTTTACCTGCACCCAAGCACTCTAAGGGTTTTGTATACAGTGCTGTTTGTCCAGACGCCTTTGTTACTGTGCTTTTCAGTAAATGAAATGTGCCTGCAAATAGATAAGAATCTATCTATCTATAAGCCTTTGACTCAGTCAGAAGTAAATCATCTATCTCGGTAATCCGCAGCCTTTTCGCTCTTGATTTTGCTGCATGGTGGAGATAGGGCTTCTTCTCCAAGGGATAGATTTTGCGCTCTGAAATAATCTTTTTATAGCGAGTACCTAAAAGCAACTAGATCATATTTAAGTGGTGGTATTCCTGGCAGGTGTTACATATATGTAAAGGCACAGGGCCAACAGTAATGCCAGTGAAAAATAATTGCTTTGTTGTCTGACTTTACACGCTCCTATAACACGGGAAAGGGGAGAGAAAACAATTTTTGTTCTGGATTCTTCTGCTTTGCAATTTTCTTCAGCTTTTAGATTACACAGCGAGTTTGTGTCTTCAGAAATAATTGAAGTAGGTAGAAAGATGGAATAGAGGACAATTATCCAGTTTAAACTCTAGCACTAAACTTCCTTTGAGAAAGGAAACACTCTGAAGAGGAGAATTTCTATCTCATAGGTATTTACGCCTTGTTCATCACTGTAGTGTTCAAGCACCTTCCAGCAGCACATTCATTCAAGCTTATCATATGTCTGAGGCGATGACATTCTTTTTCCAGACTTTTGCTGGGTTGTTTTGATTCAATTGGTTTCCTTTGCAGTGTTATCGCTAGTGGTAATAGCACAGTAGCATCCTGAGGCCTGAAGCAAGATCGAGGGGGTCCCTTTGTGCTTGGCTTTGTTCTAACATATAGGAATCTGCAAGGCCTCTCAGAGGACCGTACACGTTAAATAGGCATGATGCCACTGTGGTTGGTAGCAAACAAAGGGAGGGAAATGGGGATGAGGAAGTCACACGGTTGTTCAGGTTTCTAGTGTGCTCTGATTCAGCAATATGAACGCAAGTGGTAACATCAATCCAAGAGAATGGTTTTACCCCAGTGTAAATCAGGAGTGACTGATTCCAGGAGTGATGGAATTACATCAGTGCAAAGCAGGTGTGAATGAAAAAGGAATCAAGTCCTAAATATTCCATCCACACCTTTTTCAAAAAAAGTCTCTCCATTAATACAGAATCCTGCCTCTCTGCCTTTCTACTCCATGCACCGTTGCTTTAGAACCTCTGTTCCATTGTGTAGATTCTCACTTTTGTGTTTTATTCCTTCCCGTACACTATTGCTTTCTCCTCATAAAATACTAAATCCCTATCATGCTGACTGTCATTAGACACCCTACTTCCCTCCCTACCCCCAGAGCCTCCAGCCCCCATTCTTAGGTCACTCCCCTCCTCATACACAAATCTGCAGAAAGTGCTCACAAGATCACTAAGTGGAAGCAAGCCTGCCTGGGGCTGAGGAAGCGTAAAGTTCCCTCTCTTTCATCTGTTGCTTGCTGGGTCCAAGGACTAATATCAGAAACCAGGATGGAAATGGTCAGCCTTCATCATTTACTAGGCATTTTTTCTCACAAACATCTTCATGCTACCCTTAATGCTTGGGGGGTGCTCCTCATGAAATCTGTTCTTTGAGATCCCTTCTTAAAACTCATCTTTGCTGTGATGCCTACAAAGCACTCGACCATTGCTAGGCAGTAGGTGTGCTGTGGCTACTGCCTGTTTTACTCAACATCACAGTTTTACTGTTACCTTGTCTTCGCCTTCCTCCTGCTTGTTTTCTGTATCAAGCTGTTATCCCCCATCACATGCCTGAATTTTGGGGGTGGGGGCTTTTTTCCTTAATTATTGTGTGTAGGTCTCTAGTACAGTGGTGCCTGACTCTTGACTGGGACCTTTAGGCTCTACCATAATATAAATGATAATATAATAACAACTGTAACCCCTTTGCCATTTGGGAGGCTTCTGAGAAGCAGTATCCACAGACAGACAGCAGCATAGACGTAACCCCTGGGAAAATGAAACAACATCTGCCAGCCTAACCTGTCTGCTTGTGACCCAGTGGGGCGGGGGGGGGAGAGAGAGAGAGAGAGAGACTAGGGAAGAGAAAAGGAAGAATTACTAGGTTAAAAGCCTAAACTGACATGCCTAAATGACCAACTCCACAGCTTCTAGATGGCTAGGGCCGTCTGGGCGTGTGCACTTAGCCCAAACCTGTGCAATATTTAGGAAAAGGACAGGGTACAGGGTAAGATAGGGGAAAAAAACCCTTCAGTTTTACTGCTTGGTAAGAGGAGCCCAGCTGACCTGGAGCTCCTAGTTTCATGGAGATGGTCCCCCTCAGCTAGCTGTCCACACAAATTTCAGCTATTGTAAGCACCAGGCAGAAAGAGAAGCCTAGCCTCCCACCATAAGCTTGAACCAGCGGGAGGAAAAAAAAGGCAGCTGGGTAAAGGAGAGGGCACCCCAAGACTCCACTGTCCAAAGGGAGCAGCCTGACTGCTAGCCTCACCTGTTAGGCCTCCCTTGCACCGGGAGTCAATAGAACGTCAAAGTACAAGTAACTCAATGGCCCTGCTCCACTGCAGCGACCTGTCTGTCTTGCAGTGGGACATGGCAACCCGGAGTGCTGTCTACACTTCACTTAGAAACCTAGGAAAGGGTCCTGGGGGCATTGTGAACAGTGGAACTGTATTCAGAGGGCTCATGTTCCTTGGAGGGGTTGTTACCAACAGCAGGGGAAGAGGGAACGTGGGGAGTGAAGATCGGAGCATTGCAACCACTCGGACTGAGCAGCACATAGGGTTTATAGTTCCACTTGCTCAACTTAACCTGCATTCAGCATCACTCTTTGTGAAAGAAACACCAGGGACGAGTTCAGACCAAATTTGTTTTTTGCACGGACAGGAGAAAGTGTAGGAGAGCACCACACCACGTCAAGCGATAGCCAGGCCTGCAGCAGTAATGTAAGCATACATCTCTTCAGTCAGCCCTAGAGAGCTCCCATGCCAGGGACAGCATGCAAGTCCCTGGCCCACCAGGTATGGGGAAAGAGCTTGTTCTGTCAAGCCGTAAATCAGCATTTAGATTTATGATGGTGAAAGGCAAGGTTGAGTTGTTTTTGGCAAGGAGATCTTTGTTTCCCTGACACCTAGCCTACTTACAAGGATCTGAAGGAGAAGTGGGGGCAGAGGGAGATTTTTCTCATTTGAAAAAAACCTCCCTTGAGCCCTCTTCCCTTTGGAGCTAGCCCAGTCCTACCAGTTTTTAGCCCCAGCGTTCCAAATTCTGGCACCAAAATGGAGAACAAAGTCAGCTGTGGCAGTTGCACCAGACCTTCCTTGACCCTGGAATTCCTCTGTGCAAGACCACCATGAAACCTTGGACCTGGCACTGGGATGCTGCTGCCCTTTGGAGTTCAGTGAAATCTGAAACTAGAAGAAAGTTTAAATTTGGATATAAAGAACGTTAGAAGGCGAAGCGTTTTATTTCTGCTGCCTTTCGAGAAGTGGAGCATGCAGGGCAGAGCGCTGTGCTGTGTTCCTCTGACCTCCTCATTCCAGAGTGAATGCCTTTTACCTTTAGGGACTTTTCAAAGTGAACAGCTCTCTCCCCTCACTAGGGGAACTATTGATTGAATTACTCCCCTCCCCCCCCAGCTCTTTGCTTTGTTTTCACCCCTGAAACAAAACAAATTCCCATTTTTTGGCTTATGCCTATTTGAGATTTTTTTTCCCAGTCAGGTTTTGGAATGGGATGTTTTTCGACATCTCACCCACTTTTGCAGGACTGGAAAACCATTTCACGCCCTGCTCAGGCCGCTCCCTCTCTTCCCGTTCAGCCAGGCTGGATCTCTGATAAATACCAGGTAGTCACTCCTCCCTTTCCAGGGCTCAAGCCCCAGGCCTAGAGGATGGGATGCGGGGTTCTTTCCCCATGTGCTTCTGGTATGTGTATGGAGATGCCTGTGTTAAGTGCCATGGGCACCCCTAAGGTTGGGGGGTTCTGCTCATGCTGTCTCCCCACTGCAGGTTAGCTCTGGCCCTGGTTGGATGAAGCCTCTCCTGCCTGGGTGAGAATAAAGACACGTTAGTTTAGGAGTTTTTCTCATTTAAAAAAATCCTCTCTCGATCCCTTTCTTCTGTGGACCCCGTTCAGATTTAACCATGGTGTGCTTGGCAGGCGCCATGGGAGCTTGGAGGGGGGAAGAGGGCCTGACATTAATTTGGAGGCTTTCCGGAGACAGAGAGCTTTGGATCTGCGCTCTGGCTATCTGAACTTGCAAAGGATGGAATGCTGCAGGTTAGCCAGGCAGACAGCTTCGCCTTGTGTAGCTGTGTGTAGAGAGGGGAGGTGGGAGAGAGAGAGGTGATTAAAAACAAATGCTCTGTCTAGTTTGTAACTCTACCGTTGTCACGCTCTCCCACAGCCATCTCTGGGGCTGTAATACACGGCACTAGCAACTAGGGAGAGAGACACTATTGGCTATCGTACATGCAGCATGTCATCCAGCATGCTGCATATAACAGGAAAAGCAGGGACCAGTCAGTACTTATCAGTGCCAAGCAGCCTCCTGTGCAGAGCTCAAGGATTCTTGCAAGGACTGAAAGAAGCGGAGCAGGTGTACCTGCCACTTGAATCTGACAAGCATCTGGGGATCCTTCTAAGCGCAGATGTTACATTTAAGACGCAGTTCGGGAGACTGAGAATTGACAGATTAAAGGACTATGTGAAAAAGCAAGGAAGCAAATTGCCAGGGACAATTTGTGGGAAAGAAGCAGAAAAGACCCAAAAGGAGTGAAGCAGCCAAGCTGGAAGTCCAAAACAGGAGCTCGTAAACCCAGAGACAAAGTGGTTGGGATTTGGCCTTACAGCATGCAAAAGACACAGAAATTTCAAAGGCTAGCAGCTGCCTCCTGTGGCCCTAGCCCCTGGGAGTAAAGCCCAGAGGAGAACAGTGCAGGAAGGAACAGGAAGTGTATCAAGTTGGCAAGCAAAAGAGCTATTTTTGGAAAGCAAGCCGGTTTCCCTCCCTCCCGGGCTAACATCTTCGAGCTGCCTAGCGGAGGGAAATCACTCCAGCCCGGGGGCGTGCGACCCTTTGGGACTCAAAGTTCTGTGCCCTCGACGATTATTGCCGGGGGAAGGTGTAACCCCCTCCTTGAGCACGCTCCTGCTCCACCACCCTCACCTCCCTCCGGGGCAGGAAAGAGCTGGTCTGGGTCTGCCCTGTCCACGAGGGTTACTGCCCCCTGGACCTTGACGGCTGCTTCGAAGCCATGAGCAGACACGTGTGGTTCCCCCTGCAGTACATCTCCAAGCCCTACCGCCGGGCTCCGGACCACAATGGCACCGACTTCTTCTCTGCCCTCTACGGCTTCCGCAACCGATCCTCCTTTTTCCATGGCGATTTGGACCTGGGCGACATGGGGGACTTTGACAGGGGCGCCCAGTATGAAGGGGAGTCCCAGAGCCGGACGGGGAAGGCGCTGCTCATCGTGGCCTATTCGGTGATCATGGGCATCTCGCTCTTCGGCAACCTCCTGGTCTGCCACGTGGTGATCAAGAACAGGCGGATGCATTCGGCTACCAGCCTCTTCATCGTCAACCTGGCCGTGGCCGACATCATGATCACCCTGCTCAACACGCCTTTCACCCTGGTAGGCAGCACGTGTGCCGCCCGCGCCAGCTCCCTGCAGCTCACGCCGCGTGCGGGCCGGGGCAGGCAGCAATGCTCGGTCTCTGCCGTGGCCCTGTCCGTCCCTTCACTTGCCAGGGGCAGGCGCCCAGCAGGCCATGGTGTTGTGAAGGGACGAAGCCCCAGAGGTTTATAATGAGATGGTCGGAGCTAGCAAGGGGTGGGAGTGGGCAGCCCATCTGTGTGGGGGGGTAACTTTGGAGGGTTCACTTGGAAAGCGAGTCCTAGTCCTGCTCCATTTCAGCTGCTGCCTGGTTTGCAAAATGTGTGTGTGAGGGAGAGATTTTGTGTGTGCATGTGTGTGTGTGAGACTGTGTGTGTTGTGAGATATGGTGTCTGTGGGTGTCTCTGTGTGTGAGAGATTGTGTGTCTGTGTGTGAGTGTGTGAGGATTTTGTTTGTGACTGTGGTTGTATGTGGATTTTTTTTAGGGGGGAGCTATTCAATCAATGCCTGGGCAGAGCCTGTCTTTTTCTTTCCACTCTCCCTCACCTTCTTTATTGTCAGGGAAAACAAATAAGCATCCCTGCTTTGCCCGCTCCAGCAGGGACCATGCTTTGCTCTTCCACCAGCTCCCTCTCCCTGCACGCACACCGGAGCCCGTCCTGCTCCACAGTGTCTCTCTCTCCTTTCTGCTGGAGTGAGCCTGGCTTGGCAGTTGCTGCAGCCCGTCTAAATGACAGCCGAAAAGAGCAGATAAGGCTGTGGTCTGTGAACCTGACTTTCTCCCAGGCGTCAGGGGTGTCTTACTCCTATTTTTCATCTGAAACGTTGGCATGTTCTACTTTCCATCACAGTTTGTGATGCCGTGAACAGAGCATTTTCAGAACACCCACACTCCTCTGAAGTTAGTGTGATTAGACATAGCATCCACAAACTGCATAAAACAATCCACAGTAAGGAGTGCAATGTAAAAATCAATGAGGAAGGCAACTAATGTTACACCATTAGCTGCTTTCTCAGCTAGGATGGCCCAGTTCTCTTCTTGGTTACAACAGTGTAACTCCAGTGACTACACACACTTGTTAACAGCACTGCTCCCTGCTCAAGCAGGGCTGTTACAAATTTGTTTGTTTGCAATTTCTACCCTTTCCTTCAGATCCCCTTGTGCCCTCAGTTTACCATTTGGCAAAAATGGGATCCACAAAACACTTTATAACTATATGAACTATTTAATCCTCTCTATAACTCTGGAAGACAAGTTTTATTATCCTCATTTTGCATCCACCCTCTGATTTTTCTGACAATGCCTATTGTTTTAATCTACTTTTGACATGTCTTGTGTGTTTAAATGTTGTTTGTTCTTCAGGTACGATTTGTAAGCAGTACCTGGGTCTTTGGGAAGCTGATGTGTCACATAAGCCGGTTTGTTCAGTACTGTTCTGTCCATGTTTCTGTGCTTACCCTTGCAGCCATTGCACTGGATCGACACCAGGTATGCAACACATAAAAATCCTGAATTTAAACTTTAGCAAATACAGGGATGAATACTGGTTATTTTCTCTAAAGCCCCAGCACCTGGCACACTGTCATTTCATGAACATCTCCGCTTTCATTTTAAAAAAATGTTCTAGGTATCATGGTTATGGAGAAAAGTTTGAAAACATGAGTTTAAGGTGCCCTTATGGGCCAAAATCCAGAAAGCAAATAAAAATACATTAAAAAAATAATTTTAAAAAAGGCTCATGATTTTTGGATGAGTGAAGTTGGCAACATGGAGGTCTATGTCATTTTTCTGTACATTCAGCTGAAATTGGACACATTTCCCGCCCCCCCCAAGGTGTTGTTCCCTGCAAATACTGAAAAGAAAAAACTCTACAGTGCTGTTGCATCAGACAATATCAGTTCAAACCTACTTTCCATGGATGACAATGTAATTTAGCATTTGACTGAATCCAGACTATTGTTTCTGATCTTAAATATCATGCACTGGTATATGAAATTACATAAGAATGCACTCAAGTATGGGTTGCACATATTTCTAGCACAGTTGGAATTAATACTAACAGCTATTCCTGAAAAGAAATTTCACTTGACAAATGTTACAGTTAGAAGAAGTTCTGAAAGAATGCTCAGGTTGTCAATCGAATATGCCAACTGCTATGAGAAAATGTAAGCAATTACTGGAAAATGTTTAGGGGTTTGATTTACTGCTAATGTTTAACAAATTCCCCCATTTGGTAATCAGATGTTCCAGCACCATGGCACTCAGGAGCAAAACATTGCATTTCCTAAGAAAGGTGTTTTGAAATAACGATCTTTTATATATTGCATGATCAAAAATTGCAAACGGTTGGGGAAATAAGAACCAGAACTTTAGACTGACTGCAGAGCTCTGCTAGCTATTCAAAAATATTAATTTAACTAAGGGAACATGATAATTTCCTCTAATATTGGCATGTAGCTCTGGAGTGAAATTGTTTAATAAAGTCCAATGGGATATATCTAGAAGTAAGGGGATGCAACTGAGCAAGGAAAAGTCATTTCCTGAAATGAGTTTTATTTTCTAATCCTGGAATGGATCGGAGTGGGAGCAGCTGCTCAAAAGCAGTGATAGGAACCCTATCATCACTTGGGACTTTGATAATTGGAAAAAGCACTCAAGAAAATAGTGGAGGGAAGAAACCTTCGTTAGAAAAGAGATGGTTGGGATGATTTAAATAGGCCTTTTTCATCTTCAGTGGTTAACATAATAATCTATACATTTGGTGTTGCTGAAAGGTCATCTCTGCTGGTCTCTGAAGCCGTGTTTGTGGGTGGCATCAAATGTGTTTCTCCCCATTGCAAGCTATTGTTCCAACAACAACACTTAGTATTTATACAGAACTTTATATTTCCAGGCACTGTGCACCCTAAATATCCTTCTCCAAAGCCCAGTGAAGCAGGGATCATCAGTCCTGCTTCACAGACGGGGGAAAATGAGGCCCAGAGAAATGAAGCGACTTGCTCTAGGGCCCAGATGGAATCAGTTCAGAGCCTGTGCTCAGCCCACAAAAATCACGCTGTCTCAGCTGTGGAAAGCGTGAGTCAGTTTTGCTTCCAGGTCTTTACACAATGCAAAGCTAAAATAGCATTTGAAAAAGCAACAATCAGGATGACTAGACCACAATTCCTGTGAGTGTCCTTCAGCAGTAAAAGCAAGAAGCGGGGTGGGGGTGGGGGAAGAGGTGTGGAAGAAAAAGCAGCTGTTCCTCACCTCCTCCCCCATTGATTTGTGCCACACCATCGCCAAACACAGCCAGGTGTAACAGTGCGATACACTTCAGTGGAAGTTGTACTCACTTCAGCCAGACACTAAAATTGGTGCCCATAGTCATCAAATCATAAGTTCTGCTCCTCTTTCACATCTACTGAATTCTAATGTGGGCATCATTGTTACATGACCAAGTTACAAGACCATCACTTACAGATGAGGTCTGATCTGTTCCCACAGTAATAGACATTTTACCATTCGCAGCAAGCCGAAGCGCTGGGCTTGTAACTTGCACCACTGTTTACACTGGTGCTGAACTTGGTCTTTTGTCCTTATGAACATGTTTCCTAGCTGCTTCTAAATGCAGCAATGGGGGTGGGAGAGAAGTGTCTGGTTGCTGGTGTGATACATCACTTTTCAGATGTAATCTATGTTTTTAAACAGTTAGCCCTGCTATTATCATTTCAGAAAGGTTCAAATGGACTTTTTTTTTTTAAAAGCCTGCTATGAAAAGATTTAAAATTCTCTGAATGATTTTTCCTCCTTAGGTTATAATGCATCCTCTGAAACCCCGGATGTCAATTGCTAAAGGAGGAATTTGCATCATTATAATCTGGGTTATGGCCAGCTGCTTCTCTCTACCCCATGCCATCTACCAGAATCTAGCAAGATTTTATATTGGGTAAGATATATAAACAGGATGATTTTTTTAAGGGACTCCCTCAATTTAACAGCCATAAATCATGAACACACACATTTATTTTCCTTTGTTAGTAAAAATTAGATGAAAATTGTAAACCTGAAAAGTCTCTTTTGCTTTTAGTTCAGGTAATGGACAATGAAAATCAAGTCACTTCTATCTTTATCAGTCAGTTTCACCTTCATTTTCTCAGTGCAGCAGACACTGCAGAGGGAGGTTAATTTTAACTATTTCCATTACAACTGACAAATATAAATTGGAATGGGTTTTTATTTGTTCCTGTGAAGCTTTAATAAAAGTTTGGGGTTTTTTTCCCCAAAAAAGTAAATAAAATCTACATTTTGGGCCAAACTTTCGTTGAAGTTGTTCACTTAAAGAGGCACTAATCCCTGTGTCTGAATGAATTCCTCCATCTGTTCATCATATATGCCCAGCAATTTTATAAGGGGCCTGTCCACTTGGTGCTACATGCTTTTGCTTTGGAAATGACAGGTTTTCTGCTTTTGTGCTCCAGGAACAGAACTATCCGAATGGTCTGTCTCCCCAGCTTCCCTCCCCCTTCTGATCTATTCTGGAAGTACCTGGACTTGACTACTTTTGTCCTTTTGTATGTCCTGCCTTTGCTTGTGATCTCCATCACGTACACAATGGTAGCCAAGAAGCTCTGGCTGAGGAATGCCATTGGGGACGTCACCATGGAGCAATACTTTGCCCATCAGCGGAAGAAGAAGATGACATTGAAGATGCTGATGGTGGTGGTGGTGGTTTTTGCTGTCTGCTGGTTCCCACTGAACTGCTACCTGGTGCTTATCTCCTGCAGGGTCATCCACAGCAACAATGCTCTGTACTTTGCTTTCCACTGGTTCGCTATGAGCAGCACCTGCTACAACCCCTTCATTTACTGCTGGCTCAATGAGAGCTTCCGCTCTGAGCTCAAGTCTTTGTTGTGTGCGTGCCAGCGAAAGAGTGCAGCTCATAGTCACGCACTGCAGTCCATCTCCCCTCGTTTCAGGTATGCCTGGGTTGAGAATTGTCCCTATAAAAGGGGCAGCTGTTCTCAGAAAGCAAGAGCATCTTCCCAAAGGAACTCTGCAAAGACAGACATATCAAGTGTCCAGCCAATTGTGACAGGAAGCTAAGCCACTGGACTGACAGTCAGTGGAGCTCCCTGGGTCCTGAATCTAGAAAATATGGGATATTAAATGTATTTATATTAGATTACAGTCACAAGCAGGAGCAACTCAACAGACTGGGTAATGCGATATAGAGCTTTTAAACCTAGAGAAGAGAAAGAAGACCTAATTACTACTACAGTATATGTACTTTGGGTGTGCAGTTTATTTTATGGAGAAAATGAGCAAGCTAAATTGATGTAATGCTTTTGATATATTAATAACTTATTCAAGACTGATTTGTAACTTTTTCAACCACTTTTGAATTTGTGACCCAGGACTTTGCCTGGTAGGTCAATGGTAGGCTCATCCAGTATATTATGTTTGTCACTCAGCTAGTAATCTTAAATCAGGACAACTGATTATTCTGAACTACTCAGTGTGGTGTTTATTTCTTCATCACAGCACTAGTGCTTCTCAGTAACACTTAAAAATCAAATAAGAACACAAGCTAGGTGTATACAAAGTACTCTATTGGAGAATAAAACAAATACGGTTTCCTTGGTCATAAAGATCATTAGTAGCTGAAATGAAACAAATGAAAATTTATCTTACAATCGCTGATCAAGTAAAAGCATCTCAGATGTGGTAATTTACAAGATTAAAGGAGCTGATGAAACTGACTCCTATTTATAGTCTCACAAGGTTTAACATGTGCTCTCAAAATTAAACATATGCATGCACACCATTTTACTTGTTTCTACAAAACAAGACTTTTGGGTCAGTCGAATGCAGGACTTCTATTAACATGTGAAAGGAATTCTCAATTTTTCTATTCTGCCATGTTTTTCTATTCTCTACACAGAAAAATATTAACGTTTTGTTCACAAGTTCATAGCATATTACATTTTATGACGTCTTTAATACTTACAGCCACTAAGTTGCCCGTTTTACTCTGAAACAGGTTAGTAGTGAGTCAAAATCATTGCCTTTCAACAGCTTTTCACTGGCCTATGTGAAATGACCTGGTGATCTCAATACAGTTCCCAGTGCACAGGTGTCCACAATATGGAATCTACCATCGCAACTGGCAATCTTGGCAGACTCAAGGGAGAGCCCAGGGACTGAATGGGCCATGGAGTCTAAACTTGCTATCTCAGCCTTCTAGATTATGGTTGAAGTGCTTTGATTCTTCTGTATCCAATTTGTACCTGCTGTTTGGATAAACACAGGACTGTACAGCCTCCAGAGCTATCAGTCTAGCACTTCTCAGTACTAGAAACTTGCTAAGGAAACCAGTACTGTGGTTTATTATTGTCACTAATTGGCATTTTACATAAAGCAGATTAAAATTATTAACAGATATAGCTCTAATATTTTGATTTTAAAAAGGCACTTCAAAGTGTATCTGCACTATTCATGGCTTGGTTAGTAAGCTTCAGCACTCTGGTGGGAATTTGACTGTCTGTCATTCAAATATCACTTTCTACAATTAGTGACTCTTTCAGCATAGGATGCATGACAACTGCTAGTACTTCGACAGCTGTGAACAAAGCATGATGCTTTGCAAGAAGCCAGATGGTAACCTACATTTAAAAAATCATTTTTCTAATTAAGAAATAAACGGGCAGGTTTTTCAAACCCGATGACTGAAACAGAAATGGTGAAATTAAATGGTGTTGAATTCATTCATAAGCTCAGATATGAACTCACCCTTATACAAAACGCACACATCCCATTAATTTATGCTACAGCAGTGGCCCCAAACATTGCAGCTACACTAATGATTCTACTGTGCTTGTGACTTATAGTGGTTTTTTTCATTTAGGGGAACGTCTGAAAATATATAGTCGATAGATATGGTTTTTCAGAACACGCAAGAGAGCATCCTCAAAGAGGGGTACAGAGATCTAGACAACTGAGGGACCAAATTCATCCTGATGTATAAAGCTGCAATTCCTACTAAAGTCAGCAGGTGCTATGCTTACTTATGGTAGAGCTGAATTGGCCTCAATAACCATGAATATCAATGGACATCATGTGGGCACATCAACGTTCTTGGCTTCGAAAAATTACTCCATAAGTGAGTGTTAACACTTTTCACTTCCTTACAATAAATCAGCAATCCTCTCACATCAGTTTTACACTGATGGGACTACTGATTTCAACAGTTACTTTCAGATTACATTGGTATGAGTGGAGAATTAGATTAATATTTACTACTGAGTTATACTTCTATCTGAAACATGAAAAGAATAATTACATTTCACTTTATTAACCAAAGGCCTATATGTAATACATACTGAGCCAGATCATCAGCTGGCATAATTCAGCATTGTTCCATTGAGTTCAGTGGAGCTCTGCCAATTGATCCTTGTTGAGGATCTGGGCCCACTGTTGAACAGGGCTAAGAATTTATAGAGTCCTTTTAAAGTGGAAATCAAAGTACTTTGATATTGAAACAGACTGGGACTATGTAACCTGGTAATTCATTTGTCATTCATGAAGAAACCAGGAAGCCAAGGAACAATGAGATAGGGTCATTCATGCCTCTTCTGATCCATAGTAGGGAGTTGTGGCAATGGGGAAGGACCAGAATTTCTCAATAACACTTAAGATAAAAGGAAATATTGATGTCATGTTCCTTAAGATACTGAAAACCCATTGACTTTTCTGTCTCAAATCCTTTTAATAAACATTCAGTTCCTCTTACATTATTAATGATGGTACTCTGCCTTAACTCGGTGCCTTTTCCATCCCACATTTGCATACAGAATATTATACAGGAAGATGTGACCATGAAACTGAAGATAATTGAAGAAGTCATTTTTTTTTTTAAGATTAAGTATCTGCCACTCAAAAAATGTGGAAACTAGTGATTTATATGGGCTTTCAAGTGTCTGCTTTCTTAATGAGTAAATTCTATGACCAGTAGATGTATGTAAACAGAGTTCAAATCAGTTTGCAGAAGAGATGTATGCAATTTACTCTTTCATTTTAATTTGTTATATATAAGTGGTAGCATAAACCTGATGATAATACAAGTTTACAGTTTTACTGGCTGGATGTGCATTGCTGTGTAAATCTCATGTGCCCTTTAACTAGGGGATTGAAACATTTACACATCCAAGTCACGCGGTGTTAAAAACCAGAGAATGACTTTGCTCTGGACACTAGTTTACAGAAACATTTTTTACTGGGCTGGATTCTTTTAATAATATGAAAATTCCTCATCTTTTTACACTGGGAAAATTTTGAAACAATCAACTATACCAGTTTGCACTTACAGCATGATTGTTTCACCAGACTTCTGTAAAACTGCTGGCAATGATTCCTACATGATATTCATCTGGAGTAAGTTTGAGCTGGGGTGAATCAGGAGAGCAGACGTGTACCACCACACCTGCTTGCACTGAAGTCATTGGGACTCCAGGAAGTAAATTAAAGTTTGTAGAGACCAACCCTTTGCTTGTAAACTAGGTCCAAAAGTTCTAACTGCCTCCATGTATTTTTATTTCTTCCTTTTTGGAAATAATCCCCCTTCTTGTTTAAGGCCAGGTTAACTGAACCGGAAATACACTATTTGGTAACAACATGAAGCTCCGTGAGAAGTCAAAAAATCTAAACACTGAAATATTCTGCAAATGCCACATGAAAAAAAAAATTCACATTCAAGAAAGGAGGTACTTAGGGGAGAACAATCAAACAAACAAAAGCCATAAACCAAAGCTTCATCGGCACTGGCTAAGGACATTCTGATCCCATTGGTTTGCTTACTATACGTGTCTGCATGATATATGGGATAAGCAGAGCAAGGAAACAGTGCTGGCTCAGTGCCCATCATTATGATATGTGTTTTCTTAGCTACAAAATAGTTAGTTTTGATCTCTTTTAGATATTACAGAAATCCATGATATGTATATATCTCACATCATATCTTTGGCTAATGCACACCTGTAATGTAAACATACTCTGAGCTGTAGCGTCCCGTTAATTGGCAGTTTGTTCAAAGAGTTGAATACATTTGTTTACATCCATTTTCTAACTGCACATCTCTGACATGAGGAAACCCTCGATGTCTACTAGCAAAGGTTTCACTGTTCTGTCAACAACTCCTATCAGGCCTGACAAATTCACTACACCTAACTCATTGCTGCCATATTATTGATCTTTAAAGAATGTTGTGTGAGGTATCAAATGAAAGTCAGTGACATGCTGGTCATTAATATCATTGTGAAATGTATGTAGTCACACTATATAAGGAATTATTGAAACTTCTTGATATTATGCTTTATAAAAGGAGAAATTAGTTTCTTCCAGAAAGGAGGGAAGGTAATTATCTCCCCGCCTTTAATGTAAATTAAGCATTGTGCAACCAACACAAAGGATTTACATATCTGGTCAACAGGTTAAAGGTGTCATGTAAACTCAACGTGGTGCCACACACAAGAGAACAGGCAACAGGGAAGAAGAGTCTCATCTAAGGGTGCACTTCAAAAGGATACATGTCAAAGGTTTAGTAGACTATTAAAGGAAGGAAAAATAACTTATTTGTTATCCATTTCCTGAGGAAATCCCAGTGAGGGCATAGGAGTATTCATGATAATCTGGCTATGACTGAAAACTAGCAAGCGCTGCAGAAAAGCTTAGGTGAGAGACTGTTTTAGACAAGGATCGTAACCTGTTAAGTTACATTTTAGTTTTTAGGAAGCGTGTGATACTTTTGTTTTATTTGTAACTATTTCTGTTTCCTATATTCTTACTGAAAGTCATCTGACTCTGCGAATCTCTGTTCTTCGTTAATAAACTTATCTTTGTTTTCGTCATGTGTGGATTATAGTGCCGTGTTGTTATAAAGGACCTGATCCTGAGTTGTAACGTTCCAGCTGTGTTTACACTGCCTGTTAATCACGGAGAGTCTCCAGTGACAGGGGTTGGACGCCATAGAGGAACGCTTCTGGAGAATTTGGGAACTGGGGTACACGAAATGTTAACCAGCAAAGCAAAATGAAGGGTTTGCAGCACCCTAAAGAATTTGTTTGGGTGGCTATCAGACTGTGAGCGTCAGGGAACCGACTGCCACTTCAGCACTTTTTCTGTTTCTTGCTGGGCTGGGGGGGGGAGAGCGGGAAGGAGTATAACTTCTTGATCTACAGTTCAGGAAGCACCAAAAAAGCATCACAGGATTTGTGCTAATTTTTAGATGACTTATGATTTCTTCAGTACAAATCCAAAGTGGGATGAGCTGCCAATGTTGGGTTTTCTTTTTGAAAAGAAAGATAAAGCTCTTTCCATAAGGCAAATATTAAAAGCTGAAGTTTTGTAGAATTCTGGCAGTCCCAACTGCTGTCTCATACACTTCCACTTGGTGCTGCTGCTTTCAGAGAATGCAGCTTCTGTGAAGTTATAATACAACAGAAACAATGAACAAAGTTGTTGGTACAGGTAAAAGCCAAATAAAAATGTCTGTTTAATAACATTCCTCTGTTGTGGCTCTTGTTGAGCATTAATGATCAGTGACTGACTGCCAGTACTTTGAAAAGGGGCTTTTTCTAACATTTTCCCTCTTCACCTGTGATAAAACCCCATGTGCAGCAGAGATGAATAGGGAGGACACAGATAAACTATGTATTGGAACAAAAAGCTCCCAGAACCATAACCAAGAAAGCAGGAAACAAACAGATGTAGAATTTGCTGGGAAATATTTACACTTATTTCTTGAAAATACATTGAGTATTAGTGAAACAACACAATGTTTGGATGGCATAAATTGTAGTGGAATGAGCATGGCAACTTTGGGGGCCATGGGATCCAGGGGTTTGCTCCCTAGAATATTTTTGAAAATGCCTGCCAGCTTCGCTTCCACCTTACCTCATCACCCAGCTGACAGTTTGCTTCATACATTCTTGCTTCACTACTACTAGAACACTAATGGTGCTTCCCAAACTTAGTACACCAGAGGCTCCCAGGGTTACAACTTGGCCCACGGTCTATACATGTTTTCAGAATGAATAGCCCTGTAGAAAAGTGTGGCTATAATTATATAGATTAAAGATCAGCCAATGTACAGGTCTATTATTCTTCACCACCCAATTATTAGTGGCATTTCAACTATACCTCTGCAGTCTGTAGTTAATTGTGTGGCCTTGGAACTAGGTTTTGTGGCCAAGTCAGCTTGAATAGGAAGGCAGGGGAGAATCTGCTATAGAACTGATCTACTGATTATTTTTTTAGAAAATGTGACTTACAACCTTGGCTAAGAGTCAGAAAGTGAGCAAACCTAAGCAAGCTTACAGGCTCTGGATGCTGGCTGCTTGCTAAAGTTCATGTCATAGCCTATGAGGGACATTCAGAGGAAGAGTCCAAATATAGTGACAGTTCCAAATTCTTAGTTAAAATCACCCTCTATTGTTCAAAAACATTAAAATTAGGGCAAAAATGCCCAAAGGAAGCCACATGGGACACCACATAATAAAGCTGCATTCATTGTAGCTCCCCATTGATGAAGACTCTTACAAAGAAAATAATGAACTGCCAGCTGCAAGTCTTTTAGCCAGACCTCATCAACTCCATTTTATGTGGTTCCAGCATGTTTGGAAATCCACCTATAACAATTTCCATGCTTGTATGAGTTATAGACTTTCCTGGCAAGGGGATCTTTCAAACATCTCCAAGGGCTGCAGTGCTTCACACTCTACAGTGACTTCAAAAGACTGATTAAAAGAATATAACAAACTACCTTCCCTCACCAGCCAGGACTGGGAGCAAAGCAATTACTTTTCTCCCTCTTCCCCCCAATCCAGTCTTTGCTCAGCCCATGAGAATGCAGCATGTGGCAGAGCCAACCCCAGGGCTGCGAGTCTGCAGCCAAGCCTTTTCAGTCTTGAAACAATGAGGGCCAGCTGGTGGAAGCAAGGCAAGCTCTCAGCAGGCTCTGTGTTTAGTCTGAAGATTTCACCATGACCTGTCCCTCATCTTCACACTGCCATGTTAAAAAGGCAGGAGCAAGCTCCTTGTGACACCAATAGACCCCGCACAAGAGCAGCAGCCCCAGACATGTTCAGGGGGTAATTCTCCTCACAGACAGTCCAACTTTGGAGGTTTCAGGCTGCAAAAGCAGCACTGAAAAGAACGACCACCTGCTCTAATTTTTTTAGTGAATGGCAGTACCCCAGTGTGGCCATTTATTCTGCCATTTAATCCCACTTGGGAGAACCTTGCCTTTGGTTGGGTCACGTTATGACGGTAGGTCTGAAGGTCCACATAGGCTGTTACGTACAAATGCTGTGAATGCCTTGATCTTACCAAATCTCCCCAGGGTTGCACTTTTCTATGACCTTCCCAGAATGCCTTCTGGGGAGTTGCTGGTCCTTTCTATGTGCAGATACAAGCTTTTGCTGCCCTCAAGCAGTCATTTTGTAGCTGTATGTCCTTTTCCAACTGGTAAGTAATCTTAGCTCCTCTTCTACTTACTCTTTAATATTTCTGAGGGGGCCAGAGTCTCATACACTTGAGTGCCTCAGTGAATTTCATTGAAGTTTAATGTTTATTCTCTCAAATCCTTACAACTACACACTAGAAAACTCCTTCCAACTTAATTCTTTTTATTTATCATAATTATTTGTATAAAACCTTCAGAACACATAAACCCAAGCCAGTCTGAACAGTTTGCAAGATCTGGCTGCCAAAATGTATTCATTATAGATCCATACTGCTAAGATCCATCATTTAATTACACACTAGATCATGATTTTTTAAAGAGTTTTTTAAAAAATGTGGGCTCTCAACTACTTTTGAGCCATCATTAATTTATTGTCCCCCCTCATTTTTTAATTAATTAAATGTGCATACTTTCTCTCTAATACTACTTCCCCCCTTGACAAACTTTTAAATGTGCATCTTAACCCTATAGTTAAGCATCAACTCATTTATGTTAGTGGTGAAAGATCAAGTTACAACACATAATCTGAAAATTTCTTTCATGATGGATGAGAAAGCTCTCCAAAAACATCAAGCCCAAGAATAATGTAGAGCTCATGCAGTTAGTATGCTGCCCTGTATATAATGGAAACCACTTCAAGCCAAGGGGTACTTCGCACCATTAGTTCTAACACTTATAACTTTTTTTTTTTTTTAAAAGTTATAAAACCATAACTTTTTGAAAAGATTTTGGAATTTTTTTTTTGTAGCCTATGTATCGACTGAAAATAGTTCTTAGACCAAGATTCCTGTGCAGTGTCTGCATGCTAAACACTGGAGCATTTACTAGGACACTGGAAGTGAAATGAATTGCAAGTAGTAGAAGGGGGCTTTATTTTTTGTTTTTATTGTCTACACTTAGAGAAATGCAGAAAGTAAAGCACATAAGTAATTACCAACTACATTGCATTTTTAAAATTCTTTCATTTGTAGTGGCCTAAATCACTGTTGTCATTATTCTCTGCCTACTCAGATTTGAGATTGGGAATATTTTGCTGTATTATCTCCTGATTTTTCTAAATTTACAAATAAACTTAAAGTATGGTTTTAATTGGTGTTTATTTTTTTCTTTATATAGGAATTAGGTACAGTGCTCCTGTCAGCTAAATTTCTAACTTATTACTTGCAAAAGAACTTAGAGTTTTCAGTTGCCTAAGTAGCCCTTGGCATATTGGTTAAAAGTTGCCCACCTGTACCAAAATCTGAAATGGCGGCCCTGCTGAAAACAGCATTGCTTCCTTCACTGGTGTTTTTTCCTTTTCTGGCATTTGGCAAAAAAGTTTTTTTTTTCCTTAATTTGTAGCCTGATGATCCAAAGCCCATTGAAGTCAATGAAAAGACTCATTCACTTCAGTAGGCTTTGGGTAGGATCCTTGGCACACAAGGCAACACGTTTCTTTTATGACTGTGACAAGCAGCACCATGACAGCAGAAGAGGTGCCCTTGCATTCTCATGGTGTGGGATAGGAGTAACGCCCACTGTGTTTGATGGGTGTTAACAACATCCTGAGGCAGCAGAATTGGGCCTACTCTGCAGCAGCACACAAACCGTTGTGGATCATATATCAAGGCCTACTGGTTGTATTTTGAGAGACAGAGTGTTTGTGAAAGAGAGAAAGAAAAAGGGACAGTTTATCCATCCTGACTGATTCCCCCCACCCCCACACATACACTTTTGGTAGAAAGAAGGCTGAAGACTCTTTTGTGAGGAGCTCTGAATCTCCTTTTTCAGAAGAGAGGGATTAAAAATATTTAAAATACATAAAACATTCCTAATCAGATTGCTAAATTTGGTCAAAAACTTCAGAGGGACAAAGTGTGGGAGGGTAATATCATTATTTGTGTTGAAGTTGGTGCAATAAACGATGTTGCCTCACCCACCTTGTCTCTTAATATCCTGGAACCAACATGGATGCAACACCACCACCTACAATAGTCCTGCAGTCTGGCAGTGGAAAGCGTTACAGCGCTGTAGAAATGCTCAGACACCATTTGACTACTGTACAAGTTTCATATGTAAGCTCCTTTAGGCTGTGTACTATTAGCCCCTCAGTTACTGCCAGCTGTATAGGTTTCCAGTGTTTGGTAGAAGATAACTTTTGAATTCCTGCAGATAAGTATGAGAGCTGGTGAACAGAGGTGAAATGTTATCGGAGTTTAAAAAAAAACAAAAACCCAAGAGATCAGGGCTGCCTTGTGAAAAACTGAGTTTTTGACATTTTGTTTAATTCTGCATCAAAGTGTGTGTCCTGACTCCTGGGCTACTGCAAATTCTGGGGTCTCTCTCTTTTTCTGACTCTCTCAAAGGAAGAAATCTTCCCAGAAGTTGTCAAAACCAATATATTTCCAGAAAAAAAAGTCTTTGATGAACTGGCATTTTCTGATGACTGCCAGCCATTTTATAGAAAAATTCCCATCTCGCTCTAGATCATCAGCTCTCTCTGCAGTCAGTCTACAGGGCAAACACTAGCCTCTGTCACTCTTGGTTACAAAACAGAAACACCACATTTTTACTTCCATTGAGCCTAACCCCCACCTCAGATGATCAGACAGAAACAGCAGCCGAAGGGGCTGTGCACAGTCTTCTCAGATGTGCGTATCACACTGCTATCACCGGTAACGTCCTACACCCCACACATCCATATTCCTTCCTAAGATCAATAGCCCAGCAGGGAAGTAGCATGTGGAAGCTGCATATAGAACTACGCCAGCAGGAGGAGTTATAAACTCATGTCTCCTGGCTGATTATTAATAAGGCCTCACAGTCACTGCAGGATACAGGCCGCTTGGGGGTATTAACAATAGTGGAAGCATAGGATTCTCTAGTCCTGTGCGCTGAGCACCCTATCAGTACCGCTGCCTATTCCCTACACTGAAAGGTTGATAAAAATGCACCTTCTCTTTGCCTGTCTGCTGCTCAGTCTGGAGTGCTGAAGTGACAGGAAGACACTGGAAAAGCTTTAGAACGTGTTCAGAAACAGTTTGATGATTCTGTGCTTTCAATCGCAGTGAAAACAATGCAAATACACAAGTGAAAGCAGCATATTCACTCCGCATCATGCTCAGCCATGTCACCCCGTACTGTCATTCAGAGCGTGCTGGGGCACTGTCCCATTTCAGAGAACAGAGAGATGTGTTCCTTGGCTCTGGATCTCCATAAGCTTAATTGGACATGTGGTGTTTAGGGGCTTGTCATTTCAGTGCTGTGAATTTGCCGGAGGAGGGTTATGTCAGTAGGACTTTTCCACTCACTATTCTGAAGCCATTTGATTTCCTTCGGACATGGAGAAATTTGCACATAAATAATGAAAGAACTTCACATCTGCATAAATCCTGATGTGTGCCATACACGTCTTAGGTCAAAATGAAAATCTTTCCCCAATGCAAATTATGCCAGGATGGAGAGATCAGTCACTTTCCTGTAGTTAAGTTTGTTTATAAGGCTATTTTTGATCCCATTGCCAACCCAGTCCAAAAAAAAAAAAAAGAAGTCCAGCTCAAAATTCTTTTAAGATCAATAAATCCCATGATGTCATGAGAGAAGATTTTTCCATCATGCTGAAGTTAGAAAGATAGACTCTGAGATATTGGTTTTGATATTAAGTGGTCTGTTATTTTTACAAACCTTATAGCTTTGACTTGATCTATTTCACTTATGCCTTTAGCTACAAAACTCCAAAATGGTCACATTCTTCATAAAGATTGGTGTCTTTCTCCAGAGTTTTCAGAGAGACAAGGTGGATGAGGTAATGTCTTTTATTTGACCAACTTCAGGGTTTTTGTTGGTTTCTGCAGTAAAAACAAACAAAAACCAATGTTCAAACATTCTGAACTTCTGGTTCATCCACATTCATCACATTTGTCCCAACAATGTGATGGGGTCACATCATCATGCAAGCATCCACCATCTTTGTCTGTCTGAAGCAGCACTAAAGTCCACCTGCTTCCCATCTTCTTTGATTCTTCTTTCCTCAGCTTTCCTTGGGGGTCTCTTTCCTGCCACCATTTCCTGCCATGCTATCTTTACCAGGTCCCCTTCAATCATCCTCTATATGTGTCCAATCCAGTGAAATCATGCTGCTTGGGTTTCATCAGTCATCTCATAGACTTTGACTTCAGTCCTACTATTGTCATTTCATAAATTGGTCTCTTCGTATAAATCCTCTTATGGTTGCAGCTCTGTGTGTGTGTGTGTGTGTGTGTGTGTGTGTGTGTGTGTGCGTGCCTGCATGAAAAGCAGAAAGCCAGAGAAGTGGTGATGAGCCTGGTCCTGGGAGGAAACAGAGAGACAGAGCTGCTTTT
The DNA here is from genome assembly GCA_007922155.1 of Mesoclemmys tuberculata. Classification (NCBI taxonomy): domain Eukaryota; kingdom Metazoa; phylum Chordata; order Testudines; family Chelidae; genus Mesoclemmys; species Mesoclemmys tuberculata. Next base: position 20,855,485 of record ML675622.1, read on the forward strand.
GGGCACAGGACTCTCTAGAAAGGCAGATTTTCTAAAGAAGGAAACTGGCACCTGTTTCTAGTGTGTTCAGGGAAACAGGACTTTTAGTACATTCTTTGTAAATAAACAGGATTGCACCAGTGAAACCCCTGTCATCAAATTCTCCTCAGAACAGAAACAACCAGGCAAGGTCCTGAATGTTGGATCACCCCAGGAGCCAAAAGGGAGAACAATAGTTTAGGTATAAAGCTGTCAGGGATTGGACTGATGCAGAGAAGAGCATTTCTCACTCAGTGGTCCACAGAATGAAATATTTTAGACCCATCAACATAACTGATGTGGATCCTTAAACCCACAAAAGATAGGACAGTGGTGAAAAAATCACTCCAAACACATCTTCTCAAGAAGAATCGCAGTATCTTCTCTCCCTATAGCCTCCATCTCAAGAAATCGTTATACTGTGTTTCCCTGCCAAAGAACTTTAACAGCAGGTGATCGCACAATCGCTGCTGTAAGAAAAAATTCCAGGTTCTTTAAACTCAATATTTTAGAGGGTAACTGACATAGTAGATGAAATAAGAATATCATGGAAGAGAAGAGATTGTTTCATCTATCAGACAGAACAGCTGTTTAAATGTGTATTGAAAGACTGTGCTAGCTCTGCCACTTCTATATGGCAAAGAAAAAAACTTTCACAAACCAAATAAACTCAACTGAATATGAATGAATGCAGACTGAAGAAGAGATTTTGAGCAGTATCATCTTGTGATTGAGGCAAGAGACTGGAGTCAATTCTGTTCCTGGCTTGACCAAAGATGTCCTGTTTAACTTCAGGGCAAGTCTCTTTAGCCCAGATCCTCAAAATGTACATTCAATGGGAGTTAGGAACTTAAATGCCTTTAAGGACCTGGCCTTTTGTCCAATGTTCCTCAGTTTCCTCCCTTGCATAATGGGAACAACATTTAGTGGCCTCACACAGATGTAGTGAGGCTCAGTACTTTAATGTCTGTAAAATGTTTTGGGATCCTTAATTAGAAGATGGTGGAGGTGAGTGAAGTATTACTGTATTTTGAGACCTCTTCAAATGTGGCATGAAATCCACCATGGTCAGCAACTGCACATGTGGACAAGATCTACCCCAAATTCTGGTTCCTCACTGAAGCTAATGGCATGATATCTGTGTCAGGGATACTGTAATCTCCCTGCTTGTTTCCTGGACCTGCCAGTTGCATCTCATCTAGAACATAAGCTCTGCAGGGAAGGGACTGTTTTCTTTGTTGTATATTTGTATAGAGCCTTGCCCAACGGGATTGGAATCTCTAGATGTTATCGTAGCACTAATATAAGAGACTGCTTACATGCCTAGAGCTGGAAGGACTAGACCAAGCTTCTTTGCATGGAAATCCACTCTGACTACACCATTGTTGGTATAATGCTGCTGGAAAGTGTCAGAATGGCAGGCCTACAGGCTGAAGATCTTTGTTACTCACACATCAGGTACAACACAAGTAGCAACAGTGCTACCGTCCCCAGGGAACAGGTGTGAGTATGTACAACCTGTTTAGTCCTTGGACACTGGGTTGAGATTTCCAACAAGCAGCATCAGGGGAAGAGTTTAATGTCTCTTGTGGTCCACAAGGACCTAGGCTGAGGATCTCCCTCTCACCTCCTTCCCACCTTAAATGGTCACTTCTGAATACTTGTTGCCAACCTGATTCAAAGCACATTTAGCACCTTATTTTTCAAATAAGGTATGATAAGTGGGTCTGCAAAGGTAGCTTGTCTCATCTGTATAACAGACTGCATGAAACAGATTTGAAATACTAATAGTCCGCTTCCTTTTGAAGGAGAGACATCGGGTAGTAATAGATGCAAGTGCCTTTGAATTACAATAGCACAGCTTTATTAAATAGACTCACAATAGGGTGCATAACGTTCCCACTAATCCTCTTAGACACTGACTGAATGAGTATTAACACACACACAAAAAATCACATAATTGTGGAAAGACAATTTTCTTTTAAGTCTATAAGCAGGCCTTTAATAGCAGGAGGGCTTTTGTGGATTTTTAACCAATGCAAATCCTTCAGGCAGTAATCTTCACACTGTTTGGTACAACGCGCATAGTGGCCTACTTTTGTTCTTTCTTAGGGTAACCCTGCGGAAATGCCCTGGATGAAACTGAACTTTCCTTTGACTTGGGAGGGGAAGCCCATCTGCTCTTGGCTTATTGTTTCCTGCAGGAGGTTACCGAGTGGGGATGGATCTCACTGGCTCAGCTCCAGTATAACTGGCTTCATTGACACTTCCCTCCCCACCTACTGAGAGACAGATTTCTCCACTAAGGCCAAATGCACTAGTGAAAAGGTCTTAGGAAGCTGCTTGCATTAATCTGATCCAAATCTCCACCCGCATTCTACCTCCTTGGTCCATCTCTGTGCAGAAGAGTTAAATGCTGTTCACTAATAACTACTACTAGCAACAAAGTGGTAGCATAACAGACCTTCCACCTGCCTCATCACTTGAGATCTGGTCCCAGAGCATTTAATTAACCAGACAAGGCCTGGCTAGTAGTGGAGACTACAGACATAAGAAGGAATCCTCGCTCCATATTGTCACCCCTCCCCAAGTTCATTCCTTATCTGCACTGCTTTGTGAATGCTCATGGACTCTAGCCATGACAACGTCTCTCCAGTAAAAACCTCTTTGAACATGCAAGGCTCAGGGCAGCATCTCTGACTCATCTCCTCTCCCTCCTGTGACTCCAGCCTGGATTCCACTGAACCTGTCCTGACCAAGACCATTGATGTTAAATCAAAGGGGCCTTTCTCCATTCTTATTCTTCTTGATCTGCCTCACACCTTTAAACATAGCTGATCATGCTCTCCTCTTTTCTCTTCCAGATTAGTCAGTCTTACCTTGTCTCTCTCATTCTCTAATGAGCCTTTGTCCCTGTAAGGAACCGACTGAGTAAGGAGTCAGACACAAACTGTGTATGTTATATTTTGCAGTGGTGGAGTGATATGAACACCATATTCCTAGTTTCCATGTAGACTTATTCCTAGCAGGTCAAACTCAACTCTGATGTGGACACGTGCAACAATACTTAAGAGACTGATTCACATGCACCCCAGAGCAGAGCTTAGCCCAGTGAATCTAATGGTTAAGAGCAGGGAAATAGGATTCAGGATTTGTAAGCTCTGTTCTCAGCTCTTCCACTGATTCATTTGGTGATGTCAGACAAGTCACTAGTTCTGCACTTGTTTCCCCATTTGTAAAACAGGGATTAAACTCATCTATCTCACAGGGGCAGTCTGTGGCTTAATCTGTTCTGAAGTCTTTAGATATAAGGAGCCACATAAATACAGAATCATTTTTTCAGCATAACACATCGATTGGGTTCTTGCTGATATGACCTCTTACTTTTCATCTGTATTCTTCCTGAATGGTTTATTTGTTTTCACAGTGATGACAAAGCCATTGAGTGTCTCAGACCCTGAGTGACTCAGCAGTGTACAGTACATGTCTATCACATTGTGTCCAGCTTCACATATGGGTCTTGAGCACTGCACTGGTTCTTCTGGCTTATTAGGACCGCATGAAAATACAAAATTGAGAAACACCATTGTTCTTGTTTGTACTCTGTGTCCAAGTCAAGGAGGCAATAAGGAGTTATTCCAGGAACTGTTATTCACTTGTGCACAAAGACCGTAGAGCCCCATGGGAAGAGAAGTGCTGTGATTCAAAATGAAAAGTGAATTAGATAACACTTTTAAGCCATTCAAAACCAACCAAGAGACTCGTTATTCCTATAGGTCTTTACTCATGTCAAAGCCCCCTGGAGAAAGTCCTAGTTGGTGATCTTCAATGCTAAGTGAATTCAGCACCAGACTGAGAGCTGTGGAAAATGCAGTGTGCTTTGTTATCCACAGAACAGGTGCACTACAGGCTTCCCACAAACTACATCCTTACCCTCCCCCTCTTCTCTATGCACAAGCAACCTCTTGACCTCTAACTAGCTGTGATGGCAGGTTTCACAATATATAACCCTGCTCACTGTGCTGCATAAGCCTTCTTCTCCAGGATGACTGTGGGCTAAACATAAGAGGACATTTATCATCATACAGGAGTGCAGATTCTGGAAGAGCATCTACTCTAGCAGGTTGGTCATTTCACTACAGTCTTCAGGGCTTGTTTCACTGATAAAAGTCAAAGTTTCCAGCTCTGTCATTCATTCAGTCTCCATTTTTCTCTTAGCAGCCTTGGAGATTCCATGCTAATGGGCTAATCATTCCCTTTTACATAGGGTTGTCAGTAGTACATGTTTCTGTTTTTAAGCAGCCTCTAGAATTCTCCTTGAAACTCTCTAGAAGGGTCTTGGTTAGCTGATCATAACACTTTCCCCATTGGTCTCAGGGGAGCTGAGTTTTATTTTCATTCTTTGCAGCATTCATATAAAGCTATGTGCATCTTGGTGCCACAGAGAGTCTCAGAAAATTGTTTTATTATCCTGTTCTGTCCTCAAGACTTGGATTTCCCATTTTCCTCCTCTTGTTAAAGACTCACTCCTTGCTAACTGAAAATAACCTGATTTTCCCCGTCTCTTTCATTGGCATTTTTTGCCAATTAAAAACAATCTTCTACAGAATTTTTACAGCACCTTCCAAAGAAACGTTAAAAATCCACCTGCCACTGAAATTGTGCAAGCAACATCACAATCAGCAAGGACAAGAGATGTCACCCAATGAAGAAATGGCATATTGAACAAGTTAGAAAATAGAGATAAAAAAGTCAGATGAAGATAGATAGATCAAGACACCTCAGGAAAATGGACTAGCGATTAGCACGTATTAGTATGGAGGATCAGGGAGGGGAAGTAGTGATGAATCTGCCACAATGGAAATGGCCTTGCTTTAGCAAGACGATGATAGAGGTTACAGCTTCTGAATCTGACGAAAATGAGGACACAGCAAAATGCAATCCATGTGTGAAAATAAAACTGCATATCCTCTGCTAAGTGTCGTCCTACAGCTCAACAGCCTAGGAATCATCTGATAGCAACAGAAGCTGCTTGGGAATCAGCAAGCACTTTAGCTTTGTTTAAACTCCAACAACATTTGCCCTGTGCTGACAGCAAGCGTGAATAGTGGGTGTCATTGAACAGATGTTCAACATAATTTAGCTGTGACTGTAGCCAGAGACCACCAGCACCAGCTATTTATATTACAATGGAGTCTAGATGCCCCAATGGAGAGTGGGGCCCAGTTGTGTTGCTGCTATACAAATGCATAGAAAGACAATGTCATCCCAAAGTGCTTACAGTCTATGCAGACAAGACAAATAACAGGTTGGGGAATAGAAACACAGAAAGGGGAAGTGACTTGCCCAGTGTTCCACAACAGGGCAGTGGCAGATATAGGAAAAGACACCAGTTTGCCATTGGCTTCTGGCATCTTCACTTGTACTCTTGAAATTCCATGTTGCTGCAAGAGTTGAGCAACAACTCCCACTTTTCCATTCACCAATGCTACCACCAGCACTGGAGATGTAATTGTTGCAGTCTTCAGTTGCTTTTATTTTTGAAGAAAGGAGAGAGTAAAGTAAATATACACAACTGCAAATAAGTTTTAACCACTTTACACTGAGAATCAGCCCCTTTCAGGAACAATTGCATTTCCTCACATTCTACTTGCATTTCCTTTTGAACCACATGTGATGTGTGAAGGTGTACGCTTCACCCCTTCTTTGAGCTTTTGAAAGCCTGGCCTATAGTATTTCAGGAACCCCTGACCCAGCTGTTTAAAATTAATGAGTCAGGTTCTCAAAAATCAAGAGATAAGATTTTTTAAAACTATGATATTTAAGCCAAATAATTGTTGCATTGTTTTTATTTAAGTACTTAGTTCAATATACTCAAGTCTGAAACATTTGGTCATTATAAATACCAACAGGGATGAACTGGTTCTGAATCTGAAGGTGGAGGGCAACTTGGGTAAAAGTGATAATCAAATGATAGATTTCAATATTCAAAGAAAGGCAGGCATGAGGTCAGCAGAACTGGACTTAAAAAAAAAACTCCAACAGACAAACTCAAAACTGGTAGGTAAATTTCCATGGGAAAAATACCTAAGGGATAAAGAGTTCAGGAGATGTGGCGAGTTTCAAGGAGACTATATTAAATGCACAATTGCCGATTATTCCAATGCAAAGGAAAGTCAGGAAGGATGATAAGAGGAAAATATGGCTCCATTGGGAGCTCTTTAATGACTTGAAAAATCAAACAGAAATCCGAAATAAAAAAAAAAATGGAAACATTAATGAATTGCTAAGGAGGAATACAAAAGAATGGCACAAACATGTAAGGACAAAAATCAGAAAGGCTAAGGCACAAAATGAGCTAATCCTAGCAAGGGACATAAAAGGCAATAAGAAGAGGTTCTTTAAATATATTAGCGCTAAAGAAGGACAAAGTAAAGTATAGGTCCTCTACTTAGCAGGGAAGGAGAGCTATTAACTGATGACATCAAGAAGGCTGAAATGTTTAATGCCTATTTTGCTTCAAGTCTTCACTAACAAGATTAATGGAGACAGGTACTCAACATAATTAATATTAACAACAACAGGAAAGGAACACAAGCCAAAATAGAGAAAGTACAGATTAAAGGACATTTAGTTAAATTAGATGTACTCAAATTGGCAGGGCTTGTTGAAATGCATTCTAGGGTTCTTAAGAAACTAACTGAAGCAATCTCAGAACCATTAGCAATTATCTGTGAGAACTTCTGGAGGATGGGTGAGGTCCCAGAGGACTGGAGAAAGGTAAACATAGTACCTATCTTTAAAAAGGGGAACAAAGAGGACCCAGGGAATTGTAGATGAGTTAGGTTAACTTCAATACTTGGAACAAATTAAGCAATCATTTTGTAAGCATCTAGAAGATAATAGGGTTATAAGAAACGGCTGGCATGGATTTGTCAAAAACAAATTATGTCAAACCAAATTAATTTTCTTCTTTGGTAAGGTTACTGGCCTACTGGATAGGGAGGAAGCAGTAGACATGATATATCTATTTTTGTGAGGCTTTTGACACATTTATGACATTCTTATAAGCAAACTAGGGAAATAGATGAAGTTACTAAAAGGTGGGTGCACAACGGGTGAAAGACCATACTTAGAGTAGTTTTCAATGGTTTGGGCACATCTTGTGGGGCTTTGCAGGAATCAATCTTGGGTCTGGTACTATTCTCTATTTCCATTAATGATGAGTAATGGAGCGAAGAGTATGCTTATAAAATTTGTGGATGACACCAAGCTGGCACTTTAGAGGACAGGATTAAAAATCAAAACAACCTTGACAAACTGAGGAATTGAACTGACATCACCAAGATGAAATTCAGTAAAAACAAATGCAAAATATTTCAGTTAGGAAGTTAAAAAATCAAATCAAATACATATCTACACAATGGAGAATAAACTGGCTACACAGTAATACTGCTGAAAAGGATCTGGGGGAGTGTAGCGGATCACAAATTGAATATGAGTCAGCAATGCAATGCACTTTTGAAAAAGGCTAAAAGTCTGTAGCGTATTAATAGGAGTGTCATATTCAAGACCTGGGAGTTAATTGTCCTACTCTGCTGAGCACTGGTGAGGTCTCAGCTGGAGTACTGTATCCAGTTCTGGGTGCCACACTCTAGGAAAGATGTGAATAAACTGGAGTGAGTCCAGAGGGGAACAACAAAAATGTTTAAAGGTTTAGAAAACCTGATCTGAAGAAAAGTTAAACAAAATTGGGCACGTTTAGTCTTGAGAAAAGACTGAGGGGGAAGCTGATAGTCCTCAAACATGTCAAGGGTTGTATGAAGAGGACATGGAGACCATTGTCCACTAAGGTAGGAGAAGAAATAATGGGCTTAATCTGTAGCAAAGGAGATTTTGGTTAGATATAAAGAAAAACTAACTAATGGGGCAGTTGAGTGCTGGAATGGGCTTCCAAGAGAGGTTATAGAATCCTCATCATTGGAGGCTTTTAAGAATAGGTTGGACAGTCAGAGACAGTCTAGGTTTACTTGGTCTTGCCTCAGTGCAGAAGGCTGGATTTAATGATCTTTCTAGGGCTATGTCTATATAGATGGCAGCAAATTTGCCACTGCCGGATCAATTCTCTGGGATCGATTGAGTGGAAATGGAGACCCAGGTTTCCACGCTATTTAGAATGTAGGAAGTCGATGGGAGATACGCAAGTTACTCTGTGTAGCTTGCGTATCTCCTGTCGACTGCCATCAAATTACACAATAAGTGTAGACCAGACATATGTCTCCTACAGTCCTACATTTCTATGACTGATATTTTATTGGAGGAATTCCACCAGGACAGAGGCAAACTGTCCTCACCTGAAAAGCACTTGGTGCCTCAAGGCTATTTATTACTACTGCCGGATACACTGGATTCTCAGCTCTTCATCAATAGAGCTATTATCCAAGAGGGTTTCATTTTAAACTAAATTGGAATCTTTTGAAAAGCCATTTATTCAAAAAGAAGAGAAAAAGAAAGAGCTCTCAGGGTTTTGTAGAAGCACCTGACAAAATGGATTGTCCTTCAGATAAAAGGCCATTATTAAATTTAAACAGTGAATGGAATTAATGTTTCTCTTGCATGTCTGAATCAGACATTTCCTATAAATTCTCCCCTGGGACAACATTTCTGAGCAGTGAGCGAGCATTCTGAGAAAGTCTGCCAATTAAAATACACGTAGATCAGAATGTGAATGTTGTGCTGTGGGAAATTTGATCTTCTGATTTACGTGAGCCCTAGGCAGTGATTCTTGCAACTGAAACAGTGGGAGTCAGACCTTTACCCCATTGAAACCATCAAGAAAGTTTTAGGCCTCAATTAGCCTGCACTGAGTACCAGAAAAGTGAGAGGAAGGGTCAAAGTTTCTTTCATTCTCTGTATTTTGGACCCCCCCTAGGGTAAGAGAAGCCTCAGGGTTCTAACCCCTCCATGGGCCATAAAAGGCAGAGAGAATAGCCAGTGGTTTCTTCCATCCTGCCAGGGGCCCTGTGGTTACTCATTCAATTTTATTCACAGGTGGGTCACTCAAGTAGTCCATGCTTGTCTCTAGCAGTTTGCTAGCAGTGGGATAACTTGATGGGGATGAAGAGTAAGGACCTGAGCGTTCTAAGAGTCTCAGACAGACCTTAACAGGCCATATTGTGCCCTCAGCTACTCACAGTAGCATGCAGGCTCTCAGAAAATATCAGTTAAGACACTTTTAATACTCAGCATAAAATTCATGTTTCCTTACTACATAAGAGGCTGCAGCTACCCATAATTTTGGGGTTTTAAATGTACTTGTAATTGTCCTGAGACGTAGTAGTTCTAACTCCTCTTTGTGTTATCATGAGAAGAAGGAGGAAGAGCTTTTAGAGAACCTCTTAGCTATATTCAAAAGAGATTAAGAGGCTATTGTGAAAAACGGCTCAATTTTATTATTGCTGCACTTTCAACTGGGTGTAATGATAAGCAATGTAGAACGAGAGAGAGAGGAACAGAGTGGTCTAGGCAGCCTGGAATTTAACAGTCAAAATAAAAAGTGATTTTTTTTTTAAAAAAGCAAAGTATTTAAAAAGTATAACCATGTAAGGATATTTCAGGACCACCAATCAAACCCACAGGTTACCTTACAAATCTAGCAAAACGCATAGCCACTGCTGGCTGTGGCAGACAAATCACTGCTAACTTTGAGTGCAAGTCCAGGGAACAGCTTTATTTTAGCATAAGTACAGAATGACACACCCCTGAGATCAGCTGCAATATGACAGGCCAAGGAATTGGCTACAGTCACACAGACAAAGGCAAAGGCTTAAATCTTAGTACAAACTTTTTATGTTTGTACACCCAAGATGACACCCTAACTGTTATTAACAAATCAGAGAAAGGGCTGTTATTTAATAATTAATATTTCTTACCATGTGATATTCCAAAATTACACACCAGATTATACAACATGTTTATCTACTTATTAAAAACAACAAAGTTATTGATTTTATTATTTGATGGGACTTTTCTTATTTAGCCTGATTGCATTTGACAAGTCACAAGGATCTCCTCTTTGTCCTGTACCCAAGTCAGGGCCATTCAAAACCTGAGCAACAGGATATTTAGTAAGATAAGAAGGTATCATTTGCACTCCTTACTTATTGGCTATATTAAATTAGGCCAACATTTATATTATGTCTATATTACTACCCAATTTATGATCCATTCAATACAAATTAGGTCCTTACCATCTTACATGAGGTAAGTCAGTCTAATCACGGATTCACTTCCTTACAAATAGAGCTTCAAAGGGAATTCTCTCATGCAACAGTAGAGCTCAAAGGACAGTTCTGAGGCATGAAATGGAAGGACAGGGCAAAAGTGTGTAAAAGCCATTTCAAAAATAGAACCATCCCTGGAACCAGCACCTTTAGCGAAGCTATTCCCAGATGTGTTTCTGTAGAAACATGGTATTTCCTGAAAATCAGCCAGGTCCATCATTTATATTAGTTATGCCTGTCCTACAAAAGATATGTCAAACAGCCACTTTTCAACTGTGGCCACAATACAGACAGGCCAAGGGGGGCTGCTGGAGCTCAGTTATGCTACTACCTATGGCAAAGCTGGGAAACAATAACTTCTAGCTCTTATATGGCATAATTTAGCCATAGATCTCAAAGAGATTTATAAAGGAGGTCAGTATCTTGCAGCCTCTAATACACAGGAGGTCAGACTATATGGTCTGGTGGTCCCCTCTGACCTTAAATGCTATTATTCCCCTTTTACAGATGGGCAAGTCTTTCTTTGCCTCAGTTTCCCTAAGATCACCCAGCAGCCCAGGGATAGAACCAGGAATAGCACTCGCGTCTCCTGAGTCCCTGCCCAGTGTCCTAGCCACTTGATGACATTGCCTCAGTGTGTGTCCTGGCTCTTAGCCCTAAGCCTTATTCATTGCCTCCCTACATTTTTTTCCATTGTTCTATTTAAATAAAAAGAGACATTCTGCATTTTCAGATCTGCCTCTCACCTCCATTCCAGTGCCTGAGAAAAACAGGAGTTAAACTCAGTCATCTCTTTTTGCATTAATAGAGATGTAATGCTTTCATAGCAGGAAAGAAAGAGTTTCCCCTCCAGCCGACTCCTTGTTACACCTTCACCCCCTAGAGTTTTGAGGATTAATTACTTAACGTTTGTAAAATGTTTTCTACATATAAAGTGCTCTATACTATTTCTCTGCATGAACCTTCCACTGACAGCCCATTGCTGTCTTGTGCACAAAGGGCCTGACTCTGCCACCTTTACTCACACTGAATAGTACCTTACTCTGAAAGTAACCCCACTAGAGATAATGGAGTGCTTTCAGAGTAAGGCACTGCTCCCTGTGTGGAAGGGTGGCAGAATCTGGCCCTAAGCAATTACTATAAATTAGCTATTGATTCCAAAGCTTTCAGAAAAGGCACTAACAAAGGATTTTTTATAGCTCTGCAGATAAATTAATAGGTTCTTTATTAAGGGTTACTGTTCTGTAACTTTAATACAGATTCCAGCAAGGTATTCTTGAACAGTATTCTCTGCAGTAGAAATGACTTTGATAGGAAACAGATAACCAAGCAGTCTGTGGGCCCATTTTTCAAACACTAGTGTAATCCAATGTTCTTTGTGTATTACCAGACCCTGAGGATACAGGTTTGCTACTGTTCTTTTAAATCTCTAGGGCCACAACTTATTCCCACTTACACCAATATAAGTTGGGAGCAAATTCATTCAATTTTTAGAAAGCACTCTGAAATCTCTAAATAGAATGTGCTATAAAGTTTAAAAAATCGTTATATATCCATATATTCTTTTGAAAGAGATAAAGACAAACTAACAATCCAAAGCATTAGTAAGAAAAAATATTTTAAAGTTGCTATTGCCTTGAATAGCAATGACACACTGACAGTTGAATTAAAGCACCTCCAAACCCACCTCCAAAGGTTATATAAATGTACAATACTTAACTTTATTCACAAAGTAAAGACGTTAAAGAAGTTAAAGCTGAGAAGATAATCTGGTTTCTTGGAAGTTTTTCAAAGGCTACATCCATACTGCCCCACAGTTCAGACTACAGGGGTCTGAACAGCACTGCGGCACTAAAGGGCAGCGCTGTTGTAACCTTGCATGAACGCCAGAGGCAAGAACTAAAAACCTCCTAGCCTGTGTTAATGTCATCCTGTTTGAAGAGCTCTTCACTAGCATGAACTAGGAACCCTTAGTTCACTCCTGCAGATTCCACATGGGTCAGTGACAGCACAGCACTGTGGTAAGCAGGGTATTTCACATCCCCTTAATTTGACCTGACCTAAATCATGGCCACTTCCAGGCTCTGAACATCAAGGACTAACACCCAGGCATCACAGCGCTAAAGCGTCTCTGCTTAGGGCCAAGTTCAGAGCCGGTACGAGAAAGCAGAACTCTAGGGAAGTGAACAGAGTTGCTCCCATTCACACAAAGTTTAGTTCAGTCCAACTTCAATTTTTTCCCTGTAAGTGTTAATATGCAATCATCATACATATTATGGGAATGGTCTGTCCCTCCCTTCTCACCAGCCGCGTTTGAATGCCTTGAATTCCATTAATCCCCATTCATTTATTTTAAAGACAAAATTCTGGCATTAAAAATAGCATATTTACAATGGTTAGCAGCTTTGCATATGAATGTGGGAGTGTTGACATGACTGTTCTCTTTGCGTTGCAGTACATACACATTGTTTTCTCTCTATTCTTCTACATTAGGCCATTGATGCAAAAGGGATTAGGTGCTTTTGTAAACCAGCCACACACTTAATTGTTAGGATATATGTATATCCTACTGACTGGGTGAGATATTTTGATTGTGGTTCATTGCACACTAATAACATTTTCACTAAATTCATAGAGAAAATCAGAATTTTTTTTTGTTTGATCCAGCAACAGTTCAGCTTCCCTCTTTATTCTGTGATAGCATGCTAAGCTGCTTAACAAAAACATTCTCCCCTCTTATGGAAATGTAACGAACAGTCACAACTGGATGAGCACTGGGTAAATGGCAGGAGCTATACTTATTTCACTTTCTGAACAGTGAACTCAGAGATGATGAGAGGGTACAGACCAACATCCCTGGAAACAGCCCCTTTCTGCCTATCTAACGGCTTCCTTAGTATTGTCTTGAGCTGAGAAAGAAGTTCAGTCTCCATAACCCATTCCATCCTTAGCCTGAGACTTACCAACTTGTCTAAATTAGAGCTAATTGCAATAGTGGTTTCTGTTTTGCGATCACCTTATTGGCCAAATCCTGCTTTTATGAAATACGTGAAAGAACAGAGCCACAAACACACCCCCTCTTTCTACCAAGAGGCACTTCAGCCTGATACATTGTAACTTTAATCAAAAGCTAAAACCTCAACTGGTGCACCCTGTGCTTGGTCAGCGCACCTCAATCAGGTTTAAAAAAAAAGGGGGGGGGGAGAGAGGAGAGCTAGGGGGTTAAGAGACAGGATGAGTTATGTGCATTGGGATTATTTTTGTAATAAATTAACCCCTCAAGGGCCGGTTGTGTTCAGAAAGACTATTTAGACTATTCTGGGAATTTTGAAGCAGGGAGAATGAGGCAAGTGCACCTCTTGTGCTATGGCCTATCACAAGAGGGTGCGCCAGCTGGGTCACTTTTATTTCACTGATCCTCTTGAGCCATCAGATCTTCCTTTCTACTTTATAAACACTTGATTTCCCTGATCTGGACAGGGCACCATGAGCATCAAACTACCAGCCACAATTCCTTGAAAGAATGTGTGACAGCGCTGGGTGAGAACAGCCTGAGTCAGCCCTCTGCCCCTCGAATCCTAATTAAGGGGAAATGGGATTCAGCTGAGGGAGCCTGCAGCTAATGGGGAGCAGCTGTGGAGCTTGTTAGCTGAGCATTATAAAGGATACGAGAAAGAGGGGGCAGGACCAGGCCAGCCAGAGAGGGAAAAGCCACCATGGGAGGGCGAGCGTCCCTTGGGTCTGTGGCCGAGGTAGTGAGGACCTGGATGCTGTGAAGCTGGACCTGTGTAAAAAGCGGGGGGGGGGGCAGCATGCTGAAAATAAAGAGCACTGGTGTGAGCACAAAGCAGAGGTTTTCAATTGGTGTTTGGGAGCAGAGGGAGGACCTGCATGAAACTGCCACAGAATGCAACTCCGAGAGACGCTTGGGGTCATGCTGTTTGGATCTCGATCTGAACTCTTTCACAGTTCCGGTGGTTGGCTATGGAGCTTTGGTTCCAACCTGTTTCCAGGGATGAACAAAACATCTCTGGTCAAAGGAGACATGCAAGCTCTTAGTGTCTTTTTCCCCTCCTTCCTTTTTTAATTCTTGTTTGAAAGAGAGTGAGCTATTATTGCTGGGTGATAATTTAATTATCACCAGTTCACTTCGGCTCCCTTCTCTGTATAGACTTGATCCAAGTTCTATTAATCAGAAGGACTCCCAGGGATTTTAATGGGAATTAAATCTGCTTGTTAAAGGAGGAGGAAACTGTTGGAACAGACACTGGTTTCTATTTTAAAACTGTAGTTTCTATTATTTAGGCGCAAGGGCAGCAGAAGAGGAATTGCATACTGCTAATAACAGCAGGAGAATACTAGAGAGTTCTTTTTTGGAAGGGAAGATCTGTTGAAGCGCTGTTGGTATCCCCTCTACCACTTGCTCCTTGCTGTTACAGAATTTAAAGAGATGCTTTGATCTCTGAGGATGAATTTAAGTGTTGTCTTCTTGATATCCATGCAGTTTTAATTGCATCAATTAGCATCTGGACTGGTCAGCAGGGAAGAATAAGGCCATTCCCCTATGAAGGGCTGTCTATTTAGGCACTGATATTGCCCTCATCAGCATGGTATCTGAATACCTACATAAAAACACAAGTGCCTCCAGCTGCCTACTTGACCTTAAGACAATGTATGATAGGAGTTCAATATCTGACCCCAGTAAAATCCTATTTATTTTTTATACTTGGCACTTATATGGGGCTTTTCATCCTAAAGTCTCAAGGGCATTTCACTAAAGAGGGTAACTTATTAACTGCATTATACAGAGAAGTATGTGTACAGAAAGATTTTGTCTTGCTCAAGATCTTATAGCAGATTTATGGAAAACTGAGACTAATAGCTAGGGATGGAATCGTGTCTTCAATGACGTCGTTGGAATCTTTGCCATTGAAGTCAGTGGGGCCAGGACTTCAGCCTACATCTTGCTAAATATTGGTCTACACTGTCTATTCTGTGCTCACAGGGGGATAGACTCTAAGATCCAATGGATCTTTTTCATCATTAACTTCTAGGACCCTCCAAGATCCGGATAGTTTTTGCTACTGTTTCCTAACAAAACATGAACACCAAAAATCAGGAATAGTAGTAAAATGGAAAAAAGAGAGAGAGAATCCAAAAATTGTTCAGTTTTTCGGATTGTTTGTTTAGTGGAAAAAAGTGATAACTTTGACTCAAATTTTTATGTGTGTGTGTGTGTGTGTGTGTGTGTGTGTGTGTGTATATATTTAAAAATATTTAATATTTTTTAAAATATTTTAAATCTGGTCTGGTTCTTGGTATGCCTATGATTAAAAAAAAAATCTTTTTTTGGGGGGGAGGGGATGGAACAAAACTAAACATCTTTCGAGGCCATCTTCATCCCCTATTAAGAAATAGAAAAAAGTGCACAACCACAGTTAAAGTAAATAAATAATAGTCCTTTGCAGATTGCCTTTAATAGTATGTTGTTTTTAATCCCCACAGCAGCCAGGGATTCAGAGGGTAGAGAGAGATCCACTTGTAGTATACTGTGAACACTTAGGTTCACCATCTGGTGACTCAACTCTCTTCCCACCACCCAACCGCCCCCCAACACACACACTGCTGAATACAGTTGGGTGTAGTCATAAAGAACAATATCAGGGACTTGCAGTCCATTTACATCTATTAATATTTTCATGGATGGGCTACCTTTAAAATTCATCTAATTGCAACAGCAAGGGATCTGCCTAATGCTAGAAATGTGGTTTTTCAGACGAAGTAAGTGAAAGATTGATAAGACAATTTTCTCCCAGCCTCTAACCAAGAAAATAAATGCAGGAAAATGAAAACCAAATTGCCTTTTTAAACTTCAGTAAGCACAAACCATTACAAACCCAGAACAGCATCTCTCAGAACCTCTCAAAACATAATAGACATGAGCCCAACAGACAGCAAAGCTAAGCCAGGGAAAACTCACTCTGAACAAACATATCCAGACTGCACACCTGCGCTAGCACCTAACCAGCCTGAGCATGTTAGAAAAGGCCAAACAGCTATGAAGGAAACCTGGATTTGGACAGACAGAGGCCTTCATCTGTGTGAATTCCTCAGATAAACACTGTCATTAACAACCCCTGCTCATCATTTACCTTTCAGCAATTCTTTGCTCTGCATAAGCCGGGTCTTAGTATGACAGATGTGAGCACTGGCTGCTGGTGGCTGCTCCCAAGAGCAAGAGAGGCTAACAAAGACAACAAGCTCCCCTGTTATGTGTGGGCACCTAAGCATGAGAAGGCTCCAAGCAAGTTGCTTTGCAGTAGCTGAGGACTGTGCACTTTAGGCAGCCTACATTTGAAAACGATGACCTCAGTCAGTCTCGCTGTGATGTGGCACAGATCTCGGGAGAGATTGTGCCAAAGAGTTAATTATCATTTAGCAAAATTAGTTGACTCAGTTCTTCAGTACAACACACGTTGTACAGCTGTAGCATGAAGATTTACAGCAGAGCTTCCTTACAAATCATCACATTCTCTGTAGGAATTGTGTGCAGCGATCAGCTTTGGGAAACACATACCACAGGGGCTAGCGTTAAGGGGTTAAGTGCTTCCTGAGAAGGAATACTGGAACTGGGAACTGAGAAAAGCTGTGGGAATTTGGGAGTCTTTAGCATCTCCCAAAAGACGCACACCATTTAACAGGCTCTTACCCTAAATCAGTTAAGCCATTTGCTTAACCCTGGGTAAATCCTAATAGCTCCCAGGACATAAAATGATAATCACTCTGATAAGGAAAATTATCCCCCTCTGTTAGGGTGACCAGATGACCTGATTTTACAGAGACAGTCCTGATATTTGGGGCTTTTTCTTATATAGGTGCCTATTACCCCTGCCCCCCATTCTGATTTTTCACACTTACTGTCTGGTCACCCAGCCCTCTGCAAATAACACACTACTGTCCAATTGTGTGCAACAGATGAATAGGCGACAGGGGCGCACCTCCCTCTGATGCATCAAACATTGGCCATTGTCAGAGACAGGACAATGGATGGAGCAATCATTTCTGCTACACTGGCCGTTCCATTGTCCCTAGAGGCACTGGCCACATTCCAAGGCTATCACTGCACAACCCACACAGACTGATAAAGAG
This sequence comes from Mesoclemmys tuberculata, assembly GCA_007922155.1. NCBI lineage: Eukaryota > Metazoa > Chordata > Testudines > Chelidae > Mesoclemmys > Mesoclemmys tuberculata. Next base: position 20,872,935 of record ML675622.1, read on the forward strand.
AGCGTGCCTTGGACATGTTCTCGCTTTCTGCCTATTACAGGCATGTCTAATGTCAGCGTATCAACTCTCTAGGCACGAAGCAGGTCACTGGCTTTGTAAAACTTCCACTTTCGTCATCCTCCAGCTGTATAACACAAGAACCAAGGAAGCTATTACCTGCAGCACAGACTGATAAGCCGCATGATGCCAAAACAAATGTGTCAGTGGCTTGCTGTGACTCCTGGGTTGCTATGAAATGGAATGGAATGAATGGAACATGACAATGTGTATGTAGAGCCATGAGGGCAGTTGGACATATCCTATATATATATATATAGAATATCTATACCCAAGGGAAATGAAAGAGTTCATTTTTTTGCAAAAAGTTTGAGCTGGAATAGTAACTAGAGATAAAAAGCCATGAAAATGATTTAAACAGCTGGAAGATTTTTGGTAGATGCCACAAATGACTCATCAATCGAAAACCTGTTCTTCATTTCAAAGGCACCTTCCTGGCAATGGTTGGACTGCTGTTTGAGGTTCCTTATGGAGTTTAATTGGAGACTCAGTTAGAGGTGTGTGAGTGAGTGAGTGAGTGAGTGAGAGAGAGAGAGATTCATTATGGGGGTTAATGGGAGAATCACTTAGTGTGTGTAAGTATATGCAAAAACCCAAAAGACTGAGAAAGTAGAAAGAATTACAGAAATGGAGAGAACCATAAAAGAGAACTCTGAAGGACCTTTCTTAATCATCACAGCCCCCACAGCATAAAGAGAAACACGAAGGGAGCTTGGTCTGAGCTCCAAAGAACACTAACAATAATTCTGCCCTGGCAATCTAATCTTTGCTTTTTTGCAGTGATAGTGTAGCTGTGTTGGTCCCAGGATATTAGAGAGACAAGGTGGGTGAGGTAATATCTTTTATTGGAGCAACTTCTGTTGGTGAAAAAGACAAGATTTCAAGCTTACCCAGAGCTCTTCTTCAGATCTTTCTCTCCAGTCCAATCCATCTATACATAACAATGTGGGTCATTAATATACACTCCTGGCTCCAAATCCACACCCACTTATATTTAGACAACGTATTATGTTAGGGGCTAAAATCATCACAGAGCTCAATGGAGTTTGACCATGAATAAAATTTGGTCCTAGATCTCACACTTGGTTTGACTACATTTCAGCAGCTGCTGCAGTTGTCTCCCCATGATGCTATGCAAATTCAGCTACTTAATTGATACATTCAGGGCACTTTCTCCTCTAAGCAGGCACTAATAACCTTCAGAAGTGTCATCATCCCTAGGGAAACTCTGATACCCTCCCAACGGGGATAACTACAGACTCGCCCAACTTCCAGGAACTGAGATGTGAAATCTAAGCCAGGTGCAAGGATTTTCTTTTTGATTCTCACAGTCTCATCCGTAATCATCATCATTTTAAATAACTGCTATTACAGCTCCACATGTCAGTGAATCACAACCTGGTGAGAATGGTTATAGATTCATGGCCAACTTGAGAGGTCATGTAAGTTACATACTAGTAAGTCAGTATAAATTGGTGCAAGCAGCTGGTAGCACACTTCAGGATTTGAGGGGAGAATGGTGGAGGAAAAGCAATTAGATGCATAGACTATAAAGTTACAAGGGACCATTATGATCATCAAGTCTGACCTCCTGCACAATACAGGCCACAGAACTTCACCCCCAATCCTCTTCCCCCTCTCCTCCCCCCCACAATAGACCCCTAACCTATGACTGAGTTACTGAAGTCCTCAAATAATGATTTAAAGACTTCAAGGCACAGAGAATCCACCAGCAAGTGACCTGTGCCCCATGCTGCAGAGGGAGGCAAACAACCCCCAGGGCCCATGCCAATCTGCCTTGTGGGAAAATTTCTTCCCAACCCCAAATATGGCAATCATTTAAACCCTGATCATGTGGGCAAGATTCTGCCAGAGAAGTCAAGGACAGCCTTACCTCTCTCTATCAGATCTTGTTCAGAATTCATTACGGCGGTATCTGAGAACAGTATGTTCTCCATTCAACCACTCAGATCTATTCAATAACTAGTAACAGGCAAAACTCAGGCCTGGTCTACACTGCGAAGACAGGTCGACGGACCGCAGCTCTATTGAGATTACGGAGCACGCAGCAGGCAGAGATAACTGCCGGGATGTTTTTTTCACTGAGGTCTGTCTTAGTGAGTAACTGTGCCAGCGCACCTTTAAACGTCCAAATAGATATTCCATGACCATTCTGCACTTCCTGAGCCAATTACTGAATCTCTCCTTCTGGCTGTCTAAAGCAAGGGGCGCTTCGAAACATAAATGTCCCAATGTTCAGAGGCACACAGCATCTGAATCTACTCTTTATTTCACTGGGAGTTGAGGGCACTCAGCACCTCATGAGAGGCTCAGTGTGACAGATATGGCAATTTCCTGCAGTATCTTTGGGAGACCTTATGGAATTAAGTGTAAGTATCCTTGGGGTCCATTGTATTAAATGAATGGTTGATGTATTACTGTGGGCCAGGATTGTATGTAGCCTCTTGCATGGGGAGATGTGACACGTGAGAGCCCTGAGGGTTCAAAGGACTACATTGGACAATGAGTCAGAAAAGAATGGATTTTTGGAACAAAGAGTGCTAAGTGGTTTTCTTGGGGAATATCTAGGAGCAGGTGAATGTAAAGTCCCCACCTTGGGTTAAGCAAAAATCCAGCCTTTTGAAACTATGTCCTGGTGCGTGGGCCACTATCTGCTGATCACCTGTTACGAGAGGCCAAAATCAAAGGCCCAAAGGAAGACTGAACTATTCATGGTTGTTCTGGTTCTGAATCTGAGACAGTTGTGAACTTGTGACCAGGGGGAAAACCCAGTTCTGGGTTTGGAAGGACTGACACCTACCAGAGCCTGAAGTTGGCAGGAGGGTGACCTCTGGTAAGCTTTTTAGCATGAGTGTAAGTTCTTATTGCTTTTAATAGTCTCTCTGTACCACTTTCACCGTAAGAATAAAATGTCCTTGCTTGGAAGGAGCTGTGTGGTAACATGTAATGGCAGGCAATTACACTCTTCATAGCCTCTGGAAAGAATGCAAAGCAGAGATGCTGGCCTTTTAAGCAGGCCAGTTTACTGGGGACTCAATGCATAGGCTGGGAACTGTGCAGCCTGGAAAACCCCCCGTCAGGAGGGTGAGAGAGATGTGCGTCTCTGCCCAAGAGAAGTGATGATTAGGAACCAGAAGCCTGAGTGGGTGCCCTCAGTGAACCACAGAGGAGGGTATAGGTGCAGGTGCCCTGAACACGACATCTGGCACCCTGCAGGATCCAGACTTTGTGTCCTGATTTCTGCATGACAGCACTGACTGTCATCTCTTATCAATATTCCATAGGAGACCCACCAGCTAGAGGGAGGAAGATGGATAGAGAAAGAGGATGGGGACACTTTATGAATGTTAACCAATCCCCTATTGATCTTACCAATATCTCTGTGTAAAAAGTGTTATTTTCAGCCCGGGAATAAGTGTGTAGGGTAGTGCTTGGGCATGTTAATGGCTGCTGATTTTGTTTAAAAGGCCAGCACATTTCTGAATCTGCACCTGACCAACTGGAAAAAAGATCAGCTCTAATTAGCTTGCGCATCTAAAATGACTCTTTCAGTGCATGCAGTTTAGATTATATTGTAAATGTGCACCGCAATGAAATGCAATGCCACAGCCTCCAGCTGCAGGAACCATATACTACCTGTGGAATGAATATGGTAGTAAATCCTGCCATACCTACTTATACCTGTGCAGTACAATTAAAGTGGGAAACAATTACATGCTAATTCTGGGTTTCCTGATATCTGTAGGAAAATACAGTTTTGGCTGAAAAGGTTCAGTCTGCAGAGACACGACAGGCTATATGAATAGGTAAAGAGAATATAATCCTCAGTTTCCAGAGGCGAAATGTGTCTTATGATAACTGGCAAAGAACTAGCAGCTTATTCATAAAAGGACAAAAATAACTTGCACATACCTGCACTTGGTATTAATGCTCACGTTAAGTTCTTGAATTGGAGGGAGGGGTATAGCTAATGATTAGGCTGTATTCCCACTTTCTACTACTACTGCCTGCTGAAAACTTGGAAAAAATCGGGCATATACCAGCGTTTTCCTTCTCGTGGGAGCACTGCTCATGTTGTAACATGCCTATGACCACCAATGAACTTCACAGATGTTCCTGTGCTGCACACCAAGGCTACTTGGAAGGCATAGAACTCAGATCATCCTCCTCCAAAAGCACAGCTGTTCCCTTGGAGCGAAAACAAGAACACCTTTGACAGTCAGCAGAACAGCTCCTCCGACACACAGCTGAGCAGTTCTGATTTCACCCAACAGAAAACAGCGGTGAGCATATGCACCTCCCTCAGTTCATTACAGTATTGTATGATATGGTTTTACGTGAAATCACAAACACTAACCATTCCACTACAGTATTGTATGTTACAGGCTTGAGGCCACTGGAGGTATGTCTACGCTCCACTCTAAGCCCAAGCTCTGACTGAGGTTTGAGTCCAATTGCCCTTTCTGGCCACACACAAATCAGTCTGACTCAGGGCAACACGCACTCAGGACCAACATCCTAAGACTCTGTTAGGTGGGTGGGCCAGAGCCCAAGTCCTGCTGTGATTCAGTCCAAGCCCTTGTGGATGCAGCTCAAGCCATAGACCCGAGTCAGAAAGGCTGTGTGGTGCAGTACAGATAGCTTAGCTTGGCTGCAAGACCCAAGTCCAGCAAGTGTAAGCCCAGGTTTACAGTACAGTTTGGACACTCCAGCGCAGGCTTGGAAACAAACACTACATCCACAAGCCTGAGTCCCACCTGGGTTTGCAATGCCGTGTAGACATACCCAACTAGACAGCTATTATTGGTGCTCTTGTCATGTAACTCAGGATTAATAAGGATTCCAGACTTTGCAAACACTTCTACCTAAGTGCTTTATCGATGACATGTTCAGCATTCTGCCACCCGTCAGCACTTGGTTTGCTCTTTATTCCAATTAATTTGAGTTTGGTTTGTTTCAAAATTGGCACTGTGACACAAAGAGCCTGGAGAACAGAGCCCCACATTCTCTCTCCCTGTGGGTGCCCAGCTTAATTTCCTCCTCTGTCATTTATGCATGTGATCCCGACACGCAATCACACTGAATGTGATGAATCTGCTGAAAGACCAGAACTGAGTAGCCCGAGTCTGACAGGTGGGCTGATGAGTCGCTCAGTCGAACGCACAGAAATAATGGAAGGTTTCCTGAAGGATTTCTTCCCACATCTGACAAATTTTCTATATCACATTTTTTAAAATGACAGGTATGCATGGCAGGTATTGCACAACTTAAATCAATCATATGATTGACATTCAGTGCTTAAAGGGACACTGTCAAGTTAAAATTCAAGTATTGTTCTCCCAGTGGTGTATTGATTTAAACCTTCATTTATCTGTTGGTGTGTGGGAGAGATCCAGACACGAAACCATCTCACTGTTAAAAGCTGCAAAGTTGGTGCAATTGAAATTCAATGGGCCAGTAGTCCTTTTTTCCCTTTCTGTTTGATTCTTAAATTAATGATGTAGTGAGTGAAATGTAAGTGTCCAAATCTCCATTCATTCCATTGTTTAAATGTTCTAATATCCATTTCTTAAGAACATAAGAATGGCCCCACCAGGTGAGAACAATGGTCCATCTAGCCCAATATTTTGTCTTCCAACAGTGGCTGGTTGGCCTAATGCTTCACAGGGAATGAACGCAACAGGGCAATTAGTGAGCAATTTATCCGTCATCCAGTCCCAGTTTCTGGCAGTCAGAAGCTTAGGGCAGGGATTCTCAAACTGGGGGTGTGACCCTCAGGGGGCCATGACATTATTATGGGGCGGGTTCGTGAGCTGTCTGCCCCCGTGTATGCCGGTAAGGATAGCCTGGCATGGCATGGGGGAGGGAGGGAATCACCACAGCCTGAAATATTATCAAAGGGGGTCCCATCAAAAAAAGTTTGAGGACCCCTGGCTTAGGGACACCCAGAGCCTGGGGTTGCATCTCTGACCATGATAGCTAATCGCCATGGATGGACCTGTTTTCCATTAACTCCATCCTTTTGCTTTGTTAATCTGCTTATACTTTTCACCTTCACAACATGCCCTGGCAATGAGTTCCACCGGCTGGCTGTGAGCTGTGTGAAGAAGTACCTCCTTATGTTTGTTTTAAACCTGCTGCCTATTCATCTATTCATTCCATTGGGTGACCCCTGGGTCTTGTGTTACGGAAAGAAATGAAGATGACTTCCAGATCCACTTTCTCCACACCTTTCATCATTTTGTAGACCTCGTGTTCCATATGCCTCATCATTTTGGTTGCCCTCCTCAGGGTTTTTTCCAATTCTCATATATCCAGAGCAACCAGAATTGCATGCAGAATTCAGGGTGTGGACATACAGTGAATTTATATCCTGGCATTATGATATTTTTGTCTTATTATCTGTCCCTTTCTTAATGGTTCCTAACGTCCCATTAGCTTTTTTGTCTGCCACTGCACGCACAGCAGACATTCACAGAGAACTATCCACGATGACTCCAAGATCTCTTTCTTGAGTGGTAACAGCTAATGTAGACCCCATCATTTTGTATGTGATTATTTGTTTCCCATGTGCATTACTTTCCATTTATCAACATTGAATTTCAGCTGCCATTTTGTTGTCCAGTCACCCAGTTTTGTGAGATCCCTTTGTAACTCTTTGTATTCTGCTTTGGACTTAACTATCTTGAGTGGTTTTGTATCATCTTCAAACTTTGCCACTTCACTGTTTACCCCTTCTTTTATGAAACAACACTGGTCCCAGTACACATTGTTAGGCAACCCCACTATTTACCTGTCTCCATTCTGAAAACTGACCATTTATTCCTACCCTCTGTTTCCTGTCTTTTAACCAGGTACTGATCCCTGAGAGGACCTTTCCTCTTATGACTGCTTGGACTCCTCAAGAATCTTTGGTGAGAGTCCTTGTCAAAGAATTCTAAGAGACGAGTAAGGCATGATTTCCCTTTACAAAAGCCATGTTGACTCTTCCCCAACATATTCTGTTCATCGATGTGTCTGATAATTCTGTTCTTTACTATAGTTTCAACCAATTTACCTGGTATTGAAGTTAGGTTTAAAGACCTGTAATCCCCAGGATCACCTCTGGAACCTTTTTAAAAAATCTGTGTTGCATTAGCTATCCTCCAGTCATCAGGTACAGAGGGCTGATTCAAGCAATAGGTCATATACCACAGTTAGCGGTTCTGTGATGTTATGTTTGAGTTCCTTCAGAACTCTTGGGTGAACACCATCTGCTCCTGGTGACATATTACTGTTTAATTTATCAATTTGTTCCAAAACCTCTGCAGTGAAGACTGATGAAAAGAATTCATTTAGCTTCTCAGCAATGGCCTTGTCATCCATGTATCCACTGCTTGTTGAGCAGGCTTCCTACTTCTGGTATGCTCCAAAAAGGTTTTGCTGCTAGTTTTTCTGTCTTTTGCTAGTTGCTGTTCAAATTCTTTTTAGGTCTACCATGTTATACTTTTACACTTGACTTGCCAGAGTTTATTCTCCTTTCTATTTTCCTCAGTAGGATTTGAATTCCAATTTTTAAAGGATGCCTTTTTGTCTCTAACTGCCTTTTTTACTCTGTTTAGCCATGGTGGCAATCTTTTTTTTTTTTTAAGATTGGGGTACACATTTAGTCTGACCCTCTGTTATGGTGTTCTTGAAAAGGTTCCATGCAGCTTGCAGGCATTTCACTCTTGTGACTGCTCCTTTTAATTTCCATTTAATTAGCCTCCACATTTGTGTGTAATTCCCCTTTTTGAAGTGAAATGCCATTGTGGTGGGTTTCTTTGGTATTTTCCCCCCTAAAAGGATTTTAAGTTTAACTACATGATGGTCACTATTACCGAGTGGTCCAGCTATATTTACCTCTTGGACTAGATCCTGTGCGCTGCTTAGGACTAAATCAAAAATTGCCTCTCTCCTTGTGGGTTCCAGGACTAGCTGTCAAGAGGCAGTCATTAACAGTGTTTAGAAATTTTATGTCTGTAACCTGACCTGAATCCAGCCAATACGGGGATAGCTGAAATCCCCCATTATTATTGGGTTTTCTGTTTTGTAGCAGATTGGCAGGGGCCCCAGAGGTTTTTCGCCTTCCTCTGCAGCATGGGGCATGCGTCGCTTGCTGGTGTATTCCCTGCAGCTTGAGGTCTTCAAATCTCACTTTTGAGGATTTCAATAACTCAGTCATGGGTTCGGGGTTGTTATAAATGTGTATGGGTAGGGTTTTGTGGCCTGCCTTGTGCAGGAGGTCAGACTAGATGATCATATTGGTCCCTTCTGACCTATGTTTCTATGTAATCTCCTTGAGCATTTCACAATCACAGTCACCGTCCTGGCCAGGTGGTAAGTAGTATATATTCCTACTGCTGTACACTCATTATTCAAGCATGGAATTTCTATCATGGAGGTTCCTGGAGGTTTGAGTCATTTACGATTTTTACTATATTTGACTCTTATGCTTTTTCATATATAGTACAGCTCCTCCACCAGCATGACCTACTCTATTGTTCCTATGTATTTTGTACCCTGATATTATTGTGTCCCATTGATTATCATAATTGCCTCCAAGTTCCTGGGATACCTGTTATATCAATATCCTCATTTAATACCAGGCACTCTGATTCCCATGTCTTAGTATTTAGACTTCCAACCTTTTTATACAAGCACTTATAAAATTTCTCAATATTTAGTTTACCTTCATGTGATATAATTGAATAATTGTTTGATTGTTTCTCTTCAATTTCTACCTGTACTTTATAAACTACTATCCTCTCCTCTTTACTAGGATATATACAATCCCCTGTACAAATCCTCACCAAAGGAATGTTTCCATCCAAACCATGTACTCCTCCACACCTACCAGCTTTTCCCCAGTTTTTAGTTTAAAAAATCCTCTATCATCTTTTTAATTTTACAAGACTGCAATCTGGTTCCCTATTGGTTCAGGTGGAGCCCATCCTTTATATATTGTATCCTCCTTCTTAAGTGGATTCCCCAATTCTTAACAAACCCTAACCCTCCTCCCTACTCATTTGTCTTATCCATGCACTGAGACCCTGCTTTTCTTCCTGTTTTTCTGGCCCTGAGCATGGAACTAGAATCATTTCAGAGACTGATACACAGAGAGCCTGAATTTTAATTTCTTACCTACCAGCCTCCAAGACCTCTCTCTTACCTGTGCTTATGTCACTATTTCTTACATGTACCATAACCTGCAGCTCTTCCCCAACACTGAACACAAGTCTATCTTAGATTTCTCAAGAGGTCTGCAAATTTTGCCGCTGGCAAGCAATGTGGACTAAGTTATGAAAGTTACTTGCTGAAACATTACAGATTATATAGATTTATCCTCCCCAGAATGGTTCATGATAGCTGAATTCTCTTCGCCAAAGAGGTCAATCGAATGTTAACTCACCAGATTCTCTGGTACTTTAATCAGACAGTGTATTCAGCATGAATGAGTTTAAAAATATTGGCTGAAATCATCAAGGACAAAATTGACAAATTTTAGACCTATTGACATTTGATTTTGGAGGACTTGCCTCAGCCAAAAGAATTGTAAAAAGACTTTTCATTTCTCCAGGACTAATCATTTTCACAGTCCATTATATCCCACGTTCCACTTGAAGGGCAAAACTTTGAAAAGAAGCAGCCTTCCTTTCATGGGAACAAATTGCCCTTGCAAAAGAAATTTGTATTCACAACTGAACGGTGGGCTGAAATAAGATTGTCAAGCACCCACAGTTCATTTTTCAAAGATCAGCATGCAATTATACCTGCAACCGCATGTGGCCTGTCTTTGCCCCTTTTACAAATATATCCCTGCTTGTTTATGGACTGTCAAAAGATACCCCATCTCAGCCACAACCTGCAAAATTCTTTTAAATTTTACATTTGTTGCCCTCTCTCTTTCTATTTGTTCATTGTTAAAAAACTAATTGGGACAACTGCTTGGATCCCAGTAATTCTGCACACATGTGGAGAAACATTTGCCCTTGGTTCTATTTCAAATATCCTGATGAAATTATATGAAAGCAATTAAAGGAAAACATCACTTTTGGAGACTCAACAAAAAAATAGGGCTCTTGTTAAGGATTCTACCACATTGACAAAGGGAAATGAAATTATTTGAAAGTGCAATAAAAATGCTGCAACATTTTTGTTCTGGAGGTTTCATAAAGGGTTTCATGAAAAGGCTGTCTTTACCCAGTTCCGAATTTATGAATTTTATTAGTCACTTTCAAAAGTGGAGGTCACAGAGGACCACAAGCTAAATATGAGTCAACAGTGTAGTGCTGTTGCAAAAAACGGTGAACATGATTCTGGGATGTATTAGCAGGAGTGTTGTAAGTAAGACGTGAGTAGTAATTCTTCTGCTCTACTCTCCGCTGATTAGGCCTCAACTAGAGTATTGTGTCCAGTTCTGAGCGCCGCATTTCAGGAAAGATGTGGACAAATTGGAGAAAGTCCAGAGAAGAGCAACAAAAATGCTTAAAGGTCTAGAAAACATGACCTATGAGGCAAGACTGAAAGAACTGGGTTTGTTTAGCCTGGAGAAGAGAAGACTGAGAGGGGACATGATAACATCTTTCAAGTATATAAAAGGTTGTTACAAGGAGGAGGGGGAAAATGGTTCTTCTTGGCCTCTGATGACTGAACAAGAAGCAATGGGCTTAAACTGCAGGAATGGAGGTTTAGGCTGGACATTATGAAAATCTTTCTGTCAGGGTGGTTAATCACTGGAACAAATTGCCTGAGGAGGTTGTGGAATCTCCATCATTGGGGATTTTTAAATGCAGGTTAGACAAACACCTGTCAGGGATGGTCTAGATAATACTTAGTCCTGACAGTGCAGAAGACTGAACTAGATGACCTCTTGAGGTTCCTTCCAGCCCTATGTTTCTATGATTTCCCCCTTCACATCAGTGAAGCATTTCATAAATTAAATAAGAATGCTTCACCTGTGACTTTTTGCCATGTTAGACTTACATTTTGTTATTGCTACTCTAGCATCACATTATAATCAGGAAAGGTTGACATGATGACTTATACTTCGAAATATAAAGATAAGGATTTTATAAAGCTGACTTTAGTGCAGATTTTTCCTGATATTGCTAAACCCACCTGTCCTCTTAGAAAAGAATTTCTTCATTTGCATTTCAAATGTAAAGATATACGGTTTAAAAGCCTCAGTTCTTTTTCCTGCTGAGCACCCACAATTCCAGTTGACTTCACCGGAAGCTGTGCACCCATGACATCAGGCAAAAGGTATTTCAAGTTAGACAGCCAAAAATGGAGACACCCCAAATCAGTGGATATTTGTGAAAAAGTAGACCCTAATGCTATGTGTGTCTGATCTGTTGTCTATTGTTTGTCTGATTAGACTCTAAAATTGAGGCCAGGACTGTTGCCCCTGCTCGGCAAAGCACGTAAGAATGCACTTAACTTTAATCACCTGAGAAATCCCATTGACTGGGCTTGACCCTCAACAATGATATATTTAAGAAAAAATAAAAAGAAATAGCAATAATTTTTTACCAGCAGCCATTTCTGATGCTAAACTTGCCTGTGCATATAATTGCCTAAATATAAAGTCTGTGAGGAAACACTCCAGACGGATACAATTTCCAAGAAAAAGAAGCAGAGAGAAGCTGGACGAAAAAAAAAGAATGTATTTTAGAGAAATAAAAATTCCATCCAAGGAAGTGAAATGGAATTGGAGAAGAAAGAAAAATTAAATAAAATGGTTACTCTTTGGCACCATCCTGACATCCCTCTCAACTCAGAATAGCTTATTCCCTATTAATTATGATTAATTATGGAGAACTTGCTAGCTCAAAGCATAAGAAAAACACTCAGCTCTTTGCCATTTGCTTGTAATTTTCAAAGGATGCTTCATTCTTTCTGCCAAGTACATGCAGCTTGGCCGACCTTACATATGAATATTGTTAGACATTAATTGTATTTCCCTGCCAGAGCTGTTTAAGTGCTGTAATAATGGTTTTATTGATGTCTCTACCAGCTTAGAGAAAGGTGTTTGCTGCTTATAGTGCTGTTGGTTTGTATGTTGGTTTTTCAGTATGCATGACATTCAGAAATAGAACATCCATATAACTGCTTATGGAAAACACTTTTTTGCTCCCATCTGTAGTGTTGTCAGCAAATTTAGTCTGAGGCTAAATTGCCCAAATGCATCACACATGCAGGAGAGCTGGAAACCATTAGAGAGACAGAAAACTCCCCTTTGTGCTAGGCTCTCCATCAGACTCAGTGACAGCTCAGGGCTCAATTAACTGTCCCTATTGGACAAACTTATCGTTTCTTTCATGTAATCAGCTGAACAAGCTCTGCCTTCTGGGCAAATGATAAATCTCCTCACTCTGGCTGAGCGTCAGAGTCACGGCTATGCCAGCATCACCGTTATCATTCCTCCATCACCTACGTGTGGCTCTTTCAGTGCACTGGTACAAAGAAGACCAGTGAAGCCACAGCCTAGATAACAGCTGCAGCGCATTGTCTGAAGGAATGCCACCCTTGCTGGGGAGACAGGCATACTTGAAAAACGAAGGACTGAAAAGAAGAGGTGGAGATCAACAATAAATTCAGAGTACAGAGACAGAAAAGACAGAGGAAACATCTAAGCAGAAGGATATGATACCCTAGAGCAGGAGTGCCCAACCTCTGACCTGTGGGCCATACACAGCTCACCAGAGCATTTCATAAGGCCCATGCCATGCTTCAGCACAATATACTAACAGCCAATTCATCTGCGTTTTCTCGTCATGTTTACATCGTTTTCGTTTACACAAGTGTGTAACTAGACAATGCTATACATAGCTTGTTTCTATCTAAATACATATGAAATAAGCTGAACTTAAAATGTAAATCAGTACAGGTGACTTTAAATCTTATTAAAATATGTAGAATCTGTTTGGCCCACACAAGGTTGTGCTTAGGTTTATGTGGCTTTCCTCGGTAATAAGGTGGGGCACCATGGCCCTAGAGGGTAACAGACCCCCTGCCAAGCTATCTATTCAGATGGGCTAGATTAGATGCAAAGGCTGATAGTTGGATCTATACATTTAGTGGCTGGTTGTATTTTTCTAAAAAGTGCTTCTGGGTTTAGTGTTACTCATCAGTCTATCTGTCAGGTGCCCATCACCTTGGGCTTCCTCTTTAACCCACTCTCTTCCCCCCCCCCCCGCCTCCCCTCTCCCCTACTCTTCTGCATCCTTTTACACATATGCACACAACTTCACAAAAGCAAGGTTTCTGGATGAAGCATTACAAAATTCCTACTGGTTCAAACAGGGAAAGGTTCTTGTTTGCACCCAGTAGAGCCACCCATGGAATATAAAGGGTCTGGGTTCTATCTGTTCTGCCATACGGAGCTGCTGTTGGAAGCAGTAGCTTGCAGAACACACCTACACAGTAAGTCTGCCTGCTGGGAGATTCTGCTAATAGAATGAATCTGTTCTAGTGCCTGGACAGCACCTGTTAACAACAAGGACAGTGCATAATAAAAAAAGACATAAGAGCCAAAGGGCTATGTAAAGCGGAGGGAGTTCAATGCTATTTTTTCACTATGTGTCTGTGTCTGTTTTGTACTGGTTACTCAACTGAATAGTTTGGAGGCCTCTGTAATCCATCAGTATAATGGCAAATCAATGGATTCATTAGACGGATCATTACTGTTATTTGTCGTCACTTTCCTTTTAAGCTTTAAAAACAAGTAAAAGCGAGAAACATTTTTTCCTTCCTTCAAAGAAAAACACTGGCCAAGGAATGAATGCAATAGCTTGGGATGCTAGAGGGAAGCGTATGTTAATGCGTTTAACACTGGACAGAAAATCAGGAAGTCTGGATATCTGATCCCTGTCTTGACACTGACTCCTTATCTCTCATTCTTTTTCTGCCTTGGGCAAGTCACTTAATCTCTCTGCCTTGATTTCCCTGTGCTGTAGAATGAGGATAATAGTTATTTCGCTGCTTCACAGGATGAATGAAGTTCAAAGTTCCTTGCAAAGTTATCTGAACCTGAAAGATGGTATACACATTTTAAGTAGCACTACCGCAGAGGATAAAGTTTTTGGGAGGGGAGGATTGAAACAGCTGGGCACTGCGTATCAGGAGTGAAGAGTATGGACTAAGGGACGAGACGAGCAGGATGCTGCCGCAGATCAGAACTAGCATGGCAGTGGGTGCTGCGCTGTGGAAGTCAAGAGAGAGGGGCATGGGTAAAGCTGTGTGAGAGCCCAGGATTGGGGTAGCAAGGAATTGGTTTGTTCCAAAGACAGAGATGTGTTAAGATTTCTGCTGGAACCTCCCCAGATTAGTAGCAGGGCTCTTGGAATGCTTTTTTCATTGCTTGGTGACATACTGGGAAACTAAGTCAGACGGAGTGACATCAGACAAAAATTCACAGCAGCAGCACCTGCCTAGGGAAAGTAAGGTCACCCGCAGCCTTCTACCATCTGACTATTGGATGAAACGGGGAGCAGTTTGGTCTGACATTCTGGCATAATCGCAGAACTTTGGGGCCAAAGAATCAGTGAGCAGTTCATGTGCTCATATCTGATTCTGCTCTCAATCGCGCCAGTGCAAATCCACAGTAGCTGCACTGCTAGCAGTGGATTTACCTCCCGGTAAAAGAGCAGATTGTGGCCCCTTGTTAATTAATTGGCTTTCACTGTTCTTTGGAGAGAGAGAAGTCTAAGTAAGCGGTGCATGACTGAGGTGAGGGCGGGCTATTAAAAAGGTGGCCAAATCCGTCGCCCCAGCACTAGCGAGTAATTACACAAGCAGGTGTTTTGTAATTGGCTAGCCAGAAAGAGACAGAGCACAAGGAGGTGGGCTCCTGCAAAGCCAGATGGAGGGACATATGGTGAAGAGGAGTGGGACTGTGCCACAGGCGCAGCATGGTGAATGCTTTAAAGGGAGGAGACATGTATCAGTGCAGCTAGGACAGCAGGAAACTTCAAACGTGATGTCATAAATGCAATGAGATGTGGAAGGTTTTGGAAAAGAAGTAGGTGATGGCAATGTAAATCGTGCACCATTTATGAACATACGCTACCCATTGCTTTTCCTTCTGTGTGACTAGCAGCTTTGCACGCAGGTGTTGTTACCTAAGTACTCCCGGTTCCAGCATGCGTGGGGGCTTGGGTCAAACCAGAGGCTGTTTATACACTGTTCCAAACTCCTCGACCCAGTGTCAATCCGGAGTAATTCCAGTGAAGTCAATGGGGTTACTCCAGATGTACCCCAGTGTAGATGGGATCAGAATCTGGCTTCCAGTCCAGGGCATGGAGGGGGGATGGAGGGAGAGGCTTTCCTGGCATGAAGATTCTCTGCAGCCAAGCAGGGGGATTCAGTGAGCTGGCTCCTGACTCCCCTAGTCTCAGTTTGTGTGTTCTTCACACCCCGGCAGACTCACACAGAGAAGAGAAGCTGGGAAACAGTCCAAACTAGGAGGGATGCAGACAGCCCACCTTCACTGAAGTTGCCAGGCAGCAGACAGAAAAATGAGATCTTTTGTAGCCTGGAGGAGATGAGACTGCATCTGACCTCAGGCCATATCACAGGTGTGGTCAGAGTGAGAGTCCCTGGCAGAGTTACGTGTGGTTTGCAGGTCTGGACAAGCAGTGGGTGTGTGCTGCATGTCAGAAATGAAATGCAGGGTCAGAGCTACGGGTCCCTACCTACGTTTTGCCTGGCTCCAGCTAGCGTGGTCACCTCCAATGTTTGTGAACGGTAAATTCTCCTGCACAACTGAGGGGAGGGCTACTGTGCTTTGGATCTATCTGTAGGCTGAGTGGGTTTGCAGAGAATGAAAAGTCCACCTTAACAGGGGACCTTTAAATCTATACGGACAATATTGCCAACCCCAAACACTCAAAGATCATGAGTCAGATCCCTTTACCTCCAACCCCCAAATCGTGCAGATCCAAATGAAATATAGGGCGGGTTCTTTTTATTTATCTTCTGTTTTTATAACCTTTACGCTACTCTCAGCTCACATTTGCTCCATAATCCTGGAGGCTAGAAACGAACTTTTAAAAAAAGAAAGAAAAAACATAACTCCATGAACTGGAGTTTTAAGTAAAATATCACCAGACTGGCAATTAAATTACAACAGCTGGCTACATGGAGAGGCGGCAGCATGCGCTCAGTTTCTCTTGCCGTGGGGCGGGGGGGGGAAGTGTTTTACTTCATGTATTTAAATTCCAGATTTAACAGATGCAAGCTGCTACAAGTGACAAATCAATGACAGCTTTTTCTGTGAATGCAAAAGTGCTTTCCTTGCAATGTGCAGGGTTATTTTAGCCATGTCAGTCCCACGTGGGTGAGGTAATATTTATTGGACCAACTTCTGTTGGTGAGAGTGCTTCATCTGCTTCATTCCTGGATTTTAATAGTACCATTTATAACACTTTGCTGCCCTCCAGTGTCCCCACTTGCATCATGCAAGTGCAGAAGAATTATCAAGGTAAAGTGCACATAAAAGACTCATTTTAACCATCACACAGACACACAGGGCGACTTGCCAGCAAGAATACAAAGTGGAGGAATAATCGGAGCCTATCTGAAACATTTGCTTACATGCATGTTGCACAATTGAATGTCATGGTGAGATAGAAAGAACAATATGTGGCTCAATTAAAAATGAAATTGGATGCTGAGATTTTGAACAGGAAAACTTTCCTAATGGGATCCTGGGAAGGAGAGAAGCAGGACTTTGCCAGAGTGTGTAACAGGGGTTAGTTACTGGAGAGTGAAGGGCAGCAGATTGGAGAACATGAAACCACTATAGCTTTTTTAGATATTCAAACGCCTACCTGATTTTACAGGAAAAACTGCATCATCGTTCATTTTATACACCTGTGAGGTATTCAAGGACTTCAGAGTCAAGCTGGCACTGTGAGAGAGGCAAGGGTTGCCTATGCTTGTGATTTTTATCATCAGTCCAGAATATTTGGTAGTTTTGTTAAAGCCCCAGCTCCTGGAATCATGTCATTATGTGAGAAGTTCCGTTTTTGTTTAAAATTTTTTAAAAAGTACATTTTTGTCCTTTAGGGTTGTGGAAGCTTGAAAACATGAACCAAGTGTATTCTAAAGACTCAGAAACCATAAGGTAAATAAAAAGAGCCCCAAATCCATGGGCTATGAATGGCTACATGGGAGAGGGAAGAGGGGGAAATCGGTGGAGGAAGGTCTGGTTTTTCTCCCCAAGGCAATGACTTTTTAAGCCAATTCTACCATTTTTTCCTTGTGCTTTATCTTCCCTCTAACTCAGGGGTTAGAAACTCAATTCGTATGGTGGGCCACATTTAAATTACATTCATTTCAGGGGGGCCACGCATGCCACAGTCTACTCTGCTCTACTTTTCATAGTCTACTCTCCGCCGAAAAATCTTCCCGCAGGGTGAAATTCGGCGGCAGAGTAGGAATGAGGGCAGGCACTCACAGGGGCTCGCAGACTCCACTCTCCGCTGTGAAATCTCCCTGCAGGGTCACATTCGGCGGCAGAATGCGAGACTCAGACAGCCATTTCCCTTTTAAGTAGAGAGAGTCCGACGGCACAGGTAACAAGCCAGCGGGCCGGATTCGTCCTGCGGGCCTTGTGTTTGACACCTGTGCTCTAACTAACCAAGGGATTGGTAACAGAGCTGGTAAGGAAATGGTATGTTCTAGTGGCCCCTACCAGTCTCTGAATTTGTTGAATGATCCTGTTGAATGCTTTGCAATGCCTAAAAACTGCTGTTCAGCGGTGCATGAAACTGCTGCTTCAGACAACATGACAATTCAACCCTCCTTCACACATTACTTGCGCCTAAACTCATGGGGAAAAAAGTTTCAGATGCTCCAGGGCTTGTTTTCATAATCACATCAGCCAGAATCTGTTCAGTGTTGATAACTATAAGCAGCAGCTGCTAAGATAAAAACATGAAGTGCTTTGGAAACATTCGAGAGGAAGCCAAGGCAAAAGATGCTGCAAGCAGAATGGGAAACTTAGGTTTTCTCTGAGCAATAGTCATTAACTCCCTTCTGAACTTATCAATTCCAGAATGGTTTCACGGACCTACAGCCTTGCTACACTCTCTTCTCTTTGCCTGGGCAGTTGTGTGAACAGGAAACATGGTGGTATGATGATTATTAATAATTATGTACTCCTCTTTCGCCTCTAGGGACCAGGATACAAATTTGACCTTGCAGCATGCCATAGGCAAAATGAGGTAAATTGTTGATATCGTGTTCTCTTCAATGTAGAAAGTGAAACCATCTCTTCCTCTGTGGCTGAATAGCACCGAGCACAGTGGGGCCCTGTTCCCTAAATTGGAGACTCTGGACACTATCATAATATGATGATTGATGGATGATTGGCAAGGGTTGATCCAAACTGGATCATGGTATACACATAAGAGGTCTAATCAGGTGAAAATTATGGCCAACAAGTCCAATTCAAGAGTGATACAACTGGTCCCAGATTCATATGGTGTCTGAATTGGAGTCCAAGACTACAGCATACTGCTTTCTTGTTTCTCACTTTGCTTCCATCCTCTAGATCAAAGCCACTTCATAATATAATAAGAAGGAAAAGGCAATAGGAAATTATTGGAAGGCTACCTAGATGTCATCAGAAAGAGACAACTCTCTAAATGTAAACATGCCTATTGTTCTGGGGATAAAGAGATGACATCAGAGATGTCAATCCAGCATCTTTCACCAGCTCCACATTCACTTTAAAGCAAAACAAACGTGGGCTGACGTTTCCTTTTTCGCTCCCTTTGTGACCTAGTCTCTGCCGCAGAAGTGCCTTCAAACAGACAATCCAATTTAGCAATTTATTATCTCTGTTGCCTGCAGCCTTTAAATGCAATTAGACTAAAGAAGGGTCTTGTTTTCTGGCAGCCACCTGGGAATACGGCGTGTGCTCTGCCACCTGAAATAAATCCCCACAAAGCCATGGATTTCCTGTTTCTTTCTGATTCTTGAGGCCGGTCCATTCCAAGATGTGTGCAGCTGCAGAGCCTCACAGATGGCCCCTTTCTGGGCTGCAGGAAAGCTGACTCATGAGGATAACCTAGGACGCACAGGTGGTGAAACTAAGGGTACTGGGGGGAGGGGTTCTGCCGCACCTGCTGGCTGGAAATGGTTTCCATCATATACAGGGTTTGCAGTGTGGTTCAATGGCTCTCAAAACCCCAGCTATACACGTTGTGCCAGCACCCATGCCAGGACTAGAAGCTGCAGAGCACCACTTAAAGAGCGGGGAAAGCCATAGATTTGTCCCCTCTCAGTGCCTGACCTCCAGCACCCCTCTTCTCCCCCACCTACCAGCTGTGTGACCGCATGGACTCCCCTGGTCCATAAACCCCTACACACACCTCCTCCCAGGAGTCTCAGCCCTCGAAAGAGCCTCTCTACTGTCCCTCCAGCTTCTGTCCTTACTCCTCGCTGCTAGCAAGCCTCACTGGATGCAGTGATGGGCCTGTGCTGCTTCCTAGCTGGTCCCCAGCACTGAAAGGTGTCACTGCAGTTTCGACAGCTGTCAGGTAACATACAGCTGTGGCTTGTTGCAGGATCTCTACATGCAGGGCCACACGTGCTCACAGCAAAAAAATACCAAATTCTCTCTCTTGACAGGCAACCAGTAAGGGAGTAGAAAAACTGGCCAGGCCAGTCAAAAAACAGGCCAGGTGGCAACCCTATAAATTTCTATATGCCTGCTTAAAAGTGGTTGGGCCCTGGCCTGGATGCCTCCCAGTCCCAGCTCAGGAGCTTATGCACTTGACTGCCGTATTTCCAACATGACATTGCTACTCTAAAATCTGCCACTTCCAGGAGCTGCCATGTCAGCCACAACTACAAGTGCATCCAGTATGGCAAAATGCCACATTCTAGATGGCATCAAATATAGCACCACCAATGGTGGTGTTGT
Source organism: Mesoclemmys tuberculata (assembly GCA_007922155.1). NCBI lineage: Eukaryota > Metazoa > Chordata > Testudines > Chelidae > Mesoclemmys > Mesoclemmys tuberculata. The sequence continues at coordinate 20,892,970 of ML675622.1, forward strand.
ACAGCTGTGTTTTGATGCAAAGCTCAGTGAATAATGGTGACCCCTTCTTTATATAGGTCTTGGGGTTTATCCAAACAGACCTCGTAAATTTGTCATTTCAAACAACTGAGTTTCTTGGCAGGAAAGTTCACAGAAACAATTTTAAGTCACTTTAAGAGAATAGTCACAGAAAGCAGTTACTGGATGCCTGATGATAAATATTCACACCGGAGAGCCGACTGAGAAGGATTCAAGAAATTATTCAGCAATTAATTTGGAGTACATTTGAGATAATTGTAAATTGTTGACCAATTCACAAACAGAGGCAAAACGTGCCAAAGCAATTACCTGCCACAGGTTATTCACTCAGCCCTGTTTTTAAAGCAGCTGAGGTTGTTCAAACTCCTTCAGTACATATCAATGATTCAAAAGGTTGAAGAAGTTCCCTAGACATTTGCTGGATAGAAATTTTGCTCTCTATGTACTGGTTAATGAGCACACTGGCTGGAGATTAAAGCCCAATCCACTGCTCACTGAAGTCAGTGGGCACTGGACCAGTCCTTTTCACCTCAACCAAAAAGCACTGAATACATCTGACTTCAATGGGATTAAAGAGTGTGCTTAAAATTAAGACAGATCTTAAGTGCTTTGTTGAATGGAGGTCTTAGTCTCTACGGATACCCCAGTACAAGAAGCTCTCAGAAAAGGTTTTCCAGCATTCCATTCTTGGCAGGAAATACTTTATTATAGGCAAGGCTGATAATGACACCTATTATTAAGATTGCTTGATACTTCCCTTTATAAGAGCCTGTTTTCAGTTGCTAATAACTTCAACTTGCTAATAACTTTGCCAGACATTAACCATTTGGGCTGAAATTTTATGTGCTGGAGATCTGTCCATTTTGGGGCAGGAAATTTCAGCCTGAATGGTTAATGTTTTCAGTTAATTTCAGTTCAGCTTTTTCAAAAGCAAGAAAAGTTGTAATCAGAATGCAGTTGAAGTGGAAATGACCCCTCTGAATAAAACCTTATCTACTAATTCTGAGCAAACCATGTGGGAGATCAAATTAAGTGATCTACTCTATACCTATCCACTTTAACTGCACTCTGATTAAAATTCATTCACTAGCATTCTTGGAAAGAGAGAAACTGCTCTCTAAGCCTCACCTGTAGCAATGTCTTTTTCCATAGGAAAAGGAAATATCTGTCTTTTCTGTGTGTTATTGCTTTTGTTATTTATCTAACTAATAAAGAGATAATGAAAAGCAAATGTTTGCAGTGGTCCCATAGAATCAGAAAAATGTATGGTTTGAAAAAACCTTGAGAGCTCATCTAGTCCAGCCCCCTGCTCTGAGGCAGGAACTAATATAACTAGACCAACCCTGATAGGTGTTTGTCCAACTGGTTCTTTAAAACCTCCAATAATGGAGAATCTACAACCTCCACTGCAAATGAGAAAGTTTTTCCTCCTAACTAATTTATTTCACCCTTCCCGCAGATTAAACCCATTGCTTTTAGTTCTACCTTCAGTGGATGTGAAAACAATCGATTACTGTCCTCTTTATAAAGCCCTTAACATATCTGAAGACTTATCAAGTCCTTTCTCACTCTTCTTTTCTCAAAACTAACTATGCCGAGTTATTTTTTTTTTAACCTTTCCTCATAAATCAGGTTTTCTAAACATTTGAAAACCCATTTTGATGCATTGACCCGTTTTGATGCATTAACGCTGGATGGACAGATATAATAGGTGGGTGTACGATGGCGCTTCAGGTCGCGCCGGTTGCGGCGGCCCTTCCTGGGGCCTAGACGCTGGGGGAAGGTCCTGGTACCTCCCCCAGCCAAATGGGGAATTGGTCAACCGACCGGTCTACAGGCTCCAGCCCCCCCGGCAGGGCGGGCGAGCCAGCAGTCTAGCGGCCTAGTCCCTGGGTAGCAGGGCAGGCAAACAAACAGTCTAGCGGCCTGGTCCCGGGGCAGGCAAACAAACAGTCTAGTGGCCTGCTCCCTGGGCAGCAGGGCAGGCTGAGACGGGCGTCTCCCAGCCGTCTGGCCGGCGGTTAGGAGTCTCTCTCTCCCTCTCACTCGCTGGGGCAAGTGTGGGTAGAGGAGGGGGGAGGGGGATGCAGGCCCACCCGTCTCCACCGCGTCCCAGCCCAGGGTCCTACCAGTGGCACAGGTATTACCACTGGTGCGGCAGGGATCCGGCCGCAACACGCCGCGGAGCCTGTGCCCCCACTCGAGCCATTGTTCTGGCTGCCCCTGGGCCACTTCCTCCCCGTACTCCCAGGAGCTGACCCCGGGCAACCCGGGGGTGGGGTATGCGGTCCACGGCTGGCTCACCAGTCCGTCGGCGTCCGTTGGCGGCAACGGGGACAAGTCATCAGTGTCCGGCAGCTCCTCGAGATCCAGGGGTTCGCCGGGGGGTCCGGCCTCCGGCAGCTCCTCGAGGTCGGCCCCAGCTTCAGGGGGGTCAGCGGCCGGAAGCTCCTCAAGGTCTAGCCCCGCCTCGGGCGGTGGGACCCACTGGGACTGACCGAGCCCCTCCGGCCAGGCTTGGGGTTCGGGGGGGGTGTCAGCCCCCTCTGGGGTCTCGACGGCTAGTCCCAATCGCCGGCACCCGGAGGCCCTATCCAGTCCCGGTCCTGGGGTTTACGCCGGGGCTTCAGCCCGGGGTCGTAGCCCTTCCCTTCCCCAGCGGGAGCCCTGGGTGGCAGGTCTGCTTCCCACCGCTGCCTGCTTCCCACTGAGCCCAGGGGCCTGGCTTTTATACTTCCCCTTCCGGGGGAAGTCCCGCCTCTCAGCGCCTGGTTGGCCGTCCCCGGCGGTCCTATCCAGGCCGGCCTGAGGGGTTGACGGGCGGCCCGGCGCGCTGGACCAATCCCGGCCTGTTGCTGGGCAGTTTTACCTGGGCAGCTATCCCGCTGGTCTATTGGTTCTGGCCCTCCGTCAGCTCCCAATCCCGGGGCAGGCCGAGGTGCCCTCCTACAGTGGGATTTTCAAAAGCATGCAGCATTAACCTTCAGTCTGCTCCCACTGAGGTCAACGGTAATCCTCCCCTTCCTCCCCACAAAATAAGGCTTTAGAAAATCTTATTCTATATATGCCCTTGGGGAAAATCCTCCCACTGTAGGTTTACATATCAGCTGTATATTTATTAGCAAAACACAAAAGATAAAAGCTTTATTTTCTTTGACATAAAGCTCTCCGAGACCTCAAGTTACATGAGTCAGGATATCTAATGTCAGATGGACATATGGTTGCATTTCAAATCAGAAGAAACTCAGTGTTGTTTTTTTTAAAACCTGAAACCAAGTGAGACCTACCCGCTTTGCTTAGACAAAAATTTAAATTGAAACTGAGGTGTAAACATCACACAAAGCAAAAGTAATGGGAAAGTGCTGATCCCCCGGCTTATTGCACAGTCATACTTCCACACATTTTAAGTTGGAAGCTTATAGCAGCAGCAGTGCATCATACATAGGATAGGCAAAAGTTTCCTTAGTTAGGCATGGTGATTGCATTAAATCTCCAGTAACTGATCCCAGCATTAAATGTTGACTGTGACCTTACACAAGAGAGAGAAAAGGGACGGTAAAATCTTTTCGTATCTTTTCTAATTTAAATTAAAATGTCTTATTATCATACCCTAGGAAGAAATGAAGAAAAAGCAACTTACCATAGATGAAGCTCCACTTTGCCTAAATGTTTATAGTTTCTTCCTGAAAAACTGAGAACATAGTACAGGGTTCAAAAGTCTGGCCTGGATTACACAAAGGTGTTTTACTGTGCAGGGTGTTAAGTGGGACTTACATGTTGCCTAGACTTTGTACTGGTACTCTTCATGAGGCAATTTTTATCCTTTGATAGTTCGGGCCGTTTTAAGGCTTTTTGGGTAGAGATCAGGTGTCTTCAGCACTAGGAAAACATTTTGCTGCTACTTAGTGCAGTCTGGTCCATTCCAAAGTCAAACATTTGCTCTTCAGAGCAAACTATGTTGATAAACTCAAGTGGTAAGTCATCTGTACCAGTGTGAAAGAGGGAATGACCCCAACAGTGTCAGAGAAATCATTCCAGATCTCCCTTCAGCTGTGTGACTGGATTTTAACAAGGGGCCTAGCCTGCTTATGCCACTGAGCCTTGTATAACCTCTAAGTGATGATATACTAGACAAAACTTACTTGAACGCCATTCGAAGAATGCCCCCTCCAGTTTGTAATCCAGGCCCTTCATAAAGTCAAGAAGCCAAATTCATTCCTGGTGGTCTCAGGCAGTCAGGTCTAGTTGTCAGAGCAGGAGTCAAACCTAGTGGTCAGAGCCCAAATGTCAAAGAGAAGCAGAGCTGGGGATCAGGCCCAAAGGTCAGAACTGTAGTCCAAGCCCAAATGCCAGAGCCAAGGATTGAGGGAGAGTCAGAGCCAAGGGGCAGAACCAGATTACCAGAAGGCAGGAGCACTGCTGGAACAGGCTGGGTGAGGAGCAGAGTCTAGGCTGGAGCAAGGCGTGGAGTGACTAGGTGTGCACAGGGAGGCGGAGAATCCGCAAGCGTACACGTTGTGCAGCCAGTGAACTCCTGCTGCTGCTGGGCTTAAGAACCAGCCTGCTGGCTTCCTCAGCCAATCAGGCAGGGCAGTCCGTCAGGCAGCCTCGCTGACTCATTAGGCCATTAGGCAACTGAGCAGGCATGTCTGGAAGGCCGTACTCCAAACACTGGGGCTCCTTCTTGTTTTGCATGGCTTAAAAACAGCAATGTTAGTTGGCCGAGTCTAGGCTGGAAATCCAATTAATTGCTTCGGGTGACAGAGTGGATGGCAGAAATATCATCAGGATATAATCATTTGGGTCGTTGGCTGATGAGGCATTCCACAGATTGAAGTTTGTTTTCATAGGATTGTGTCTCAGTCCCCTTTTACTGGCAATGTACACATCTGAAATGTAACGTGCAGATGCGATTCAAGGTGGGCCATGGTTTCTGCTGGAGTAAAAAGCCACTGGACTTTTTCATTTGAGCCCTTAATAAGGTGTTTGTTCAGGACATTAGTATCCTTCCACCTTGCTCTCCATTCATCTTCAGGGGAAATCCTTGAATCTTTAGTCTCTTGCACTGCAAGCCAAGCCTAAATCTCAGTATGTTATTTAGGTCTTCATGTATTTGTTCCCTCAAATATGATGGGACTCCAAAGGAGCCTCATGTCACAGTGAATTTGGATGTGCGCCAGTGTGGGAAGCCACAGTGTGGACATTATTTTACTGTGCCCGTAAATGTCATGGCAATGGTAAGGTGAGGGTTCACAAGTGATGTGAGGAAACTATGTATCCATAGAGTGTTCCTTGAACATCATGGCAACTTGTCCATGCTGACGACATTGCTCTGACTACACAGGCTTGGGATTTACCTATCATAGAACAAATTCTAACCAAGAACCTTAAAACCGTGGAAGAATATTTCTTACATTGGCAGCTAAAGCCATATCCACAAGCGTTTCATGTCAGCATTCCATCTTAACAATTGACAGGTTAAGGCAGAACTGTATGTGGACCTCTGTGACCATCAGACAAGACTTGATCCTTGTGATGCTGATAAACCAAGTTCCGGCTCTGGCCAAGGCCATAGGTGTTCACTAAGAACTGACAAACTCATAGCTGGAAATGAAACCAGCTCACCTGTATGGTAGTTTTGTTCAAAGTAAGTATTAGTCTTGTAAGAACGTATTTAGTGGTTAAACTCTATGAAACGCTAGTAAATTGCTGCATGCATTAATCTCACTTGTAATTTCTGTATTCCATGCTATAAGGAAATGTGTACGTTTTGCTTGATAACTTTGAAAATGTTAGCTCTGAACTTTTGAATCCAGGCACAGGAATCCTCCCCCACACCCATTCAGGAGGCCTATTAAGATTAAATGGGCCATTAAGGAACATTGCAACACAAAAGATTGGTGAATGGCCCAATCACATCTTAGAAATGCTACATTCAAAGGAGCTCGGCATAGATTGTTCTAATCTGTTACAAAAATCTTCCAGAGTCATGAGAGAATTTTTCATCGCTTTGCTGTTTGAACTCTCACAGGACCAGACACACTAAACTAAAGCAGAGATCTGCAGGGTCAACCTCAGTTTGCTCTGATAGACACTTTGAATTGACTACAATTCTGTTACTCTGAGGATTTAGATTGTAACTCATTTGTATGTATATGTTTGCATGCTTTAACTTGTAAAAAATTCTCATTTCTTTTTTCCTAATTAGTAGACCTATAGTTTATTACAGAATTGGCTACTGGTATTATCTTTGGTGTAAGATCTAGGGTACCAATTGATCTGGAGTAAGTGACTAGTCTCTTGGGACTGGAAGCAACCTGAATATGGTGTAATTTTTTGGTGTGACTGTTTATTACTAAGTTCAGCTTGCCTAGTTGGCTAGATAGCCTCTGCAGTCTAAGGGGACTGTCTGTTAGAATGAGCCAGGAATTCACATTTGTTACTGGATTGGTGAAATCTAATTATAGACCATACTACCAGTTTGGGGTGTCTGCCCTGTTTTTGACAATCTGTCCTGAGATAGGCACTCACAGTCGTGAGCCACTCTAGACTGTGTGATAATTCCATCCCTAAATATCTTGGTGTAACATTAGCCTTACATACTACAAGTCCCGGGAAAGTATCCAGGAGAAAATAAAGATGCATGTAAATCTCATTCAGAAACCAGAAGGAACAACCTGGGGAACCAATTCCTGGTGTAGGACTTCAGTGAAATCAATGGTGTGATACCTGGGATGTACTTGGCCCATTCCATTTTATACCTTACTTGTGGTTATCTTGACATTATTCAAGTCTTTGAAAGATGTTTGATCACCTAGGATAGTTTTTCATTTGTTCTCCACTGATGCCTTTAGCGGCTGCAATTATACCTGTCACCAATAAGTCTGTGAGAAAGCCTCACCTTTGAATCAAACAGGACAGATCTGGTGCACACATAGGGAATTTGTTATCACTCATCTGATATTTTGTACTATAATCAAGGAATCTAGCAGCAAAAGGCTGAACTGAGATGGTGTTTTATTTTTCCTCTCCCAGCCAAAAGCATTTTTGCCTGTAAAGATAATGCTCCACTACCTGGAATGTTTATTTATTTGTATTACAGTTGTATGTACACAGTAGTCTGGATACAGAAATAATTTACACAAAAATAAAAGTTTGTGATCTCAAATTTGCCCCAAGACTTGCAACTGGAACCATTATTTTGAACATTAGGAAAAACTTCCTGTCAGGGTAGTTCAGCATGGAATATATTGCCTAGGGAGGTGGCGGGATCTCCATCACTGAAGGTTTTTAAGAGCAGGTTAGACAAACACCTGTCAGGGATCATCTAGATAATATTTACTCCTGCCTTGAGTGCAAGGGACTGGACTAGAACTCCTCTCGAGGTCCCTTCCAGTCCTATACTTCTGTGATTATCTGATGATAAAGACAGCTTATATGCTGTATATGGTTTATTTTTATTTGCTGCCAGACATGCTTAGAGTACTGGCACATTTTTAATTGAGTATAAAAATCAAAAGTACAATAAGTAAATAAAACTAAAGTGACACCTCACCCCCAAATTATTAGAGAAATGTGACCTCTGTAAACTTCTTGTGAACTCTTAATTTATTATCATAGGTTTTTAACATTAATTGTTAGACTCCCCTGTCCCTCAGGCACTCCAGGCAGATCTGTGAAAAAAAGTCCAAAGCAAACTTTTCAGAGTTGAAATTAGAACATTTCTTTTCTCCGCTCTATGGAGGGGGAGGGAGAGGAGTCAAAAGATCAAGATGACCATGAAAATCTCAGCTTATTGTTGTGATCTCAAAATAGCTTGGGACCGATCCAGTCACTAAGCAGCTCACTTTCTGAAGTTAAGATATTCAACTTTGTCTCTAGTCTTGCTGCGAGGATTAGGAGGAGAGAAGAGGCTACACTCATGAGCAAAGCTACAATAACAAGTATGCATTCACATATGATGGAGGGGAAAAGTAGCTGGTAACCAAGGCAACAGATAATTTCACTTGGGTTTCCAATGGGCTATTATTATTATTGCCACTGAAGAAACATTTTTCAAAATTGTGAAATGGAGCATTGCCATTTTAACGGACAAAAAAAAAAGACACTAGTGAAATCTCTGTTGAATTTTGTCAGCTCTTGGATGACTCATAAAATCAATGTCTAGACCACCAGTGGTTAATGAAGATCCCAGGATCCTTTACACTGGTATGCATGTTAGGTCTGACTTCCTCACAAAATTCCAGTTTAGCTCATTAAATTTAGCCTCTAAGTTTTTTGTGGATCTAAATTTCAAATGCTGGCATTTTGACAGGATGAACTGTACACTCAAATCCCTGCACTAGTCCCCTAACTGTTGCTAGAGGGACCCAAATGAGGATCTTTGTATACCAACTTCTGTTCCTATGGCTGAAAACTAGGCTCTTTGTTTTATTTTATTGCACTCTTAGGGCCAGGTCCTAAGGTAAGTGATCAATGGACTAAAGAAGGGAGTATAGAAGATTTGACTTTCTATCATCTTTTTGTCCTCCCAGGGCTGAGGTGGTTGTAACTTGTGCCCACTAGCATGGTCCCCTACCTGTGCAATGTTGTAGCCGTGCTGGTGCCAGTACAATAGACAAGATGGGTGAGGTAATATCTTTCATACGACCAATTTCTGTTGGTGTGAAAGACAAGCTTTTGAGCTTCACGGAACTCTTCTTCAGGTCTGGGAAAGGTACTACGAGTGTAACAACTAAATACAAGAGTGAACAGATAGTTTAGCATAAGTAGTTAGCATATGTTCTGAGGGACAATTCAAGGTGAAGTGGCCTATTAACACCCCTGTAGTAGGACAAAAAAGGAGGGTTAGTGGGTTATGGATTGTTGTAATAAGTCACAAATCCAGTGTCTTTATTAACAACATTATTTTTATTGTCTAGCAAAAAATAAGGTCTCAGGCTCATCTTTTGAAAATGTTGTGAAGGTTTCCTTTGAGGATGATGACTGAGGGGTCAGATACAGAGTGATTTTGTCTTTTCTGTGATAGCTCGTTTGAGAGCGTAGTGATTGTCTGGAACACAGTTGTTCTTGGGACATTTACTGCACAGGATGAGATACACCACATGCTGTGATAGGCGTGTGTAGGACCCCCTCGATCTTGTAAGGAGTGTTGTGGGGAGGTGTTGATCATTGTAGCCGTGGACCTGTGCCTGCAGGTTTTGCATCTGTTGTTCTGGCAGGCAGTGGTGCTGCTTTAAGTTGGTGTTCCTGGTCTGTGGGGAGCTTGCTTCTGATGAGCTTGGAGAGTTAGGGCTGTTGTTTGAAGGCCAGAAGAGGGGGTTCAGGAAAGATTTCTTTCAGGATCCCATTGAGTATGGGTTGTAGTTATTTGATGATACCTATATGGATTCCAGTGTGCAGTGGTAGGTGACAAAGAGGAGTGTGTGGTTGGAGGGAGTTTTCCTTCTGTATTGAAGCAAATTCTTTCTCCCAACCCATGCTGTGACCTACTTCTCTAGTAGAATATCCTTGTTTGGTGAAGGTGGTTTTTAATGTGTTCAGGTATATATCCCAGACTTTCTCCTCTGAACATATTCTGTGGTATCTGAGTGCCTGGCTGTAGATAACAGATTGCTTGATGTGTTTGGAGTGGTTATTGGGTCTACAAAGATAGGCGTGATGATCTGTGGTTTTCTTGTATATAGTTGTCTGTGGGGTTCCATTGTTGAAGCTGATTGTGGTGTCCAGGAAGTTGATGCTAGTGTGGGAGTGTTCCAGAGAGAGTTTAATAGATGGGTGATGGCTGTAGTAGTTGTGATGGAAATCTATGAGGAAGTTTAAGTAGTTTGTCTAGAGGAGGAAAATATTATCCATGTATCTCAAGTATATCATTGGTTTTGTGATGCATTTGGCCAGAAATTCTTCTTCAAGGTGACTTATGAAGAGGTTGGCATATTGGGGAGCCATCCTGGTATCCATAGCTGTTCCTGTGGTTTTGGAAAAGTGTTTGTTGTTGAATGTAAAATTGTTTTGAGTGATGATGAAATGGATGAGTTTGGCAATGTGCTTGGGGTTAGGGTTAAGGATATCTGAAGGTTGTCCATTGACTTGCAGATAATAGAGACAGGAAACCAGGCCATCACTGTGAGAGACGTTGGTGTATAGGGAAGTCACATCAATGGTGGCAAGATTGGTGTTCTGAGGGAGCTTGTTGATGTTGTGGAGTTTGTGGAGGAAGGCTGCTGTGTTCTGGAGGAAGCGGGCCCTTTGTGTGGCAACCGGCTTTGGGACAGTTTCTATGAGTCCCATTATTCCTTCAGTAAGAGTGGCTGTCATCAGATATGTGCCTGTGTACCCTTGCTTGTGAACCTGGCAAGAATGTAGAGGTCCCTGGGGTGGGTTTGTGGGGGATGCGGTTGTAGAGTTTCTCTTGGGCTATGTCTACACTAGCTTATGTTAGCATAATCCATGCCACTCAGGGGTGTGACTAAACTACCCCAATGAGTGACATAAGTTACACCAACATAAGCGCTCATGTGCCCAGCACTATGTCAGTGGAAGAGCTTCTCCCACCAACATAGCTTCTGCCCTTCGCAGTGGTGGTTTTATTATGCTGATGAGAGCTTTCTTCATTGGCATAGAGCATCTTTGTGAGACATGCTGCATTGAGTTGTGCTGCTGCAGCACTATACATGTAGACATGCCCTGGCAGTTGTTTGGGAAAGGATTTGAGGATATCCTTAAATTCCTGGGTAAGTCATGGTATGGGTGTGACACTGGCTGGACTGGGAGGTGCGAGGGGGGAGACATTTATTGTATTATTTAACATCAGTATGTCAAAATCATAGTAATCCATGTGGGATATGCCACGTTAGAAAGGCTGTAATGTGCTAGGTAAGATGATGATGTTTATGTCCATGTGTTATGTGTAATGGAAGTTATGGATATGGTTGCTATGTCTGTATTTCAAACTGTGCTGTGTCTGGGCAATGCCCCAGACAGGATGGCTGCAGCGATAGCCTGCTTAATGGCCCATTAAGAAATTCACAGATACAAGGGGCCCAGAGGAGAAGCCAGGGATACACCTGATGAGTCACCAGGACTTGCTCATGTGACTCTGGACTCCATTTTGGTTCCTGTAAAATTCCACACGCAGCGTGGCAAAAGCCAGACGACATAAAAGGCAGATGCTCGAGATCCATTTTGTCTTTAGTCTTTCCTCTACCTCTGGATCAACTCATCTACAACTGAACTGAAACTGTGAAACAAAGGACTGAGACCCATTCAGGTATTGGATGTACACCAGGATTATACAAACCTGCCAACTCCACAATTTTCCTAGAGACCAGATATATATGGATTTTCAAATCATTTGTATGTATCTGATTGATGTAATCCTTTAACACATCTCTCACAGTTTGTTTCTTTCTTTTTATAATGAATCTTTAGTTTTATTTACTAAAGGATTGGCTGGCAGCGTGGTATTTTGGGTAAGATACAAACTTACATTGATCTGGTACTGTGGCTGACCCTTTGGGGTCAGGAGGAACCTTTTTGGTAAAGAGCATAGAGTTTTAAATAACTGGTTTCTTTACTGGACCTAGAGGCTGATTGGGAGCCAGAGACTGAAATGCAGGAGAGGGGGCTGTGCATATTTGTATTTTGGCTTCTTGATAACTGGTGTGGGGGAATCAGAAGCACTGTTTGTGGCTGGTTGGGAAGTCAGACTTCAGTGTCACCCACCAGTACTGGGAGAATCTGCTCTCCTTTTACAGCCTGCCCTGACCTTGGCATTTCTAGGTGGCTGTCCTAGTCACGAAAGGGTCACAGTGGGGTCTTCTTTGAGTTCTTTGTAGTAGCTGGTATTGAAGAGTTGCAAGGGGCTAGGAGCTGGCACAGAGCTGGCAATGTTGGCTTTACACGACCCAAGGTTTCTCCTGTGCAAGGAGAATCCTCTGCTGCCCTAATTGGGCAGCATCTTGTTATATTTGGGCTCCAGCCGAGCAGGATTAGATTGTGGCCCTTCGTTTTCATTTAGCATCTTAATTCCATTGTGTATAGTATCAGGAGCTGAGTGTCCACAAATAGCAGATGTATAATCCTTTTACTGTAGCTTGAAAAGCACTGCAGAGTCCTTTGGGAAGATAGGTGCTATCTAAATGTAAATGATCATCATTATTCTGTATTAACAAATCAATGTCACCTCCTTCAGGGCTCAAGATTTGATTCATATTAAAGAAAATGAAAAGCCATAAACCCAGATGCGTGGGGTTTACAGAAAAGAGCAACTCCCACTTGCTCCAATGGTGGAGATGGTCCAGGAGGAACAGTATCTTTTTGAGGCTATGAAGTGTGTAAATTACAACAATTCCCAAAGCTCAGTGGATTAACCTTTCTACACAGAACTGAGGTGATGGTTGGTTTGTTTTATTTTTTACATACAAGCAAATCCACTTCATTCTCGGACCTGTTCAGTGATGTCTACATGAGAAAGGCAGAGAGAAAGTAAAAAGAAGAGGGCAGCTGAAATAAAAGACTAAACCAGGTGAGTAAGAAGAGATTAAAATAATACAAAGCGGTAGTTCTTCACATGTATTGTCTTCCCTCCAAGGAGTTCACAGCACTCTCAAACACTAAGCATTTCAGAGGTGGGGAAGTATTTAAATTCCTGTTTTGTAGATGAGAAAACTGAGGCACAGAGAGGTAAAGTAACCTTCCCGAGGTCACAGAAGAGTTGATTTAAAGCCCACTCTGTTAGTTTCAATGGGATTTGTATCAGCACCATTGTGAGTCAGTGGCCAAGTTGGCAATAGAACTCTGATCGCCTCACTCCAATTTTGAGCCTTAGCCACAAGCCAAGACTTCTTCTGCACAAACAAAGAAAGTGCTTTCAATAGCTACATGGCCAGTCCTGTCAAGAAGTCTATCAGGCAAGAGTCTTCTACAGAGAACACCTGTCTGTTAGAAGGCGGTACATCACCACCAGTATGAGAAGGTGAGATGTTTGCTTGTAAAGGACTTCCGTAGGATAAGAATCTTGATGTAGCACCTCGCCTGTCTCAGAGATCTCTAGATAAAACAGACAGTCCAACAGGAAGGCTGGCCAGCTGGGCATTATTTCTGTAATTTATATTCTTAGCCCTGTTCCTTTTCTCAGTCCTGCTGGATAGAGTTCTCTGTATTGGCTCCCATTTCCAGGGCAACCAAAGAGAATTTAAAATGGTGAGAGTTTATGTTTTAGAAATTAGTTAAGGGATTTTTTTTGTACTTATTCTCTTCCCCCCACTCCCAATTTTCATAGCTGTGATCTGTCCTCGAACAGTTCAGGTAACAGCTTATTTCATTTAAAGCTGAACATTTAATGTAAAACCTATTAGCATGATAATACAAGTATAGGAGTGGGAGTATATACTGAGCAGCTGACCAGGATGGTGATGTTGATTATGAAATGCTCAGAGAGAACAGATGCATTACAAAAACAGCAAACTCAATCACTGTTTCGAGAAAATTTCTAGACACCGTTAATGACTGCTTCTTGGAGCAGCTAGTCTTGGAACCCATAAGGCAATTCTTGATTTAATCCTAACTGATGCACAGGATCTGGTTCCAGAGGTGAATACGGCTGAACTACTCAGTAATACCAATCGTAACATAATTAAATTTAAAATCCTTATGGAGGGGGGAGAGATACCAAAAAACCCACTACACTAGCGTTCCACTTCAAAAAGGGGAACTACAGAAAAAAGGCCACTAGTTAAATAGAAATTAAAAGGAACAGTCACAAGAGTGAAATGCCTACAAGCTTCATGGAAACTTCTTTCAGTGACATATCTGAGGAACTATCCCAGACTGAAGTTTCAATAGGGGAGGTTTTGGAATAGATAAATTAAACAGTAATACGTTCCCAGGACAAGACGGTATTCACCCAAGAGTGAAGAAATTAAAATATGAAATCACAAAATACTAACTGTGGTACATAACCTATCGTTTAAATTAGCTACTGTACCAAATAAAATGAAGGATAGCTAATATAACACCAATTTTTTAAAATGGCTTCAAGAAGCAATCCTGGCAATTAGAGACTAGTAAGTATTATTTCAGTACCAGGCAAATTGGTTGAAACTATAGTAATGAATAGAATTATGAGACACACGGATGAACACGATATGTTGGAGAGTCAACATAGCTTTTGTAAAGGGAAATCATGCATCACCAATCTATTTGAAATCTTTGAGGGTGCCAACAAATGTGTGGACAAGGGTGGTCCATTACCAAAGGCTCTTAAGGAAACTGAGCAGTCATGGGGTAGAGGGAAGGCCCACTCATGGATCAGTAACTGGTTAAAAGATAGGAAACAAAGTGTAGGAATAAATGGACAGTTTACACAATGGAAAGAAATAAATAGCAGGGTCCCTCAAGGATGTGTACTGGGACCAGTGCTGTTCAACATATTCATAAGCGATCTGGAAAAAGGAGTAAACGGTGAGGTGACAAAGTTTGCAGACGTTACAAAACTACTCAAGGTGGATAAATTCAAAGCTGACTGCAGAGTTCCAAAGGGGTCTCTCAAAACTAGGTGACAGATATAAAATGGCAGAAGAAATTCATTGATGATAAATCCAAAGTAATGCACACTGGAAAACATCATCCCAACTACACATACAAAATGGTAAGATCTAAATTAGATACTCAAGGAAAAAAAATAAGTCACGATGGATAGTTCTCTGAAAATATCTGCTCAATATGTGGTGGCAGTCAAAAAAGCTAACAAAATGTTAGGGCCCATTATGAAAGGGATAGATAATATGACAGAAGATATGATAATGCCTATATGTATATATAATGCATTCAGTTCTGATGGCCCATCTTAAAAAAAAGATATATTAGAATTAGAAAAAGTAGAGAAGGGCAACAAAACTGATTAAGGGTTTGGAATAGATTTCACAAGAGGAGAGAAAAATAAAAGACAGGGACTGTTCATTTTAGAAAAGAGACCGCTAATGGGGGATAGGAGGTGTATAAAATCATGTATGGTGTGAAGAAAGTAAGTGTTATATACCCCTTCACGTAACACAAGACCTAGGGGTTGCCCAATTAAATTAATAGGCAACAGGTTTAAAACAAACATAAGGAAATACTTCTTCACATAGTGCAAGTCGACCCGTGGAACTCATTCCTATAGAATGTTGTGAAGGCCAAGACTATAACTGGGTTCAAACAAGAATGAGAAGTTCATGGGAAATAGGTCCATCAATGGCTACTAGCCAAGATGGTCAGGAATGCAATCCCATGCTCTAGGTGTCCCTGAACCTCTGAATGCTAGAAGCTGGGACTAGATGACAGGAGATGGATCACTCAATAATTGCCCTGCTCTGTTCATTCCCTGTGAAGTATCTCGCACTAACCATTGTCAGGCGATAGGATACTGGGCTAGATAGACCATTGGTCTGATCCATGGCCCTTCTCATGATGGAACAGCAATTGTTTAGAATGAAGTTTTGACCGGTTTATTGAAAAGGATTTTGTGTGTGTAGTTCATTTGGTTGTCCTTTGACTATTTTGCATAATTTGAAGGTTAACATGTCCAAAACATGACCCATTTTCTAGCAGTTCACAAAAATCAGTGCTTTAATTCCCCTCAGCAAAAGCAGGTTTGATACTTGTCTTCTGGATCAATGCCATGACTCATTCAACCCTACAACATCCAAACAGTCAACACAGTCCAGAACTCATGTAGGACCTTAAAATAACAAACCGGTGTGGGAACCATGTGTAATTAGGTTCAGGAGACCAATTTCACTTATATGTTCCTGATGTGAAGAGGATTCTAGACTGTGTGATTTTAACAGGGAAGAAAAAGCAAAGGTGTCTTTCATAGTACATGTGACAAGGATTATTTTAGTAATCCTAAAGCCTACAGATGGAATAGAAAAGACAATTAAGATCTCATCTCCCAACCAGTGCAGGAATACTTCTAGGGCCAAATTTTCAGTTGGTGTAGAACTAAAGTCCGCTATGCCAATTAAATCAGGCAAAAAGCTTATATGTAATGGGTTTTTTGCCCAGTTTAATTTTAAATGTGTCAAGGAATGTGGCTCTTCTGCCACTGCCCATGAATAACAATCCAATTAACTTTTTCCTGGAAGCCTCAATTTTCATTCTTAATTTCACTTGATTACCCCTAACTATGCACTTTATGGGAAGAGCCCTGATTCGTGCGGGGACCCTCAAGCCCTCACAGGGACTCATTAACTTCAGTGTGTGGACACAGGGTCTCTGTGGATCTGATTGTAGGATCAGGGCCTAAGTCATCCCCCTCCCTACTTCTTTACACCTTTCAGATATTTGTGGATCATCATCATCATGTGCCCCTCAGTCATCGTTTAACCCTACTTGACATATTGAACTGTCTGCTTCTTTCCTTGTAAGACCAGCCCTCTGATCATTTTTGCTCTTCTCCAAAGCCTCTCTGATTGTTAAAAAAAGTTAACCAGAGATATACTTGGAACTAAACACAATATTCCAGGTGTGGTTTCACCAGACCCACATGAGTAGAGGCTATAATATATATTCCGCTTGCCATGAATAAGACTAATAGATATGACCTCATGTAGTAGGAACATATATAATTGTCCTGCGAAGGGCAAGTCTTGCCTCTGCACCTGGCAAAGGAACCAAGGGGATTCTGCTTTCCAAGGGAGGACAGAATTTTGGAGGGGGGACAAGATGTGAAACTACTCCACTCTCTCCCTGCATACAGGAAGCAGCTCAAGGCAGGACAAGGACAGACCAATGGAGGCACAGGGTCAGAGTATGTATCACTGCAAATACCTCCATGTTGTCCATCTCACCTCACCTTCCAACCATAAGATGAGACAGGTAAGGGGCATGGAGGTCTGTTCCAACCAATAGATTGTAGTAGATTGTAGTACTGGCCACCATAGCTTGCCAGTTGGATTCCTACCTTTACACCTCCCTCCAACAAACCCAGTTCTTTCTCTGTATCCCAGATGTTGATAGCTTGGTTACACAGCCTGACCATGTTTTCTACAGCATCATCCTGTCTTTCCTATATTTATATGTGGCTTTTCTATGACAAGGCACATCCCTTGCTCAGAACCACATGGAGGGACACAGAGACATAAATCTTAATAAATATACATACTACCATTTATCTTTTATTCTTCTTCCTTCCTCTTTTTCTCTCTGTGAGTAATGCCTGTAAACCCTCCCAATATGTCTTGTATGAAACTAGTCATGCATTTAAAGAGAAAAGAATAGACATGCGACCTCAGTGGTGTCCTTATTAAAAGCCAAATAGGGGCAAACGAAAATGCTAGGGGGTGCCAACTGATCTTTCCTCTCCTTCTCAAACAAGAACAATCCCACATAAATAGCTTTGTAACTTCAGCAAGTTATTTGCTAGGTTCACCTGAGATCTCTTCATGTCTCAAGGGCCTCTTGACTCCTGTTAGTTCAAGTATGAAAAAGAATTCAGAGCAGGCTCTTTCCTGCAAGCTTCTAACACTGTAGCCTGAGTCCAACATTTAAGGATATACTTATCTTTAACCATGTGAATACCTCCATGAAATCAGCTCATTTAAGTCAATGGGACTCCTCATGCTTACAAAGTTGAGCATGTTGTTACAAATACTTTGCTGGCTCAGGGCCACAGTAAGCACCTTGTGGGACTGAGCTCTGGTACTGGATCGCAGTGGAACTTGCGAGTTTTGTTCTCTGTTGTTTCTGTAATTTCACAGTCGCAGCAAGGCTGTAAGCAATACACTTGGGGCTGCAGATGTGTTCTTTCTAGGGTGAGGAAATAAAGCACAGAAAAGTGTCCTGATGTATATATATGGCTCAACATCACCCTTTCTGCACATCATGTACTCATTTGACTATTTTATTTGTTATTGGCAATGAATGAGTGCAGTTGCACAGCTTCTGCAGCCAAATATTCACCACTAAAAGAAGCCTGGCCCCTTCTGTCATTTTGTACTGTTAGCTACAAAATGGAAATTAAGAGCAAGCAAACACCGCAGCAACCTCTCAGGAAAAGAATCATACATGCTAATGAACAACAAAGTCACAATGGCTTATCTATGTATTTCTCAGACAAGGGTCAATCATGAAGAAGAGAAGATATATTGCTTAAGAAAGGTGTGAGGTTTTCATCTTCTCATAAACAGCAACTGCTCTATATGCAAGGATCCAGGAATCAAAATATTCCGTGTGTATTGAGCCATGCTAGGAACAAATGGGGTATTAACATGATTTTGTTCTTTGTCATTTGTCTCCTACTTATAGAAATGATCTGGGGAGCTCATTGATGGGAACTGTGCATGCTAGGAATGGGAGAAATATGTTTTTAGGAGAATAAAAGGAAATAAAGTGGGTTGGCAATTTGTGCAAATTACACATATTCTTTACCTCCATCTAAACTGTGTGAGTTCCCCAAGTTCCCCATGGAGAATTAGTGGCAGAGTCAGAAGAAGAAAATAAGAATCCTAACTCCTAGCCCCCCTACCATGACCACATGACCACTGCATACTGTGAAAGAAGACAGATTTTCAGTATTATGTTAGGCTTCCTCATTAGGTGTTTGTAATAATAAGCTACATATCATGTGCCAAGTAACCACGCACCTTCTCCCTCTCACCAAATCTAAATGACAAGAGGTAGATGAAAGCCATTTCCCGGATGCCATTGGTTCTCACGCTCAGAATGCAACAAGTTGAAGCTATTTGTCTGAGTTTGTGATGAATAAGCTATTTCCTGCTGTTCACCAATGGAATTAAAAATGCAGCCAGAAGGACACAAGCCCTTTAGGTCCACAGTAGTGAGATCTCACCCATCATTTTTTATTATGCCCTTTAAGAGACAGAAAGTGAGGAATGGCTAAGGATTTAGTGCCGCAGAACAAGCAATTAATGATGCTCTCCAGCCGCGTTCTGTTGGCCTAAGCTTTCCCTTCAATTCCACAGAGGAGAACTGGACCCACCAATGGGAAGTCTGCCTCATCCTTTATTAACACCTTCCTGAGCTGTCCCAAAAATATCAGATATGTCTCAAACAGGTGAGGCAGGTAGAGCCTAGGCAGAGCTGCTACTGTGGATACAAAATATAATCAAATAGATCGAGGTATTGAAACGACAAGATTAAGAAGCACTGTTATTGTAGCTGCATTGGTCCTAGGATACTAGAAAGACAAAGTGGGCAAGGTAAAATCTTTGATTCAGAAGAACTCTGTGTAGCTCAAAAGCTGGTTTCTTTTATCAATAGGAGTTGGTCCAATAAAAGATATTACCAACCCATCTTGTCTTTCTAAGATGAGGAAGCAATACTGTAAGATCTGAGACCTTGTTTTTTTGACTAAGCAGTAGCAGCCATATTAGGAGAGATAGCAGCCATAAACTAAGCAGCATATAGCCACATCTTCACGTTCCTGAAATTACATCAAGACAATGTAATATTGGGCTATTAAGAAGAAACTACTGTCCTAACAGTGCTTACCACAACCAGATGAAAAAACAGATCAAGATGTTTAAAGAAAACGTTGTTTGACAGCGACAGTTGTGGTTGTAAAATCAACACTTACTGTTTCGTCTTTGTGGTACCTATTTCTCTATTATTTAAGTGAATTATTTCTGTCTGATTCTTTGATTGTTTCTGTCTGTTGCATAACTAATTATTAAATATTTAAATAAACTAATGTGGTGGGATATGATTGGTTAAAGAACTGTTTCATAATGGGCTAGGATTGGTGTTTTGTAGTACTTTAGTTTAAAACGATTGGCTAAGATACAGCAAAGCAGGACCCAAATTTTAACTATATAAACAGAGGTCCAAAAGGAAGTTATTTGGACACAACCCAAGATCAGAGCCATCAGACCTCAACACCCTGCCAACCATATTGTGCAACTGGAGTCCCCAGATAGTCTAATTGCAAATGGCCAACAAGAGAAATTGTCTACTTTATTGGGAGTGGTGAGCACTGCATGCTTCACGTGTGTATTCTGTTTTGGTAATTGTTAATAACTAGAGAATATGGATATTACCGTGTAAGGTTCCTTCACTGGTAAAAGAACCCACAAGCCCACAAAAAAATTATACCCGAGGCCTTATGAATTGAGAAAGGGTGGGTACTTAAATTAACCATGTTACACCCAGAGTCCTACAGACTGGGAATGGGTCACCTTGAGCCCTAGACTGTGAATTGGATAAGGGTAAATGCCTTTCTCCCAGAAACCTATGGACTGGAAAAAGGTGGGGGTGCCTTAACTAGGTTATGCCTTAAACCCTACAGATTGGAGTAAAGGCGGAGTGCCCTAGCGTGTAGGTAAGAATACTGAACACTTTGATGCCAGCAGACAAATTGCCCCTTAAAGTCCATGGGCCTGATTCTCCCCTCACTCCCCAGTTTTACCCCAGTGTAATGCCATTAATTTCAATGGAGCTACTGATGTACAGCCCTATGAGAGGTGAATCAGGCTCAGCTGGTATTTCGTATAGACATAGACCCATTGATTTCAATGGGATAATGTGTAAAGATATGCCCATGAGAAGTACTTGCAGAATCAGGGCCAAAGTCCACTCGTATTTGCACAGGCAATTATAGATGTGCATTGCTGAATGTTTGGGTAATTATTTACTCATGTCCAAAATACTCTAAGCCTGGCTGGCAACACTTCGCATGATAACAGACAGGGAAATAAATCACCACTCTGACCTCTACTGCACTTATGATGGCATCCTACAACACTCCAAAGGTACAAAGACAGAAATCCACACAGGGCTGTCCACACGGGTGGGAGACATGGGCAACTGCCCAGGGTGCCATGGCTGAGGGGGTGCCATGGTCAACACCCACCCCCCTGGCAGCCCAAGGCCCCTTTATCCCCCGCCCTGAGCACTGGACCTGGAACCAGGGAGGGGTAAGGTGGGGGGCACCCTGGCCAGAGGTCCCTATTGTGTGCCAGGATCTAGCTGCTAATCCCATCCAGGCTGGGGAGGGACAGGACTGCCTCTTCTCCTGCATGGGCCACTCCTGGCGCTGGGTCAGCCCAACCTCAGGGAACTTCCCCCAGCCCTTCCCCCTTACTTCCTGCCCCCATTGCTTCCCAGCTGCAGGGGACAGGAGTTATTGGACATACAGTGAGCTGTTGCCCTATTCACCCAACCCCCATGCATCTGGACTCAAAAGGAAAAGGGTGCCAGAAGTTCACCCAGGGCACCATTTTCCCTAAGGCTGGCCTTGAATCCACAACTGGGATTGCAACTGCTCTTTCCCATGCAAAACAATTCATTTGGAGATGGTGGAAACAGACGACATTCTGATTTTCAAAGCCTTGTGTTCAAAAAGCATAGGAGAAGTGTCTTATGAGCATCTATCACATAGAACATAAATGACAAAATGATTATTTCCTTCACAGTGGTCAGAGTTCATCCGCTACTTTTACAAATGAAAGATCAGTGATTAGTAGGCTTGAATAACCAATAAATGCAAAGTGTGACTTGAGGAGAGAATCTTATTTTTCCTGATCTTTTTTTAAAAAGGCATTGTAATTTTTTTTGGTTTTTGTTCTTATTTTCTTCACACTTGTATCATATCTGTGTTTGTTTGTGTACGTTTACCAACATTTTCATAGATGATAACCATATATAAATAATCAACGGACTGAAGTACCCACCACAAAATCATCTAGGAAAGAAGGACAAACTTCTACTCCCCTCTTCATCTGCCCAGTGTCAAGCCCAGGTAGGCAGACCAAGCACTGAGCTCAAGATTTGAGGATAAGTTTCAGTGGTGAAATCCTAGCTGAATTGAAATCAATGTCAAAACTCCCAAGATTTCACCCAGCAATCTAAAGAATAGGAGAAAGAAAATTAGGACGCTAGTTCTGCAAATACCTTCATAGGAGTAGTCCCGTGTAATTCAGTAAACTGCTCAAGTGCATCGTATTAAGCCTATGTACAAGTGTCTTCAAGGTCAGATCTTCAATGCAAGAAAAATGAAATCAGAACACAGAATGAGGAGCAGATCTACAGCTGACTTATCTGAGAGCACACTAATTCTGACTCCTAGCCCATTTTCAAAGCTGTTCTTTTCTATCCTCTCTGATGTTCCATTATTGGCAGTGAACAATCACTTTTGCCACTTGTGTTCTGAATACTAAGCACAAATCGAAACCGTCTGAAGAAAATCAGAGTGCAGTTGCTATTGTACTGTTTGCCGTTTCTTGTTTGAAGGCTACTTAAATTGACCCCTCTTTCAACTCCCTAGTGAGGAATATAAAGACTGTTAAAAATATATGCTAATGGCAGACTTCAATCTGAAATAATGAGTTGAAAGGCACGGTTTCCATTCAAATACATTGCTACAACTGGTTCACATGGTTCTGGGCTTGTGGAAATAGTGCTGGACTACATTGTAAAACCGTTTTCAGTGAGCAGCAACAAGTGATTTTAATCTAAAGTTGGTGATCCAAATTCAGGTGAAATAAGATCCGGAAGGAAAATGATCTTGTGGAGAAGGCACTGGCGTGGAGTTCTGGAGATGTGGGTTCATTTGTAGTTCTGCCACTGGCTTCCTGTGTGAACTTGGACTCGTCAGATTTTCACTAGTCATTTTCCGGGCCTCAATCTTTGGGTGCCCAACCTGGGCACCTCAAAGTGGATTAGAATGATACTTCACACAAGGGTGAGTCAGGGTGCAGATATATACATTTATACACATTTGAGTTTGCTAGCTACACCACTTTGAACTTTAAAATACATCATCACTCATAAAACAGAAGTCAAAGTTATGGTGCAAAGGAAAGTCCTCTTAAAACACCAGAGTATAACATCTAGATATTAGTGGTACGTCTAATGCACCACTTTTTATAACCACCCATAAACACAACCAACCGCCACCTATCTAGCCACTCATAAACATGACACTTTCAAACAACAAATGAAGGTCGATACTGGATGCCTTTGGTCTTTATGGTTTTCAGAGACTTCACAAAGGTGGGTGGATACCGTGAGCTTCACCCAAGAAATATGCACAAAAGACAACCAAGCAACCCTTTTTCTCAGGGAAAAAACAATCAATCAATCAACCCCCTCAGTAATAAGATTCTCATTTCTGGGGCTTCCAATGTATTTAATTCAAAAATGAGGTAATAAAATAGGCAAATGACAGTCAAAATGAAAGCAAAGCTAGAGGGAGACTGATGAATAGCATATTCCAGGTAGTACATAAAGATAAGAGGAGTGAGGTATTTTGCATCCATCAAGGGAGAAATTACTCAATTTAAATCTGCAGATTAAATTCAGCTATAGATTAAAACAGGGATAGTTCCCCACTAATTTAAATGGAATTTTAAAAGACAATTTAAGAGAGAGAAGGTGGGTGAGGAAATAACTTTTATTTGACCAACTACTGTTGGTTACAAAGACAGGGTATATCTTGGGCACAACATGGCTACAACAACACTGCATAAATACAATTCAAAGTGTTTAATTTAAACTCAGATAACTTCAAAGGATACATAACCAAAACTGGTCATTCTTAGGGAATAAAATCCATTTTAATCAAATAAATATTCAATTTGATTTGAGGTTGCAAACAGTTGTAGACCCTCAGTTCAGCAAAGCACTTACTCATGTGCTTAAGCATTAACTCGAATGTAATGTAATAAGTCCTTTAAAGTTAAGAGCATGATTAAGTGCTCTGCTGAATTGTGGCCTTGGTACATAGAAAGTAGGTGTCTTCACAAACTGCAAGGCAGGGCAAGATCATATTTCAAAGAGTGCACAGTTTTGGGGGCAAATGAATTTAATAAACTGGTAAGGTTAGTAAGACACCAAGAAATGAAAGATGCACTGATTTTAATAGATGGCATTTTATTTTATAAACAGTGAGCACCATATGTGATTCAGAAAGTTCCACAGCACATATGTAATTAAATAATTGGCTCCTAGAGATAGACAGCCTGAGAGTAAGTTGTAATTTGGTTACAATGAACTCTTCAGATTTCACCCCTGAATTTACTCATGGTTATAAACCACTAGACTGTTAAGAACAAAATGTAGTAGACAGGAAAAATATGAATGGATCATTATGAATGGAGTATTCAAGGGTATCTGAATATCACAATCACTAAGAGAATAGATGCAGAAAAACATCTAAGAAGAAAATATCACTGAGATGATGATGCATCCACAAATTGCCCTCTTTATAACTGCCAGATACAGAATTAAATTAATTCATATATAAAAAACCATGAATAAGGCTGGAAACTGATCTAACTGGAGACCAGGCTTCTCATAGAAGTACTCTCCAGAGCCAAGATGAAGAACATTGGCTGGGGCCAGTGTGAGAGAAGCTTAAACTAACGATGCCCATGATGTACCTGTTCCACTAAAGATTTACAAAGGACTTCCATCTATGGGGACAGCAGACCACACATTCCATCAGCACCAAAGTCATTTATAGAATACAAATTTTAAAGGAAAACACTGCCTGCCATGCACTCTAGTTCTGATCTGAGCTCAGTAGCCCTCACTCTCCGCAGAGATCTAGCAACCCTTCAGGGGCTTACAGCCACCACAGCTCAATTCCTTAATGTGTTATATTAACACTTCTTGTGGGAATGTTTATTATCTGCTGCTAACCATGAAGGCAATTGACCCAGTTCTACCTTGAAGTTGCATTTGTTTAGCTAACACTGTTACCCGCAAGAAATTCAGCTGGATTGTTGTTTTGTGGGAACGCTGCAGAATTTGTCAAGGGAAAAAGAAGTCTTAGGACACTTTTGAACACATTCTCACGTGCTTTTTAAAAATCTTCTCTCTGGACTCTGTATTTTCTAAATCAGATTGGGGAGGGGGGGCGTACAATGAAAATCCATTGCCAGCAATGTCAGGCATGGATTGGCCACAAGGATGACTAGCCATCTATATTCTTTGAGTGTCTTATGGAAGTCTCTCTTAATTTTCACCTGGTGTTCTCCAGAAGCTCACTTGCAAGGCACTAGAGCTCATCTTGTCCATCCTGCCAGCAGCAAAATCCATATTTGTAGCTTGTCAACACTTCAGTGACACCTTCCCATATTTGGGCTGCGTGTGTGGGAGAGGGAAAGGGATCATTATCTTTCAATTCCCTTTGTGACCCTGGAGGGCTTTGTTGATCATGTTTGTAGTGAAATCAGGAGGATCAGATGGTACTAAATAAGAAAGGGAAGGCAATAATAATGCCTGCCATAAATTTATACTGTCATAGTAGCCTTATAAAAATTAATGAACTGGGATACCATCTAGAACACAAACTACCAAGGTAACAATACCAAGGTAAGAAAAACGCCCAGGGCAGGAAGGAAAATATGAGACAACTTTCAGACTGTCTCTTGAAATCCTTGTCTAGACTATATTTTAATCAGATACCAGCATCGGTCAACAGAAGCCTCAGAAAGGGGAAAAAGAGTCCCTAGGAACAATCCGCAATAATAATCGTAAAAAAAAAAAAAATCCATTAAAGACCTTAAGCCAAAGTTTTTAGGCCAGATTCTGAGTTTTTCCTATTGCGTTTCCAAGATTTCTATATATACACGCAGGTAAGTGCTTCACACCATCACAAAACACTGTGCTAACAGCCCACTTAACCTGACCCATCTCCAGCTCTCCCAGTTGGAACTGAGCTCTTTTAAAAACGTTTCAGGGAGAGGCGGGGCCTGGTGGCTGGCTGGTTTCCCAAGAGGTTGATGCACGATTGATTTTCCAGACTAATAATACCGAGCATGTAATCCGTAGATCTCACAGCACCTTACAAAGGAAGGGAAGTGTCTTTGGCACAGGTGGGGAAACTGAGGCATGAAGAAGCTAATCGACTTGTCTAAAAAACGGGTACCCCCCAAAAACCCAGCCTGTTTTAATGTAAGCAACAGCCAGATGCCCCATGGATGGATCTACAGACAAACAGCCGGGGGCCTGGTAACAAGCCCCCCACCAGTGCTCCTGGGAGCAGCGCAAAGGTGCAGCCGCCCCGCACAAGCCCCCCTCGCGTCCCCCTTCTACCCCACGCGGGGGCCGAGCCCATTGTTTTGTGAATGAGAGCAGTAATATCCTCCGCCTCTGATTGGCCGCTCCGCGGCGGCTTGTGCCGCACGTGCGGCCCGCCAGGGGTAGCGGGCGGGAGGGGCAGTGCGTGGAGCGCGACAGGCTGGTCCCCTCCAGCCTGCGGCTGCGGGCGAAGAGGGCAGAGGGTGTCCCTAGGATGCAGCGATCCTCTTTTAAAGTAGCAGGACCCAATGAGAACCGCCCCTCCTGGCCAGGCGGCTGGCTACCGAAGGAGCTGGTGCGTGGCTAAGAGATTTCCCTCTGCGGCAGGCGGGTAAGTAAGCGAAATGAAACACGTAGCAAAGGGAGAACACGATTTGGCTGCACTTTGCTCCTTGCAGCAGCTCTGTGAGTTTAGCTTCTCTTGCAGGCGAGGGGCGTTTTTTATCACACACTCATTTAAAAGAAAAACCGCACAGAGTTTGTGTGCGCCACTGGATTGCAGTTTCTCTGAGTGTTTTGTGCCTGTGTGTGGCTCGACTGGAATAGTTACAGTGGAGTGCATGCATTTCACTAGATTGTACCATTCTGCCTGAGCGAGAGAGAGAGTGTGTGTGACTAGACTGCAAAATATCCAGGGTTTTGTGTGTGAGAGAGAGATAGTGTGTGTGTGTGGCACTAGATTGCAATACTTCCCCTATGTGAGAATAGTCGATTATTTTTTAAGAGACCCATTGAATAGAAAAAACAAAAAAAAGTCCCATAGCCCTGTAAAGGCTAACAAATTTCTGTAGGCATGAGCTTCGTAAGATGCAATAGAAAGCGTTTTATAGGAGCATAGGATCGCTCAGCTCACTACAGGGTGGGGAGATGGAATATATACTTTGCGGATCGCTAAATACTTGGAAAGAAAGAGAAGTCCAGGAGACATTGCTGTCATTTTTGTAGGATTTCTGGTGCTACCCTTATTTTTCTAATTTAGTTGAAATGCTGTGTGACAGTATTTAAGGAAACTGCCTTTTAAAGCTGACTTGTGGCAAGGCATGGGGATTTCTGTACAAAACTAAGTCAATGAGTGGATGGAAGAATGAGAAATAAATTAGACAAAGTAATTTGTTTTAGTCAATTGGATTTTTCCTGTAATCTATGCAGAATTTGTAGTTTTAATATCAGTAATTTTATTATAGTTATTTGCTCTTTAGCCTGGGTTGACAAAGCAAAGGAGGAATAGCCCCAGTAATGCGGATTTATGTTCAGAATGGGATTTAACTGGCAGGTTGTGGTTGTGAAGCCATCTGTTAAGCAGAAGATGTTTTTAGACCTCTGTTCAATCATCTGTTCAAAAGAGATGGTGATGTCTCAAAAGAAACATGTAAAAGTTTATCTGAAGTTATGTCTACTGTGGTTTTCCTCCAGGTAATATATACCTCTGTAGAATTCTGAGCTAATGTACAAAAATCTGCCTCTAAGGATGCTCCTTTCAGACAAAAACAAAATGTTTCATTTGTGACAGGAGCACGATCTAGGTTTAGCTCTCTCAGGCACACACGCACGCACCCCCTCCCCCAGATCAGACCGGTAGTCCATGCTCTTCCAGCGTCCTGTCTCTATCAATGGCCAGTGCCAGATGCATCAAAGGAAGCTGGAAGAAACTCTGTAATGGCCAATTGGGCTGGGATTTTTTCAAGCCACCTGCACGATTTAGGCACCCAAGAGCTACTGACTGTCAGTGGGGCTCACCTGGACACTTGAAAATTCCACTCTGATAGAATAACCTCTCCTCAAGGTAAGTGTCTTCCTAACCTCCATCACTCACAGGAGTCCTATCAAACATAGGGCCTGCAAACCAGATCTGGCCCACATAATGTATGTATGTGACCCACTTGACCTAATCAGATTCTCCATTAACTCAGCTTTCATGTTAAAAAAAAAAAAAGTACCCTTTTAATCTGTTTTGGTTTCAAAGAAAACCTTCCAAATGTGAAACCAGTGTAAATTGACACAGTGGTGTCTGCATGAAATGGCAGACAGCCTGATGCCATAGCTCTGAGGGATGTGAACTAGCACACTCCCCATTCATCTAATTGACACATCAGCTATAAAGCCAAGTGACGATTCTTCAGTATCAATGATCACGTCGCCGCCGCAGGTAATTCTAGCAGATAGAACAGAAAAAGCAGGCGGGGACTGTAATGCTAGAGAACCTGGAAATTGCTTCAGGAAAGGAAATGCAAAGGAAGGAGATTCTCAAAGACAGGGGAAAAGAGGATGGAGACGGGTCAGGCATAGTTGTGGCCTAAAGGGGAGCAGCTTGATGCTAAATGGGACAAGAAGGGATTGACAAAATTAAAATTTCTACATGAAGGCTGTATCTCCCCTTGATCTCTGTGCAACTCTCCTCCATCCCCCAGCCAACATCAGAGGAAATATGCTGGGCATCGATGGGAGTATGGAATCCTGAATGTATATCTTCCCCACAGCCCTTAATTAAGCATGGAATCCAGCCCTCTCCACCAAATGAGTTTGCCTTCCTGACCTCAGAGATTGGTTTATGCCCTGAAGCCTGAGGGCTTATATCCTTTCCCCACACTTTAAAAAGCCTTACTTCATGTAAGTCTGGATAGTCTCATTATCCATCTAGATGCCCAGTGCTGTTAGAATCCTGCTAAGCTCTCGGCCTCAAAGATATCCTGTTACATGATTTTCATAGGTTAATTGTGCCTTTTGTAAAGTAATAAATAAATACATATATATCTCCTTTTCTCCATTTGAAATCTGCTCTCTTTTAGTTTCATTGACTGCGCCCTTGCTCTTGTCATGCAAACGCATAACACCACTACAGTCTAAGGTTAACCACACCCACAACATTATTTAATTATTTTTTTCTGTTGTTTTATTACTTCTGCCAGCCCTTTAGCAGCTAAAAGTTCTTGAGCTTTCCCTATAGCCCATCTTTCTCTCTTTGGGGCTGTATTGTGAACAGTTTAACGGGTGGGAAAGTGCTTTCAATGAGCTGTTTTCAGGATTCATGCTTCCCTCAGTTTGCTGGACACCTTCTTCCAAAACATGTATTTGTATCCATTGGTTTTTATAGACTACCCTTAACATTGTCCCAAAAGACTTTCCAGAAACTCAGGAGAAAGGGGAGATATAAAGGGATTAAGAGGGACAATGGGTGTTTCAAACATGCAGAAAAAGCTATGCCCTCTTTCCAGCCAGCACTGTCCACTTTTGTCACTACTTTGGATCCTTACAGTGCCCCAACACTACATATTGAAGCTGCAGACATACTGCAGTAACTTGTTTCCCTGGGGAGGTTCTAGTGTAGCCCTTCAGTGACTCTGCCTCACCCTAAGGTCCACTCTAAGTTTTATGGTTCAGCCACTGGGATAGTCACCCTCCTCCCTCTTAAAAAAATAAATGCCACTGAGAACGTGACTGAGGTGGGGCAGCGTCTTTCTCAGCAGCATCAACTTCACTTTCCTCACTGGTTTCTCTGATTTTCCCTCTTGCTTATGGGTGGGATTTTCAGACTCCATCATTATTACAAGCCCTAACAGGTACATTGCAGCTCATGCTTGTTGACAAATCCATTGGCAGAGAACAGAGGGCCAGATACTCCAGTCCACAAAGGCCTGTTTGTACCATGGCCTCCAAGAGGCTGGAAAGGGACAGTGGGAATTTCCCCTGTATCAAGGAACTCTCTGCTGGCTCTACTTCCCCACCCCATGCAGAAGGGGCAGGGGAGGATTTATTCCAGGACTGGGATGGGACAGGACAGAGCTCCACTCCCTACAGTCCTTCAATGACCCAAGGTCCCTCAAACCCCTGCACAGGCGCCAGGCACAAGCACAACTCCTCCCCAAACTCCCAGCGTACACGCTGTACAGCCCCTGATTCTGAAGGCTATGCAAAGGGAAAATTCTGGCTGAGACTAAGTGCCACTCCTACCAGCTTGGTCTAAGACGGGCTCTGGCTTGGCTTGGCTCACCTGGCAGAGCTGCTGCCTATCAAAGACAGGGTCCTAGTTTGCTTTTTGGCTGTGATCATGTATATGAGTCACCCAAGCAGTGTCCTAATGCTGTGCCATGCTACCCCAAATGAATTCTGGGCTCTTTAACTGGCCTGCAAGGATTAGGCTTTTAGGAGCTTGCACAGGACCATGAAAAATTAGTACAATCCCATGTATTGTCTTGTTGCATCCTTCCTCTCCTCCCAGTCTTGGCATCCTGTCTTCCGTCATGCTCCCTCACATGCTAGAGGGAGAGTCTTCCTCTTCTCATCTGCCATGCACCCTCTTGTTCTTCCTTCACATCCCTCATGCTAACACACTTCTTTCAGCTGGCCTTTCCTTCATCAGGAATCCTCCCAACCCCCGTATCTTGTCTAGTTTAAATCATGTGTTTTTCAGGGCAGGGAACCTTTCCTGTTACGGCTCCCATGCAGCATGGAGCTCTGTGTACATGTCACGGGGTACACTCACCACAGGTGTCTCCTTCTGGCCATTTGGGGGATTAGTTTTAGCCAGGCATTACGCCCTCCTCTGGTGGCATCTCTCCCATCACCCTCTTGCCTTGTAGACCCCATCTCACTCCAGGACCTGCAGCCTCCTCTTTGTGACTCAGCGCTCCAGCCAGGTCATCATACACTACCCCCAGAAGGGGGAACACAGAAAGTCTTTCTAGGACAAACCATTCCAGGTCTACTGCCTGGCCTGTCACATCACCACTGGCTGGCAAGGGAATCTAGGCCTGCCCTCATCTCCAGATTCCTCCACAGCACTCTGGGCAGCAGCCAAGGTCTGCACGCCTATTCCTTGCTGCTATTCCCCTAAGCCGTCTCCTACCTTCCTCCCTTTCCGGGTTTGCCAGCCTCCCCCCCTCAGAGAATGACTGCAGCTTACTTCCCTGCAGCCTCCTCCTATTGCCAGCTGCCTGGCTATATACAGGCCCCACCTGCTGCTGTCCAGCTGAGCCTGCTTTCAATTAGTTCCCTGCTTCCTGGGTCCCCCTCCAGGTGCAGAGTGGAGTTAATTGGTCTCCCTAGCCACTTTAACCCCTTCCAGCCCTGCATGGGGTGGACACTCCATCGCAGTAGGCACAGGGTCAGCCTCTGTGGAGTGCCTTGGGTCCGTGGTTGTAGAACACCAAGCAAACACAAGGTGCTATCGGAAGGATTTCTATTACTGGTAAAAACAATTCTGGGAGGTAGGATGAGGGTAAGTCAGCGCACTATGCTTATGCTGAAAGGAGAGGGTGTGCAATAAGCAAGACATATCCTCTGGGATCTAACAGAATGTGGGTATTGGGGTATCCCCTAGCATTGGTACACAATAGTAGAAATAAAAGACTGGCGGTTGGTCAGGTTGGTGGAAAGGTCAGACACGCTGGGAAATAAATTCTCCTCCCTCAATCCAGCTGGGGGCAACATTTATTGGAAACAACAAAAGGAATACAAAGCCTGAGAATTCTTACTTTCCACCAGCTTTTATTGATTGTATTTGAGATTTACAGTCTGTGTGGGATAACATTTCTCAGGAACATTTTTCAGTGAATTTAGCGGGTGGTGAAAGATGCCAGATCGGCAGGCCTGCCTGAGACTGCGTCACCTATTCATCCTCCAAGCAAATATTGCACAATGTAAATGTCCCCCCCATGAACTGCTTTCACACTGTGCCTCATGGTTGAAATATAAGGAACACCTTGAAAGGAGAATTATCTATAGAGACTGACCATTTGAATTCACTAAAATCACCACCCATTACATCAGCATGTCCAACTTGGTATATTGTGACTAGGGCAAAGGCTCCTCCAGTGAGTGTGTACAAAATGTTCACTCTGCCTCTTACTAGTCCACCTGAAAAAAAATTAAGTTATAGATGTGTGTATGTGTGCAGTGGTGAGTTCAATAAGATAATTAATGTAATAATGCACTCTACACACTACTCAAATCTGCTAGTAATAGTTCCCCACTTACAAACCTCAGCACAGCTTCAAACAGTTGCAACCTTTTAAAAATGAAAAATCAACCTGCCAAAGAATGATTTCCTTCTTTGCACAGCAGATTTCACTGGCATGACTCTGGTAATAGTTAGGTGACAGGTTTAAAGTACACAGTCTTAATCTTTATACCTTTAGAAAGTCAGAAACCTTTCTTGCTCAATAGTTTAAGACTTAGTCCTAGAAGTTTGTGAGGTACCACAGTCCTTAAATGTGTGATATTCAAATGTACAGAAAGCTATTTAAGGAACTTTTCAAAGGTTTCCAAAAGAATTGGTTATAATTTCCCTCTTCCTCTGAGGCCTGTTGATTTGCACTTACAACAATAACACTGATGCAACTTTTAAGAAGTCTGTAACACTTCTAAATCACTTGCCCTGTAACGTGTATATATAGCAAATACATAATACATGATGATGTGATATAGTTAAGTAACTCCTGCTAATAACATCTTTATGCCATGCCACTCCTGTTAGTCAGCACCATAGAAAACTGTATTGTTTTCTGCTAATTGCAGGTCAGTTGCCAGAAATACCTGGACCTACCATTAGAAGCAGGCTCAAAAGGTATTAGGAATTAAGATTTTGAGTCTAGTGGAATGTTCAAGTCTTTCTGTGTCTACATAATTGTTTATTTGTATATGGTATCAATTGGCCTCTAACTGAAAATACCATTTTTCTATCATAAATGAAGAGTAAAAGCAGAATTCACAACCATTGTGTGGAAGAGGAAATAGCAAAATAGCCTATAATGTTCTTCTGATGTAATTCACAGGTTCTGAATACCCTCTGGACAATTATTGTGGTTAGATGAAGAGAACAGCTATTTGTGCCCTGAAACCTGGAAATGGCTGTGCATTTAATTTCAACAGAAAAGAGTTAGGTGGTTGGAAATAAAGAAATGAGGATGAACATAAAAGTATCTCAGAAGGGTGAAGGAACCATAAATACAGCTGAAAACAAGAAGAGAAGCTGGAGTGGGAGTAGGACAATGCCAAATGCTATCCAGGATTAGCATTGACCCCAGGGGTTATTATAGGTTTGCTTCATTTAGTTAGTTTTTTTGTCCACCCTGTCCTAGTGGCTGATGCAATTTTTACCATGCCTGCAGTCCCTCACAACTCCCTTTCACTCGGCACAGCAGAGTTAAACAACACCCTACAGACTTTCTGAACACACTGGAGAATTTATTGCGCCTTGTAGCATCTCTCCAGATTTACATTTTAAAGTCTGGCTTTACTAATGCTGACTTCATCCCCTCTAGCCTTGTAGAGAAGCAGCGTCTCCAAGGTCAAACGATCACTAACCACGCTTCCTGGAGCTGCAGTCCCTGCTGCCTTAAACCGTGTCTGCACTGAGCTTAACCCAGCTGGAAACCTCAATGACTCACTCCCTACATCAGTCGCTTCCCTGCTTCTTCCAGGAGCCAGGAGTCCTGGAGGAGTTGGACCATAGCTCTTCTTTGGCCAAGCTCATGCCAATCAACCAGGCAGCCAACAGGACAGCATTCAACTGGACAGACAGCCGGATCGTTGAGTGGGAGAAGTTTGCGGAGCTGGCCAAGTATGAACCAGAGTCCCAGAAGCCCACAGTGAAAGCTTTCCTAATCATGGCATACTCAGTTATCATCATCACGTCTCTCTTCGGCAACGTGCTGGTCTGCCACGTGGTGATCAAGAACAAGAGGATGCACTCAGCCACCAGTCTCTTCATCGTCAACCTGGCCGTGGCTGATGTCCTCATCACTCTGCTCAACACTCCGTTCACTCTGGTAAGTGCCACAAGCCACATCTGCCAAAAACAGAGCTACGCATGGGCGTGACCATCGGGCAGAGTGCTTCCTCCGGTGCCTGCACTCACGCTGTGCATCCTTCTGGGGCTAAGCCTTGAAGTGAACACAGCCATGGCCCATGGGCAGCAGTGCTGCCAGGAAAGTAAAAGAGGGGTCTCTTTCCCCCTTAGCCCCACTGAGTCTTTCCAAATCCAAAATGAGCTTCAAAAACGTCACCTTTTAGTCGCTGCCCTTGAACCACTAGAGTGCACTTAGAACTTCAATCTGATATAGAGTGAGTGCTTGTATAGACTCTCCCATTGGAATTATTTGGAGTGTAGACACAAGTGGGGTGTGATTTTATAGACTCACCTCTTTAGAAGGCTCTGAACAAAGATGTGGAGCTCCTAGGTGTTACTACTTGGCAAAAATGACTTGAATTTCAGTCTTAAACCTTATAAAGAATTACCAAGTACTTTCAATATCTAAAGTTGACAATAGTTTTCTTGGGCTCCAAATGAAGCCTGCCCCAAGTGACAGAGGGCACCGTAAGGCTATCTGTGTTCTTGAGCTCTCCAGATGCAGTCCCAATAGTGCTTCTATTTGTTTGGCTCAGGTACCTGAACCAATTTGCCCTGCTGATGGTTTTGCTGGTGTGTTACGTTCCCTGCAGGTTCGGTTTGTGAACAGCACGTGGGTCTTTGGAAAGGCCATGTGTCATATCAGTCGCTTCGTGCAATACTGCTCTCTTCATGTCTCCACACTGACCCTGACAGCCATAGCCCTGGACAGACATCAGGTACAGAATCCCCAGACTGCGGCAAGATTCCTCTGGCACAGATGTTCCAAATCAGTGGTATCCCCTATCTGACCTAGGGCAAGCAAAGAACTGAAATAAGACCGGATGTCACAAAACAGCACTGGGGGGCATTGTCAGAGCTGTGAGGGGAGTTTACACAGCATCTGTGTTATTCTGGTGTACAGCCATTGGTAGTCAGCCTGTCACTTTTATGAAGCACTATATTCATTACAAAATGTAGAGAGAAAAATAGGGACATTGTCAAAAAAAAAAAAAAGAAAGAAATCAGCTCACCTTGTGTGAAAATTCTAATTACCCAAGCCCTGAGTGCTCTGTTGCCTAGATGACAGTGCGCGGCATTTCATAATTTGATTTATTTAGAATTAACGTCTTTTGAAGTGAAGATAATCTTACACAATGGTCCCTGCTCAGTCACGGCTTAAGGTCTGACTGATTTTCAAGACTAACCGGAGAAAGTTGACTCGAAAATACTCTTTGGTACCAGTTGTAAATTCTGTGTTTTAGTTTTCCCTAGATCACTCTTAATACATTAGGCATTTCTCTAAGTAGTCGGTGATTTTGATTACGGGGAACAACCAAGGGACTTTGTTTTCCCAGTGAGTTGACAGTCACTGTGAAGTCTCTGTTGCAGGTTATTCTGAACCCACTAAAGCAAAGGATGTCACCAACACGAGGAGCACTGAGCATTGCTGTTATCTGGCTGATGGCAACCTGCTTCTCCCTGCCCCATGCCATCTATCAGAAGCTTTTCCAATACAACTACAGGTAAGGTGCTTCTCTGCCCCCCATGGCACTTTACACAGTAAATTAGAAGAATTACTTGCCCCGCCACTGAAACATAGTTATTTCTTCAGGTGGGAAGCTGCAGCCCATAGAAAGGATTGTAGTTCAGCACAGGAAGTGAAGATCACTGTGTCCAATTGACAATGACCAGGGAATTTTACATAGACAGAATGACCCAGATTCTTAAAGGTATTTAGGCACCGAACTATCATTGATTTTAAATGGTTGTTAGGCACCTAAATACCTTTGAGGATCTGGGCCAATGTGATTACCCAACATGGAGTTTGGTCAAGACACCTGGTCCACTGTGAAACTTGGGGCCTTTGGAGCTTTAGTGAACACACGTGCTCAGGGCCTTGGTTTTCTATCATCTCTAAGAGACTTAGAACTACTGTGTGGTTTCTCTCAGCACTAGATTCGCAGCTGGAGGACTATTATCTGAAGTGCAGCTGTTTCCCCCCATTCACTTTTTGTTCATAAACAGGCTGCTCCTGCCATCCCACAGAACCCTATATTCTTGTGACGGAAGCAGGATCACACTTTCAGAAACACAGCACACATGCCTGGTACTGTCATAAGCAGGGCTGTACATGTCTGAGCTGTGCACAGAGCCAGGTAGGGTCACCGCCCTACACAATAAAGGCTTCTCTTGCTGATCGACGGGAGCAAACCTCAGCAGGCTGAGCCACAGTAGCTGACGCCATCTCTCTTCAGCTTCTTTGGTTTTGTTTGTTTGATGAATCTAAACGAGAGGAGCCTTTCTGAACACTTTAGGCACCTCTGACGAATACTTAAACACAATAAAGCAAAATAGAAACAGCAGCACCAGTGTAACACATAGCGATGCTTTTTAAGCCGGTTTGGTGATTCTGCAGGAAAATAAAACCTTTCCTCTGAATGTCACTTTGCTTCGGGGCTTCTCTTGTGAAGAGGAGGTGAAGAGTGCTGTTTGATTAGCAAACATCAAGGAAACCCAGAGAAACACCACACTTGGGAAGAGTCACAAAGTTCAACAAGAAGGAACAAACTCTGAGGTAGACTTTGGCGTAGCAAAATCAATACATGTTTCCCTTCTCACTTCATTGGGGGATGGCTGAGTTCAAGGGTAGCTACCTTACATCCAGTTTCAAAATAGTGATCTTGTTTGCTCTGAGGAAACCCAGACCCAGCAATTGTCTCTTCTTAGTAACGACTTAAACCACTCCTTCACCCATTATATGAGATCTCTTCTGGCCCCAGTGCCCACAAAGTAGCATGGATCAGTGCCAGCAAAAGACATGTAAATCAAACTCAGGGTGACACCTGCCATATAGCCAACACAGATGGGCAAAGCTGTGGCTTTAGGATCCTGACATCAAAACATTGTATCACGGCAGCAGGAGGTGGTGATGGATTCAGGGATCAGAATGTTCCGGGGCAGGGCCAAGATCATAGGTAATACCTTAGTCTATTATTGATAGCAAGCTTGTGGCATCAGCCAATACAACTCTCTCTTCCTGACTGGTAAAAAGGTCTCTCTGGGATGGATGCAACCATGTATGATGCATCAAAACAAACCAGATTTCACCCCCCCACACACCTTCCCCCGATGTTCTCATTCAGTACTGCTGGTCCGTAAATATTAAGAAAAAAATCTTTTTGGAACAACATGTCTGAAGTGGATTTCCTTAGGAAATATCTTGAGGTAAAAGGAATGCAAGTTCTTCCCTTCCGAAGCCAGCCTTTTGAAGATACGCCCTAGGGAGAGAGAGAGACCCTGTGTATACTTACTGCCTGTGTCTGCAAACTCCACGTGACAGACTTCTGAGCTGTATAAAAAAGGAACTGAACGTGTTGTGAGTGGACTTGTGAGCTGAAGCTCCAGTGAACTTGTAAGCACAAGGATGCCCTGGGGTGGTATATTAAAAGATGTACTTGCCAGAGCCATGTCAGAGTTAGGATGAATTCTGGTAAGCTTATTGCGTCCTTTTATTGATTTAATGTTTTCTCTACAATGCTTTGTGCATTAAGAATAAAGTAGGCTTGCTTAGAAAACTGTGTGGTAGCGTATGTCTGTAGCAATTACAGTGTTACTTTCTCTTCAGAGATGGATAAGCAGGGGTCTTAGGGCAACCTGTCTGTGCTGGAAATGACACAGTGAAGGCAAGGGAACTGTCCAGCCTGGGAAAATCCTGGGCAGGAGAGAGAAAGGGGGGGGGCAAGACCCTGGGGAGCTTGAACTAAAGAGTGTGTGCCCTGGCTGGACCACTGAGAGGAAAGGGGAATCCAAAGTGAAGCTGCCCTAAACTGTGACAGTCCTTTCTGGTCTTAAATTCTCTGACTGCCTTGAAGTCTGCTGTCTCCATTTTCACATATTTCCCTTTTATCAAGTTTCCAAGTCCTAAAAATCCAAACCCCGTCTAGTTACCTACCTGACATTTGTCAGCTCCTTCAAGGATTGCAGTCACCCACATTCACAGCAGTCAGTTCTGGAGGGTCTTATATTAATGGCATAATAGTCAACACAGGAGGTTGACAACAGGATATTAAAGATATGTATCAAACTGTGGGGAATAAAGTTGTTTGACAGGGATTAAGAAGTCTGCATTGACTGCATCTGAGTATATAGACAAAGAGAGTAAGAGGATGGGCAGGGAGAGACAAAGCAGAAGGAGAGAGACTGAAAAAGATGGGTCTAAAATACCCACAGGAAGTAAATAAGTGCGTCACCACCTCCCTTAATATTTCATCAATTCCAGCAACATGTACTTATTTTGGAGTTATTTCAGTCCTTTCCAGTGGGGTGGGCGGGAGGGAAAACTGCTAAATAGTTTGGCTTATATTAATAGATAGTTGACTATCATACAGGGTTAGGTTAACAGGCAACACCTGTGAGCATGGGGGAGAATGGGGAGTCATTAGGCGGAGTGCAGCCTACATCTTGGGATATTACAGACACCCATGTCTACATTCTGTTTGTACCTTTGGTGTGCGTGGGAGAGTGTGGGGAAGAGATGAGTACGGGGCAGGGGGTGTTAGTGTTTCTAAGAATGGTCTGATCCCCAAGGCTTTGTTCTTGTTATGCTTGTCGACATCCTGCATGAGCCTCTGGAACTCTCTTTTCTTTACAGTTTCTTGCTTTAAGCCAGCCTTTGACATCTTGCTTATAAAAAATGGGCTGTAAAAGTTTCTCTTGACCTTACTGAGGGGATGTGAGGACCCATCTCATGCCAAGACAAACAAAATTGTCTATGTCTCAGCAATGGCCTCCAAGAGAAGATTTCAGTTTCCGTGAAAAGGCATTTCTTGTTTAGAATAATGCAACATTTCAGGAAATAAACCACACAAAACATGTCATTCACTCTTGATGACGGGAAGGTGGACCTCAATAGGAGAGAGAGCGAGAGCGCAACATGATGACAAAGAAGCCCATTAGCCTACAAGGACCTGATTTAGTCTAACACTTTTCTGAAATGCTGCTCTCCTTGGTCAGGACAAAAACCTAAGAGAATCAGATACCCAACATCTTCCACATCATGGGAACACTGGGATCAATGTGTGTCAACTGCCCTCCCTTTGTATCACAATGCCACTGACTAATGACGCAGCTGCTGTGAAATTCCATCTCCAACAGTGGCCAGTGCTGGATGCTTCAGAGGAAAGTATAAATGCCCCAGTGTGCAGTATTATGCTGTGGAGCAGAAAATTTATCCTGACATCAGCTAGTAATCAGTTTGCACCAGTATCACTTTTATCTTAGCTAATGTAATAGCAGATAGTATTATTATGCATGATAATAATATTCATGCTAGTTTACATAGGTATTATACATATGTGGACCGATAACAGTATGGGCCAAATTAATCCTTGGTGTGGCCGCATTAGCCTCTCTGTATCAGTTACCGCTTCTATAAAATGATAATGATGTTTACCCAGCTTTGCCACGCACTTTGAAAGTGATGGGAAAAGAGGCCTATAAAAGTGCAAAATATTATTAACAAACAGAAATACAATACAGGGATAATTATATTTATATAACAGACGGTTTATGAGAGAAGTTGATTAATATCGATAAAGTGCTTGGAGATCATTGGTTCGAATACCTACAGAAGTAGCTTTTGTTGCTTTTCTGCAGCCCTTCCCATACATACCACAATCAAAATTGTACAGCACTTCTTCCACCTGGAAATGCATGCATGCATACACAGACACACACTATTTTTACACTCCTACATGCTGCATATCCAGTTTCATAATCTGTCCTCCCTGGTTAGACCTTTTCTCCTATTAATTATCATCTGTGATTTTACAGCACTGTAAGTGCAAGATGCTTGACAGACAACTCCTGTTTTCTGTCCCAAGGAGCTCAAAACGAGACATAAGTAGCACATACATAACCTTCAGGTGAGCTACAGTTCATTTCATTGCCCTTCTCCAGTGCCTAAAAAAAACATAATTCCCACAGAAAAGCAGGTGGAGACCCTGAGTTCAGTCTTTAAGGTTTTTCTGCAAGGATTGTACAGGGTCAACCTCGCCACATTCAAGTCCAAAAAAGAACAAAAGGCATGAACTTAATTAAGTACCAACTTTAAAAAAATCTTATGTAATATATTAGTAATAACTTAATTTTTATAACCCACATACATAAACAAATTAAATCTAAACAGGTCAGTCTCCACAGAAACACAGTGAGAAGAAACTCACAGTTCCCAAAAGCTTATGTTGAATTCACCTGTCTCAGTCTGAGTCTTTGATCACCAAATCTATATATCCTGCCAAGTCAAAAGCAACATCTTAATTCCCCTTGCTTGTTGGAATCTTCAGCTGGAAACCATGCAGATGCTTCCTCCGCTGAAC
Source organism: Mesoclemmys tuberculata (assembly GCA_007922155.1). Lineage (NCBI taxonomy): Eukaryota > Metazoa > Chordata > Testudines > Chelidae > Mesoclemmys > Mesoclemmys tuberculata. The sequence goes on from ML675622.1 coordinate 20,933,218, forward strand.
TCACTGTTAGCCAGTCAGCCAATGGATTAACCGACCACTCGGTTAAGTATATAGATTTTTTAAAAGAAAAATACAAAACTGAGAAATAGCAAAATACAGGATTCCCCATTATTACATTTAAAGAAGACTCGGTGAATCAGACTAGTTGAGACAATTTAACTAAAACATTTTGGCTAAAATCAAACAACATTCAAAGTATACAATTAAAATAAAAGAAATTATTTTTCTCTTCCAGCTTTCCCTTTCTATAATTAACACTGCCAGGGCTTCCCTGTTGGAGGGTTAACAATATCACTAACCTGCTGCAAAATGCTTCAGAGTTAAGGAAAACAGCCTGCTTTCTGCTTCTCCCAGCCCAGATAGGGCACATGGCCTTTGTAAAGAAGCTGCCCTGACTGCTTGCCCTCATGGGAGTCTGAGACCAGCAATAGGGAATCTATTAAGCAAACCCAAAACTACCGCACCCAATTCTGGAAACTTTTGGATTTCTTAAAGAGATAGTTCCCTTTTAGGCACGTGGGTTCCACATATAGGCACAAACATGAGAGGGGGATATGGAGAAGGAAGGAGGAAAGTGTCACAAATACAAGGCTACATGTCCTTCAGTATGGGGAAGGGAGGAGGAAAGTGTCACAAATACAAATACATGTCCTTCAATATGGGGAAGGGAGGAGGAAAGTGTCACAAATACAAATACATGTCCTTCAATATGGGGAAGGGAGGAGAAAAGTGTCACAAATACAAATACATGTCCTTCAATATGGGGAAGGGAGGAGGAAAGTGTCACAAATACAAATACATGTCCTTCAATAGCTTCCAAAGGGAAAACATTAGTTACTATGAGCCAAGTTCTGCCATCCTTTACAGCTGGTTGTACTTTACTGTAGAAGTAGTCACATTAATTGCAATGAGGCTGCTTGTACACAAGGATAGCAGACTTGGGCCCTATGGAAGCAGTGGTGCCAATGCTACAGACAGAGCTCTGTGATGTCCACTGAGAGTCCTACAGTGGTTTGGGAAATGCAGGAATTTGCATGAAGGTTTTTGTGGCCACGTACGATATGAATACTTTTTTGTTTTCAAAGGGAAGCTACAGTCCGGAGTTTGTGTCTTCCTGATTTTCCTGAGCCTGCAGAGCTAGTTTGGAAATACTTAGACCTTTCCACCTTCCTCCTCCTCTACCTCTTGCCCCTTCTTATCATCACCATCACCTACACACGCCTGGCCAAGAAGCTGTGGCTGCGCAACGCCATTGGGGACATCACCACACAGCAGTACATCACCCACCACAAGAACAAGAAGAAGAGCATCAAGATGCTGATGTTGGTTGTGGTGGTCTTTGCAGTCTGCTGGTTCCCACTCAACTGTTATGTAGTGCTCATCTCCAGCTTGGGCATCAAGACCAAAAACTCCCTCTATTTTGCTCTGCACTGGTTTGCCATGAGCAGCACTTGTTATAACCCCTTCATCTACTGCTGGCTGAATGAGAGCTTCCGGTCAGAGCTCAAGTCCTTACTCAGCATCTGCCAGAAAGTGCCGCAAACACAGGACAACGCATTGCCAGCTGTGATCACGGCCTACCGAGAGGCATGGATAGAGCAAGCCAGGTACAAGCAGAGGCCTTCCTCACAGAGCATTCGCTCCACCACAAATGTGCAGACAGTCAACACAGATTTGTGAGGTGCAGAGTCAAGGTGGGTTCAGAAGATTTGGTGGTCAAGGGCACTGTTTATGATGCATCATTCAAGTCAACAGGTGGGGAGGGGAGTTTTAACAGGAGCTAAATGTGCCAGGCAATCAGAGATCATGGATATTGTTGATCCAGAGGCATAACACAAAAAGGGAGATGTGATGGGGGTATGCCAGGCCTTCTATGCCCCCTGCTGTGGCCCACTGCTCTGGAACCCCCCATCTAGAAAAGCCGCTCAGGCACTAACGAGACTTGATCCTCTAGCAGCTTGAAGGATCGGGCAGTAGCCAGTCAGGAGCCACCAGGGGAGTTACGAAGGGTTGCCAGCTTTGTCTAGAGGAGAGTGTGGGGTGAAATGAGGACAAAAGAGGAGTTCCTCGCTCTGACTCAAGACTAAATGTGCCCAGTTTTTTCAATCTTTCCTCATAGGTCAGGTTTTCAAAAGCTTTTATCATTTTTATTGCTGTCCTCTGGGACTCCCTTCAATTTGTCCACATCTTTCCTAAAGTGTGGCACCCAGAACTGGACACAGTCCTCCAACTGAGGTCCTCACCAGTACTGATTAGAGTGGGACAACTGTCTCGTGTGTCTTACCTACAACACTCCTGGTTACACACCCCAGAATGATATTAGCCTTTTTCACAACTGCATCACATTGGCTCACATTCTGTTTGGATCCATTATAGCCCCCATATCCCTTGCAGCAGTACTACCGTCTAGCCAGTTATTTCCAAGGCCTATTTGAAGCAGAAAGGTGCTCAGCTCATGGCCACTGACAGCTGCATCCCCATCAACGATAATACTGAACAATGGTGGTGACAGAGCAGAAGCCTTGCCGAACTCCTGTGGAAATGACATGAACACATTTATTAGTCATACAATGCACAGATATGCATGTCACAGTCCTGACAGATTATAGAACATTATTGGCTGTTTTTATGTCTAGTGATCCCTAAGCAACCTGAAAGCTGACAAATACCTATATTATAGGGATAATTTCACCCACTGTTGAGGTAGAACCACCTTTGGGAGGGAACATGGCAGCTGTTTAATAGCTAATAGCACCACTGCCAACAGGTTATGCCAGAAAATGAGGAAGGATCCATTTGAAACTGTAGGGAAATTTAGGTAGCCAGAATTTCACCAGAACACCAATGCAGTAGTGAATTGAAGACAGAACTAAGCACTCTGGCACTGACTTGCTGTGTGACTTTAGGCATTATCTAAAATACGGTTGCACAGAGATAACTGAAGAGAACTGTCTACTCCTGCAATTAAAATTTTTTTTTTAAAGTTTGTTGTTGATGTAGGAGCCAGAACAGAATCCAAGCAATGTAGGAATTTGGGCAGAGGCTGGAATTTTCACCCCAATTCTTGTGGAAAGTGCGTGGCTACTTTAATAAGTGCAAATAGTTAACTGGAATACTGCAACCAGTTCTGATGTCAACCTTTGAAGAAGGATGTTGAAATAATAGAAAGAAGAGAGTGTAGAGAAGAGCCACAAAATGATTCGAGGGTAGGAAAAAAGGCTTTTCTGTGCAATTTAAAGGGTTAATCTCTTTAGTTTAACAAAAAGAAGAACAAAAGATGAGCTGATTTCTGTAGGAGTTCCTTCAGGGAGAGAAACATACCATGTACGAAAAGTCTCTTTAACCTAGCGGAGAAAGGCATAATTAGGCCAATGGCTAGAAGTTAAAGCCAGACCTACTCAAATTAGAAATAAGGCACAAACTTTTAATAGTGAGGATGATTAACCATTGGAAAAAAACAACCAAGGGAAGTGAAGAATCTCCATCTCTTAAAGTCTCCACATCAAGACCGGATCCCTTTCTGGGGGCTATGCTTTTATCAGACTCAAGTTCTTGAATTTCTATGGCCTGTGTTATGCGGAAGGCCAGACTAGATGATCCAATGGTCCCTTCTGGCCTTCACCTCTATGAATCCAGCTCCCTTTCCCAGTACAACATCGGCTTTGCATATCTAACGAGAGAAAAAGCAGATGGAACTGATTTTGGCTGTAACATCATTAGCCGGTATAACTCAGAACACGCACACAGGGAGCAGGTCCACGAACTATATGCCTTTATTACATGGTAACTTTTCAGAGTAGAACAACACTTTAATATTAGGTCCTAATTTTCTTTGTTATTCTTTGGGATTTTTACACAACTTTAATTGAGTGGCATTAACCTAGAGGCCATGAACATTTTCTAAAGACTGTAACATTTATTAACTTAACAGTTCTATTACTTTACAGCAATTCAGAATGTTATAGCCTAGTCTCAGTTAAACAACTGAGTTTACAAGAACACAGCAACAGAGAGGATTTTATTTTTTCATTAGAAAGGTTAATCTGACTATGTTCTATAGCAGAAGCTGAAGAGTGGAAAGAAGAGAGAGAGGGGGCGACAGTCACAAAAGAAGAAAAAGATGTAAGAGCATTCACAAAGAAGGAAAACATTTTTGCCTTTCTGACACCTAGAGGCAGCATGATTCAGCGGATAGGTCTCTGCATCATGATTCAGGAGAACTCATTTCTATTCCCAATTCTGCTAGTTGGCCTCAGGCAAGGGACTTCCCCTCTTTATGACTCTATCTTGTCTATTAGACTGTAAGCTCTTTGGGTAGGGACTGTCCCTTGCTATTTGTTTATACAATGCCTTTGTCACTGGGGCCCAGATCTCGGTTGAGACCTCTAGGCATTACCAAAGTGTATATATAAATAGTAATAATAAATACAGACATTTTTCTGAGTGTAAGCAGCTTCTAAGGGTAATTATTTTTATTTGGTGCTGTATGCAAATACTTACTGTCCAATGCAGATAATCCCTGAGGTAATTAAGCCCTGTTCCCGAGTCCCAAAGCTTAGAGACATATGTTTTTCTTATGTAAGTGTCAGTGAAATAAGAATTATTCCAAGAAATGCTAACGCCTTTGGAAACTACATTAAGGACTCATTTAGCAGACAACAGACCAGGAAAACAGCTTCCAGTAAACTAAGTGTCTCTCAGCTGGAAATTTAGACTGGCAAATACCTGTTCACGTCTGTTAATTGCTGGGAATAAGTTTTTGAAGTTTTTGTCCAATGAGGTGGGCAGAGAAGTGCATTAAACTGAAGACTATCTCTGGCACACATCCCATTTTACCTAGGATCAATAAGCCAATGGGGGATTATGTTGTATCAGGCCAAAAATCCCAAATCAGTCTGAACCACAGAATCCTCCATGGACGTAGCCTTAGCCCTTACTGTATTGTAGCCACAGAGAAGATAGTATGGTCCAGTGGATAGACTGGGTGCAGCTGTGGAAGTCAGATGATCTGAGTTTTTATCCCAGCTTTGCCATTGCCCTGTTTCTTGACTTTGGACAAGTCACTACTTCTCTGTTCCTCAATTTCCACATCTGTAAAATGGGAATAATTACATGTACCCATCTCAGTGATACACTTGGAGCGCTACACTTGTAGAGAACTGAGCATCATCCTTCTCATTCAAAAATGCATGTAAATAGAGATTTTCCCAATAGCGTCATGGGTTACTTTACACTGAAACTTACTAATTTATTTGTTTCCAGGAGCATCTACAAGGTGCTGCATACTGCCCAAACATATACAAAGACACAGTCCCTGCCCTGAAGAGCTTACCATATAAGAAAATGTAAATGTAAGTGAGACTTGATTGTAAGGTTTTAACCTATGGGCTTCTCTCGGGCTATGTCTGCACTGCCGACGAAATTCAGTGGCCGTTGATGGCAGATATGGAAGCTACATAGAGTAGCTTGTGTATCTCCCATCAACTTCCTAACTTCTGCTTACCGCAATGTCCCCACCACATTGCGCTGACAGGAAATGCCCTCCCATCAACGCAACCTTACTCTTTTTGGTGGGGGTGGATTAGTGGTGTTGACTTCTGGATCGATTGAGTGGGTCTTCACTGCCACTCAGTTGATCCCAGAGAATTGATCCAGGGGCACCGACAGGGTACATCAATGTAGACGTAGACTCTGTCATGGAAGGAGATTGATTTGGAATTAGAATGTGGGAGAGAGCAACCCCCAGCAATAAACCAGGGACATCATGACCTTTAAATAAATGGGCTTTACATTTTTAGCAGAATCATACTTGAGTTCACTGCTTGAAAAATGGGTGGTGGGTCACATGCATCCAATTAGTATATCAGAAATATTTTTAAAGGCAATTCTTTTTAGAAGAAGGAGCTTCTCCTTTTAGATTGGGGAGGAGTGGAGGAGAGAATTAAATATACTGGTAGAAAAGAGGGACAATCCTAAACAAGGAGAGAGACATAAAATATCTGGAGAGGGCTCAATATTTCTGACACCAGTTCATTCTCCAGATGTGGTGACATTTCTCCTTTTGATTCTTATCTCTTTAACTTCTAACCACAGATCAAAAAAGTTATCTTTCTAGCTCCAAAAATCACACCCTACAATCCACTGTTGTTTGAATCCACTAGCTATGAACCTTCAGATGTCATATCATTTGACCAGTTTGACAATGTAATCAGCAAAGGAAATGGATCTAGGGACAGATATGCTATGGGGATGGGTGGTTTAAAAATAGCGACTGAAAAAATAGATGAGGATTCTTCAGGTAATGAGGCAGAATAGTAAAACCGGGACTAGAAAACTAATTCCCCTCTTAAGCATTTGACCTAAGGCTTTTTTCTAAGGCTCCCAACCTAGGCAAATGGCCTCTACTATCCAGGGAATCCTTTTCCAGTAGCTGACCCCATATCAGAGTCCTCTGGTTGGGAATATGTTTTATCACAGGCTTTTGAGGCTGTTTAATTCAGCTGACTGACAGCGCTCGACATGTCTCTGTTGTGCAGTGTTCTTTAAATGGCAGTTCATCTTTGTTCTCCCTCTCAGCAAGGCTGCCTGCTGAAGAATCTTAATAAACAGCCTACAAGATTGTATCAGTGAAGTGCCCAGGTTTCAAGTGCAATCTGCTAAATTACAAATCCTGAATGAGAGTTTCATTAGGAAGGATTATTAAAAAAAGGAGCGTATGGCAGATAGAGGGTGATACTGAAATATGTTTTTGTATTAGCAAAGATAGTTTTGTTTGTTTAAAACTCCCAAAAGAAAAGTTCACATGACGGCCCAACTGCGAGGCTATATGCAAAATCAATCACACAACGAACTGATCTGCTCACTAATCACAATGCAAAGTCATCGACGAAAACAAAATGGGAAGAATATTTTTGCAACACATCAATGTGCAAAGAAGCCAGGGAGGGGCTTTTGCCACATGTTGCAACAGTAGAATTAGAAGGAACATCTGTAATTTCATTCAAGGGTGATTTGAAAGAACTCCCTTGGAAGACAAGGTTTAAGATCACTGAATCCTAGTGCACAACATTACTTGTACACCATAGAGTCATAGAATTCAAGATTAAAACGGACCTAGTCTGATCTGCTGTATATCACAAGCCACCAACACTGACCACCACCTGCACAGTACATCCAAAAATCAAAATTAGTCCAAGGTATTACAGCCTTCAAGAGACAAAACCATTATGTGCCATAGGCAGAGAACAGGAGGAACCGAGGTGTACCATGTCTACAAATAAAGCAGAGACTGTTCCTTTATCTTCTGATATGGACATAGTGCTAATTGAATGGTAAAAATACCAGTTAATGAATATTTTTGTTGATGCAGACAAGTTTGGTTCACTGTGATTTATGAGGTCCTATTATTACAACAAATATGCAGATGACCCCACATGAAAACATTCACATATCTTGAACATTTTGCTGATTTTAACGCAGGATTAATCTTCTGAAAATTCATACATGACAAACATGTTTCTTATTTGTCATTCTTCATTGCCATCTTCAAAATCTTTCAGTCCTCCAAGTATGGCACAGAAACTAGATCATGTGACTTAGAATACAGACTAATCTAAGCAAACATTTCACAAACAACCAAAAGTCAATGGGAATTGAGATTTGAATTACAATGTGTGCCTTTGAAAATCTTCCCAGAGTCGATTAATAAATTATTATTAAATATATTCAAATATACTTTAAAATAACCCACCAAGATGCACACCCTCCTAAAATGGGTAGCCTTCATATCTGAGCACACAGTTATAACTTTTGTCATGTCTTTCCCATCCCTCTCTACAATTTGTTAACCCCACTGATCACATTACGTCTAATATGAGACATAAAATCCATGAGCAGGGACCATCTCTTTCTAGAAGTTCTGTAAAAGTTCCTATCATGCTTTGGGGTATTATAAAATAATCACAGCAGTAGTGACATTGAACTGGGGATCTGACTAGCTGTGGTTCTTAAAAGAACATACTAGCACACTTTGCCTGCAGTCAGGTGTTGGCCCTAGTCCTCTGATCAAATTCAGAGTCTCATGATTATGTTGTGCCTGCCCTAACATTTGTTTTGTAGTTTAAACTACAAAAGTTATTCTTCACTACTTTTGCTTGACACTGTTAGGCGATATTGCTGCGATAGACTGGCTGCTGTGTTCTACCCCAGAAACATTTTCATTTCAACGATGGCGTGAGCAAGCCTTATACCAAGTCAATAAAATGACTTGGGATCCTTCCAGATGAAAGAAGTGATGGAAATGCAAGTTATTATTCTTTTATCACTGACAGCTGCACGGGCACTGGAAGGCATTTGATGCTTCTGCCAAATTTATTTTTTGCCCCCTTTCAATATTCCTTACTCTCTTTGAATGCCTTCGTGTTTACTTTGGAAGGAATAATATATTCCTCCTCCCATAGGTGGGTTGCCTACTTTGTTTCCCTCTGGTTTGTCAGCTCTCTTCTCCCTGGCTCTGTCGCCAAGAGCAGCTCTTGTTTAATTGCTGAGATTGCTTCCCTCGAGGAACGTATGTTAATCACAAACTCTATTAAATCATGATAATTACTTGGCTGTCTGTAACAGTAATTATCAGTGCCCGGAGGAGATTCAGAACTCAACAGGCTTTCCTTATTGCCAGAGGAATAAGGCACTTGAACGTGTCCCCATGAATATAGCAAAGAAGAAGAAGACAGTGATAGCAGCAATTCTCTTACATTTAGGTTAACGATAGGGAATGCGATAGAAAAAGGGTATGCCAGCTGATCTGATGGGTCAAAATCAGAGTGGCAAGAAATCGTGCATGCACTAAACTCAGCTGCAAGCGCTAGACTTATTAGAATAATTACCTGCATCTTTTATATTGATCTAAAGATCTGAAAAATACAAGGAATCTGCCCTTGCTAGAACACAGACTAAGGCCTGAATCAACAAAGCACTTAAACACATGCCTAACATTTAAGCATATGACTTCAAAGGGACTACTCGTGTGTTTAAGTACCTGGCTGAATTGGGGCCTTAAGCAGCCTTGTGTCTAAAATCAATATGCTCTACTGTTGGATGCAAAAGAGAATAAGACAAGATTGTCATTTCCTATATGTTTGTCCAGCTTTAGCAGAATGGGGCTCCCACCTGCTGGCCGGTAGGCGCTGCTACATATATATATGTTTCATAATAACAATAACAAATCTTCCTTTCCTGTTGGTGGTGGTCTGGACATTTTCTTTCAGACATCCAGTGATTAGAGATCAAAGTGCTGTGGCATTACCAGCAAACTCAGAGATTTCAAGGCCAAAAGGGACCATTAAGATCATCTAGTCTGGTTGCCCATATAACACAGGCCATAGAACTTCTCCAAAATAATTTCTAAAGCACATCTTATAGAAAAACATTCAAGCTTGATTTTAAATGGTCAGTGATGGAGAATCCACCATGACTCTGGGTAAGTTGTTCCAATGTTAATTGCCCTCACTGTTAAAAGTTTACACTTTATTTCCAGTCCAAGTTTGTCTAGCTTCAACTTCCAGTCATTGGATCATGTTATACCACTGCCTGCTAGACTGATGAGCCCATTATTAAATATTTGTTCTCCTTGTTGCTATGCATAGACTGTAATCCAGACACCCCTTAACCTTCTCTTTGGTAAACTAAATAGATTGAGCTCTCCGAAAGTGTAGGGCAGGTTTTCTAATCCTTCAGTCATTCTTGTGGTTCTCTGAACCCTCTCCAATTTGTCAACATCCTTACTGAAGTGTTGACACCAGAACAGGACACAGTATTCCAGCAGCCATCATGCTAGTGCCAAATACAGGAGGTAAAATAACCTCTCTACTCCTGAGATTCCCCTGTTTATGCGTCCGTGGATTGCATTAGCTCTTTTAGCCACAGCATTGGCCTGGGAGTCCATGGTCAGCTGATTATCCACCATGATACCCAAATCTATTTCACAGTCCCTGCTTCTCAGGATAGAATCCTGGACAGTTATCTCATGGTAGGAAAGATGGAGAGACACAAATCCAAGAACTTTCTATGATCATGATTGCCATTCATTTAGAGTTGGGTGACCTGTTTTGGCTAAGTACAACTGACTTTTGTGGCCAAAGGAAGGATATTCTCTAGGTGATACAGTGCAGTACGGCATACACGTTTTAGGAAGCGAGCAGCTCTGTAACATAGTTATCAGGCTTTTAAGCTGGAGTGTTGGGGTGGCAGGGAGAGGCGTTCAAGGAGATTTGTGTAATCCTGAAATTTTCACACTTTGTAGATACAGTTCTGAGTTCTGTACCTTTGACACGCCTCAGTGATAAATCATCTAGGCAAACAGGTGATTTGGTGAATTAGTCATTGGCAAACAAACCCCAGAACTTCCCCTCCTATTCCCCAGTTTCACCAGAAGGCAAGCCTGTCACACTGAAGGTTTGGTGAACTGTTAAACTACTGACCAGATAGCCAGAAGTCTGTTCCAGGGAAAAATTTTGAGCACATACTAAAGTGAGTCAATATGTGAGGATTCAGGAAAGATGTGTGTAATGACCAATTAACAGCATGGATTTATTAACACCTGCTCAACCTAAATGAATCTAATGGCCTTCAGCATAATTACTGATGAAATAGATAACAGGGAATGGGCTGCAGAGGATATTTGAATTTTCAGAAACACATCATTATACCATCCCACCACACAGTGAACAAAGAAGCGGGAAAAATGCCAGCTAGATAAAGATAACCTGCCATGAATTAGAAATTAGCTGATGAAGGAGGAACAATATAGTCATTAATGGTTAGCTCTACAAATGTGAAACAGAACCAAAGGCCTGATTCAAAGCACACTGAAGTCAACGGGAAGATTTTCATTGATTTCAATGGGCTTTGGTTAAAGTTCCAAGTGGTGTAAGTATGACAGGAATACATAGGAAACCACACTTAATTTTTCAATAATGACCTAAGAGAAGGTTTAAATGTAACCATAATTAAATCTGCTTACACCAAGATCAGAGGAGGAGAAGCAAACACACAAGTATCTCAGAAGCAAACTGCAAAGAGATTGAAACAGTAATTTTGTCCCTTTGCAAACAAATATATAGCCTCTCCCCTCCCTCTCTGCAGCAGAGAGTGAAGTAAAAACTTTGCTGTCAAGTCAGATAACAGCTCACTGGCTGAATGGTAACTTGTCTACTTCTCAAACTTTCCCCCTACACCATATATTTAACTACACACTTAATTCCAGCAAGATACATTTCTGAACTCCCTACTGCAGAGAAATCTTTTTTGGGTGCTGGCTGGTGAGTCTTGCCCACATGCTCAGGGTTTAGCTGATCGCCATATTTGGGGTCGGGAAGGAATTTTCCTCCGGGGCGGATTGGCAGGGGCCACGGAGGTTTTTCGCCTTCCTCTGCAGCATGGGGCATGGGTCGCTTGCTGGTGGATTCCCTGCAGCTTGAGGTCTTCAAATCTCATTTTTGAGGATTTCAACAACTCGGTCATGGGTTCGGGGTTGTTATAAATGTGTATGGGTAGGGTTTTGTGGCCTGCCTTGTGCGGGAGGTCAGACTAGATGATCATATTGGTCCCTTCTGACCTATGAGTCTATGAGTCTATGAGTCTATGAGTCTACACTTTGGATGAAACCCCAACTGGAAACCTCTGAAGGGACACAAGGACAGGTTAATTAAACCATGTGTAATTTATTTCAGGCATTCTTTGAAGAAGCTAAGCTCTAAGGGATGGTCTGCTGGCTTTGAAGGCTCAGATATGGCAGAAAGCCAGATGAGTGGAACCCATTCAAAGCCTGTTCCCTCACTCACTGCTGTGTCATTTGGTTCCAGCTTTCTCAATAAAGTGTCATCATTTTCTTTCTGAATTTGTCCCATTGAAATCCTTCCATCCTTTTCATTCTTCTCTCACATTGTCTGCCTGAATCTGTAGCACGTCATTCCAGGCCGTGGGTATTCTCCTTTTTCTTTTGACATCAGATATTTTAGCAGGTGTTTTGCTTATTAATCTTGTATTTTACCTTTCATGACTCAGTCCATGTCTGTGACAGAAGATGTAGCATATTCTTGTCTTCTTGGTTGTTGCCTCCAAGCTTAATCCTCCTACTGTGTGAAGGGCTTAGATGCAGTCTGCTTGGGGGGCGGGGGAAGGAGTTCTCTTGGATCCCGCTCGCTCCGCTACAGGTCAGAACATTCAGTCCAAGTTGTTTATGAAATTGTGTTTATTATGCACACTGCAAATGTTATTTCCCTGTGTTCTGTACCATCCACTCACTGAGGAAGGTTCATGGCCTTCAGGCTCACCGAGATACTAAAATATAACTAAAAAAAGCCTTGAGAAAAATAAAATGTGCCTGATTACAGAGGGACGGACGGACGGATCAACTGACTGACTGCAGTATCTGGGACCAATCCTTCTCTCACTGAAGGCTCTGGGAGAAGAGAGAGAGGGTTGAACACTCCACACTCAGATGTCTAGTACCAGCTACTACTGGGAGGTCCTTCTGCTATGGTTCAAGACTCTATACCTTCCCACCGAGATAATGGATGGTTGGACAGCCCCAGTGCCCAGCTCTTAGCAGAACACAGCTCTCATGAGCTTAGCAGTGCCACTCTGATCTGATCTTGCAGTGCTCTGCACTTAGCGACCAAAGTTTTAATAAGCGGAGTTTTTTAGAGACTTGTAAGAGGGCTTAGTTCACTTTCAGTAATAACTCCTACCCAAAACCCAGCTCTGCTTGCAGCAGGTATCATCACACATTCATTAGGACACTTATCAACCTAGTCCCAGTGGACACCTTTCCCCATAATAAAATCACTGAAAATTGTCATGATTAGCAGCCTGCGCTTAGACATTTCAGAAGATATTTTATGACTGAGAAGCATTGGCAAAGCTGTGTCGGGAGCCTGAGGATTGGAACAGAATTCAGCTGCAATGAGATTCACTGCCAGTGCTAATGGTGTACGGCCAGGGGCCCAGGGCTGGAATAACAAGGGGTCCAGAATTGGCATATGAACCCTGTTGATTAAACAGGCAATAAAAATGCATGGACTAAATATGATTGAGTAGAACCGAGGCTTATTGGGAGGGCTGACTGAGGGAAATTTGCCTAGCATCTGTCTGTCTAAAGGTTGGAGAGCATCTATTCCTGAGTCAGGTCATTGAAACCACATTTTTCGCCCAAATTAAAACAAAACGACAAACCTACCTCACCACCACCACTTTCTTATGTAGAAACGAAGATTCATTTAGTACATTTACATGATATTTGGCCTAAATATTTTCAATTTACTCTCCCACTAGCCAAGCCTAGCCTCTACTTCCCATTTCACCTAAACCAGACTCCGTGCATAACAAGGTGTCATCATGAAACACAGAACTGACTCTCAAGTGCAGCTGTCCAATATTAGGTGCACACACAAATAAGTTCCTCTTCTTGAATCCTATAGGAAATGTGGGTCTGGCTTTGTGACAGGGTAGTCTGTCTATTTAAGAGAACGTTGGCTTCTTTTCATGACTGCTTAATCTCTGTGACAGGCTTCACTGATTTTCTTTAGCAGACAGGAACATAGGAATTGTCACATGATACTGGACCAGCGGTCCATCTAATCTGGTTTCCTGTGGCCAATACGAGATGCTTCCGGGGAAGTTGAATAAAACCCTGTCACTGACAATTATGGAATAACCTGCCCATAAAGGAAAGGTTTCCTCAATTATTATATGTTAGTGATTGGTTTATGTCCTGAAACATGAAGGTTTATACCTCTTCTAAATTTTAAATCCTATCTAGCTTATCTCTGAAGGCTCTTGTTATAGGCATAAAATGTCTAGTCCTTTTGTAAATCCTGTAAACCTCTAGGCCTCAATGATAGTTGCGTGCACAATATGACTGCTATTCAAGTTCACAGCAACAGGTCAGCGCTTCATTGAAAAGAGATGGCTGGGAGAAGAGCTTATCTACCCTCCAGGTCTTTGGCCTCCACTTTTAAGAGAATTTAAACTAGCCATAATTAATCAGTAGCCTAAACATTTGTCAACTGACATGTCAGTATTATTCTTGAATCCTATTTATATGGTCTTCTTAGTTGTGAAAAGGGGGAAGAATAGGAAGGGAACCTCAAATATTTGTCACTAACAATTGCTGCTTTTATTTTCTACTTATTCAGGAGGAATGAATTTTGCATCTTTGATGGGAAGTGCCATATCAAGCAACATTCAACAGCAGCACAGCAGAGAGCAAAGAGCAAAATTACATTTTTGATCACGTGGTTTGGGGAAGGGGGAAAAGAGTCTTTAAAAGATACATCAGTTGGGAGGAGCAATGGATGGAATAACAAGAGCAAAGTATTTCCTTCAAAAGTTTTCACTTTGTCCCCTGATTTTTTGGGCTTTTTCACAAATCACAATGAAACTATTTAGAACTTTATAAAAACATTTGACAGGAGCTGTGCAGGGAACAGATATTTCTCCCTTTTATTAGGACTTTCAACTTTCACATTTCCAGTAAGGATCTTGTGTTTCTCTGAGTTATTGACCTATCCAGATGTGACTTTTTTTCCTTTCAAACAAAGCCAGCAATGGAGATTAAAACATCAGGGTGTCTCCTCTGTTCTGTAGTGACTGTAATTCCACTGAGGGAGATGGAATTTACCGCATCGCTCTGCCGTCACGACTGTGTGCTGTTTCCTAGTTACCTCTTGGTCACTGGTGCGTAATGGCATGGAGCTTCTGGTACAATTAGAACCTGGCTGATGTTCAGTGTTCTTGGAAATGTTTCCTCATCATTAGTCTGGGATTTTTAGTTAAATAAATAAATGATGTGCCTCATTGGTCAAATTGTGCAAAGAAAATGGGCCTTGAAACAAATTGAAAGTTTGTATGTGTTATGTGAAATGAATAAACAGATGTCACATCCCCAAGTCTGTCTATCTTTGAATGTTAAAAGGGACAGATGGAAGAAAAAACTGGAATCATCCAGTTCAACTCCTAGGGACATACAGGACACTTTCTATCAAAACTATGGCTCATTAGAGGTAATTTCAAATAAATATATATATAACCAGTAGAAACCATTAAAAAGTCAACATTTGTCACACAGTTTTCCCCACTCTTGTGTTTTGAAAATGGGACTGAAATTAATATGGGTGTTTATATTCACTGGGATTTTCAGAGACATTTTAATGATATTTGTAATGAGAAATTTCAAAGGGATTCTATAGGAGTAGATACCTAATTGAGTTTCAGTGAGAGTTGGGTGCCTCCCTGCTTTGAAAATCCCAGCCTTAGAAACAAAAGTAAAATTACCCTCTCAGATTATAAGAGTTGGAGGGAAGGTGACATTTGGATTTAAAATACTCTACAATCTCCTTTAACGTGTGTGACAAACTGGGGCTCAATCCAGACTAGTGGGGGTTTGTGTCATCCCCTGCCCTGTAACCTGAGTGCCTGTTAACAATACCTTGCTCTTGTAGCCTCCAATCTGGACTGCTCATAAACAGCCTCCAGCATGTAAATCACACCCAGATACATCTATGTGTGCAGCCAGCCACATGTTGGTTTTCACCAGCCTTGGTTATGCCACAGGGTGACCCCAACACACCGCCAGCCCTGGATCTTCCCCCCAAAATTTATGTCCTGTACTGCCCAGCCCTGTCCTGGACAGTGCAAATATATTAAGTCTGTTATTCCTTTAAGGGAATGATATGCCAGTTTATTATTTTATATAGTTATCCTCAAACTTCAATTTAAACATACTGGATTAGCGAAAACAATGAAACAAATTTATTAACTACAAAGAGATAGATTTTAAGGGAGTACAAGTAATGAGGCTTAAAAGTCAGAAATGGTTACAAGATAAAATGCTTACTGGTGCCTAAGTTAAAAACTATATAAGATTCAAAGCAAAGTTTCCTCACCACATGCTTTCAGCAGTTTTACTTGACCAAACTCTTTAGGTCAAGACCCCTCCCCTAGAGTCCAATGACTGCTTCCTTTGTCTCTTCAAGTGCAGAGAATGTGATGGGCAGGGAGGGGGGGTATCTTGGAGTGTCTGCCACTTTTTTTTATAGTTCTGTCTCCTCTTTGGGAAGCATTTCCCCAGCGAAGAGCAAGGAGACAGGCAGTTTGTGTGGAAGGAAACTCCATGCTGTTTCTTTGCTAAAATGTAGACTTATGTTCCTGCCCCTTTTCTTGCCAAAGAATGGCCACTTAGCAGGTAATGGTCTATCAGCTGTGTTTACACCTAACTGAGGCATCAGCTTGCCCCTTGTCTCTCCAGTTTGGCCATTGCCCCGACTTATCTGGGAAACATTCTTTTAGTCATGATCTCGGCTTATGGGTATAACGTCACCTATAACACAGCCACATGCCTTTTGCCATGCTATTACTGATCAGCAAACAATGAGTTTTTAAATGACACCTCAAAAGGCCTACCTTGTTCATACAAATGCTATTACAGTAGCCTGTAGGGTGTGAACACAGGGATATATCCTGTCACAGTGTGAAAGCATTTGTTTCTTGGGAGTGAGATTTACCTCTGATTCCAATCAAGATGAGCAATCAGTGTCTATGGACTGCCTTGTTAAATGACAACCTGAGTGATTCAAGCAGAAGCAGAGAGGAAAGAGCCTCATTCTGACCCAGATTCAGATGTCCATCAGAACTCCCAGAGCTGAATAAAAGGTGCCAACAACCCCAAAACATTTACTTGCATTTAGTGGGAGGTGAATGATTCAGTAGGATTAAATGTGGCAGAGAAACAAGTACCGTAGTTTTGGATTTTAAATAACACTTCCACAGCTTTGAGGGAGCTCCAGCTCAAGCAAGTCCACAGATCACTATAAAAGTATGGCCTGAGGAGGGAGGCAGCCCCAAGCCATTTGGTTTAGAGGCCATATTGCGAATGGCTTTTCCACATGCCTTGCCTAAAGAACTTAAGTTCTTTTTGGAGTTTGTAACATCTACCCATCTGGTGACCAGGCACTTGGACATACTTTGCACAGTCCCCGCCCAACAGCAGGAACTACTGTTTGTGCTTTAATCCAGCAGAGACTCCAAATGGGACCCCCTTAGTCCAGAAAGAGCTGCTTTCCTATTGGCTGAGATGGCAGGCGCTATGGTGTAATGTCATCTGGAAGCCACTGTATATTTTACAGTCATCAATGCTAACCCAGTTGGGGAGGTGGCAAACTGTCAGATTCTAATCGATTCAAACTAAAAAAAATGTAAGTGTGCTCTGCCTTATTGAAAGCTAGAACACAATGGGCCAAATTCAGATTCATTATTTACATTATGAGCTCTTTGGGGGCAAGGGACCTTTTCTTCTACATCTCTGTAAAGTGCATACATGGAGCTGTTGCTATAATAATAATAGCCAAAAATAATCAAGTGTAAGTAGGTGTGATGCCAACAGAGTGGCACACACTTTCCCCTGCTCTGAATTTGGTCCAGCATATGTAGTTTTGCTCAACATGTTTAGGGTCTGATTCTCCATTGGCCATTTGCATCAGTACAAAATGAATGGGATGTGGGTATAAAATGCTACCATTCTGCTTTGGCAGTGCTTTACTCCCCTTTATATTGGTGTAAGTGACTTCACAAGTCACAGGGCCACAATGAATTAGGTACTTAGATGGTAACTAGCATCTCCGTAGGTGAAATGCTACTGCACTGACCCCTGCCACTGTGTCATATGGTCCCTTGATTCATGAGGTACTTTATCTAGTAACAGCCTGAAATGGATGACCTGAATTGAAAAACCACTGTGAATTATGCCATTGCATAGATTGCTTGTTAAAATATCTTTTTCTGCATTTACCTAATTGGTCAGCCTAATTTATGCAAATTAAACAGAATTTGTATAGATTTTGGTCATCTTTACTAATATTTTTCCAGTCCTAAAATGTCATATATTAACTAATAATGTAGCACTAAATGTGTTTTGGCCTTTTCATATTACATCTGCATAATTTTCCCCTCAATACAGAAGTCACCGATGGATCACTCTGCAGATGCACCCAACTGTTTCCATGGCAGGAGGAGTGGGAGGGAGAGACATACTGAAGACCAGACGGCTAAATAACATTAATTGTGAGTATGTGGCAAATTTCCATATGGGATCTGATATTTCATTTTCTGAATTCACACTGAAAGATTGGCTCAGGGAAGTGGTACTAAAATGGTAAAATAACGAATGTTTCATCCAATTTAAAGCATGTGCAGCACATCATAACACTGATTGTTGACTCGCACTTTGACTTAAATCATATGGCATGTTAGCAGAGCCCTATGACTGTAGCCATATCACCTTGGACTGAGGCCTGGTGACTGTAAAGCACTAGAACTGACTGAAAGTTTTAAAACTTTTATAATTTTTTGCAAACATTTTCACAAAAAAGCCTTCCTCCCATTTTTGACAAGCTCCATTAAGTGGGGTTGGACAGTGATGGGACATGGATGAGAGACATCCCCAAAACACCCAAATGCAGCAGGACATGCCATGCTAGTAGGCGGCACTCTTTTCTCTAAGCCAATATTGAAACAGTGCTTCAGCACATTATTAATGGGTGCTGTGCTGCTGAAGGTCCTGACTGTAGATTCAAAGATGGGAAGGCCAGAAGGGACCACTAGATCGTCTAGCCTGACCTCCTGCATAACACAGGCCATAAAAATTCATCCATTATTGAGACCAGGAACTTGAGTTTGATTAAAGCATAGCTCCCAGAAAGGCAGCTAGTCTTGATGTGAAGACTTTAAGATATGGAGAATCTCCACTTCCTTTGGTAGTTTGTTCCAATGGTTAATCACCCACACTATTAAAAAATTGTGCCTTATTTCTAATTTGAGTAGGTCTGGCTTTACTTCTAGCCATTGTCCTTATTATGCCTTTCTCCAATAGATTAAAGAGTCTTTTAGAACTTAGTTTGTTTCTCCTCCTGAAGGTATTCATACACTAGTCAACTCATCTCTTGGTCTTCTTTTTGTTAAACTAAAAGAGACTGAAGTCCTTACATCTCACAGAAAATCATTTTCCCTACCCTCAAATCATTTTTGTAGCTCTTCTCTGCACTCCCTTCTCTAACACTTCAACATCCTTCTTTAAACACTGACTTCTTTCAGTACTTGTTGCAGTACACCAGTTAACTATTTTCAGTTCTTAAACTACTTGTGCACTTTCCACATGAGTTGGAGTGAAAAATTCAGCATCTGCCCAAATTCTTACATGGGTTATTTTATTCTGCCTTGAGGGAATGTTCCCTGCATTTTCAATAAGATACAGTATTTTTCCTCTCCTCTAAACTTGCTGTTTGCTACATGCTGGCAGACTGTTGCTGTTTCACCCCAGTGATGGAAGGCTATACTAAAATGGTGGATGAAGTAATTTCCATGTGCTTATCCATGTTATATATATCTGTTTGATTGAGATCTTTCTGGATGAAAGCTATTTTACAAACATAAAATAGCATGACTCAGCAATTCATGTTTCTGCTGTGTGGAGAATCAACCTTTTTTTCCCCAAGCCCAGGTGCACTTTTATTTTGATGAAGGAAGGTTTGACCAGCTTTCTTCTCAAAGAAACAAATAGAGACTCACAGCTACCAAGTTTAGTCAAGTTTATGATGAATTTTTAGACTGAATAATTCTGCAGGACCTAGAGTCTAGGTCATATACAGTAAACAGCCGGCACAATTACTAGATAAACTACACATATATGTAAAGCTGGGACTAGAACAAATTGGTAGTCAATAGAAACAAAACCTTCTAAACTTTTCAGAGAAGATTGTTAGTAGTTCAGTATTATTTGAAGCAAGGGTTATCTGCCAAAACCCAAGAACACACTTCCTCCAAACACTCACAAGAAGTGATACAATTCCAACTATCATTATTTCAGGTTACCCCTAAACATTGCATCATGTCTTCTGTGTATCTGTGTTTTAGTTTGTAAGCTTCATTTTGTATATCGTATTGTACCAAACCATCATTAGCACCTTAGTAAAGAACAGTAAAAAACGCTCATCTCTCTGAGAAATAGCAGCAATATTTACTATTCAGTATGAATGTTATTTATGTCCAAAATTTCTCCAACGCAGGCTGCCATTATGCCCTTCAATCAACATACACATTCATGCCTAGAGCTAAAGCTGACTATGTGAGGCAAGCTTTTGGGTTAACAGCCCCATAGGACTGAAATAAAAGTACCTGTCCCATTGAAATAGGCACCTGCATTGTCTGGCTTTAAAAAAAAAGAAAGAAAGAAATTCAAGTCCTTTATTACAGAGAAGGCTTGTCAATGTAAAATAAATGGAAACTGTAATTGTTTCAGTTCTGTTGTCTGCTCTCTTAGATGGAGTATCTCAATTTATATTGCTTGTGCTGTATTGAACTATGCTGGAGTAACAAGCAAAATTGCTTCTTTCCTGGGTAGCTAATGAAAAATGAGGTGCATATCTCAAGAAGCTATTTCAAGTAAAGAAAAATAAGTAAATTAATTTACATTTTCCTATCAATAATATTATGATTGTCCAGTGAGGGAGGGGTCAGTTATAAGCGCCCACATCAGAAGAATTCTTGAAGAACAACAGATCCTGTTTTCATGCAAATATCCTTAGCTACAAAAGAAAAAGGGAGGAGAAATACAGAAAAAGGAAAAACAAAACAAACAAACAAACAAAAACTGAGCATCTAAGAGATTGGGTAGGAATGATTCTCCCCAAAATATACCACCTCTGTCTGTGAGCCATGAAAGACAGTGTAAATGAAAGGATCCTGAACTTCTGTACCCCTTTTATTGTTTATATCACAGTTAAACCTAGAAACCCTAATGAGATCTAGGCCCCATAATGCTGGGTCACATACAACGATCCAGTCAGAAACAATTCCCACACTGAGGAGCTCACAATCTAGCATGACAGATAAAGGAAGGATGATTCAGCCCATTTTACAGATGGGACACAAAAGATCTCTGAAGTCAAGTTCCCATGATGTTTCAGAATATCACTGCACAGGTAAACTGCTCTAACAGTTAATGTAACTGATTACAATGATGCCTCATTTTCTCCTACATATTAATGCTCATGCATTGTATTTAATGTAGCACTGGAATCCCCCAGAGACCTGTGCTGTCCCCTACAGCCCGCAGCACATAATGCAAAAATGTTATTCTCGTACTGCAGGGGCACAGTGCAATGATTAACACAGTTAATAATGACCATGAATGTTTCCTAATGCACTCTGACTCCTTAGTTTTCAACTGAAGCAGGCTTGAAATAAACATTCAAATTGTTTGGCTCAAGGCAAGAGAATTCCCCAGAAATCACCATATTCCTCAGCCATCAACCCCTGGCACGAGCAATTTAAGTTCTTCAGTAACTAATTGATGCCCTTGTAAAATATTTTCTGTTTGACGATGGAGGATTATAGTTTTAAGAGTAGCATTTCATGTGGCTGCAGCTGAAATGGAAAGGCTTTGTGGATATCACCTATCCCAGACATTCTCTTTTATTATGTAAGGGATAAATAGGGAGGTACAAAGCTCAGTGTCAGACATCTCTTCCATTTTCATTGAGATTTCAAATTGTATTCTGTGGGCCTGATTCTGATCTCACCTGTTGCAATTCTTCCTTTCACAGATGGAGAAACTGAGGTACAGAGAGATGATGTAACTTGCCAAAGGCCACCCAGCAAGTCAGTGGCAAGGTCAGGATTAGAATTCAAAACCTTCTAATACCACTTACAACACACATTCTCCCAGCCCACATTGTCTCCCAATACCCAAATATGCATGAAGGGGAAGAGACTACTGGAATTTGAACTTATGCTGAATTTAACTTCTGGCTTCTATCTAAAGAAGAGGACAAACCAAAATCCCAGATCTGAACACCCCTACAGTTAGAGGATGAGGAACAAAAAAACAAATCCAGGCCCAAATTTTGCAAATCTGACCTATTGCTAGGTTCAGTGGGTTTATAGTCTGCTGTAAACCCTCTTCCTCCTCAGACTAATCATTCATATTTACTGCACCTCTGTGGAGCAGAGCTCTTGTGTGTATAAGATGGTGAGGGAAGCTGCTCACAAGACAGAAGGATGCCAGGAAGTTTGAACTAACACAGCAGAGGAAAGCCAAGCCTCAGGAGAAGTATCAAGGGCTATACCCTTTCTCAACCAGGGCAAGTAGAGACAGGTGACCCCCAAAAGCACCAGCTACAGTGGCAAGTATGGCAGGGGCTCGGTTCTGTATAAACTGGAAGTGCTAACATGAATAATAAGAGATGCATTTCAGAAACACTCTGCTCAACAAGCAGGTTTCTGCTCTTTGGTGAATTTCACAGATGTATGGTCCACAGCATCTTACAGTCAAGGGACTTGGCTGACACTATATAGAGACTCAGTAGCTAAATTACCATCTATGGCCAGTGTGCACACGTACAGACACTCACACACTCCTTAAGGCCTGGGCAAACTCATATAAGATACACACTAATCATTCAGCCCACATGGCTTTGGAACATGCTTGCTAGTCCCAATCAGTTGAGTGATGCAGAAGCTGGAAACTTCAGAAAAGAGGCAACCTCCACTCCTTGCTCTAATCTTTTCCCCTGAAACCAAAGCAACAGCATCAAGATGAGCTGACTAAAGTGCCGTGCCCCATGAAAATGTATTTGTGACTACTGCCCCTCTAGGACTACCTGAGAACACAAGATAGATTACATGAGACAGGCCCCAAAACCAACATTATGAACAAATCGGTCTCTCTCTTTTAGAAGAACAGAGTCTGTCACAATCTGTCCGTCCACCATTCTCCTCTCCACCTTTCAGGTGTCCTAGCTAGCATCTGCATTTCCATGAAGGATACTGAGCTTTCTGCTTTTATGCCTAAATAAAGCCACCTATGCAAACACCCCCATATAGCTCCTTGTGAAATACTACTTCTAAAAACCTTCCCCTGTACACCTCAGTGCATGTCTTTTAAAAAGGCAGAGAAGAACAGGTGTGCTCAGCCAGCCAGACCTAGCGAGCAGCACATGCTACCATTTAATAAAGGGAACAAAAGGGGTCCCCTGAGTGGGTGGAAGCATGGGAATGATTGATATAGATGGGCAGCAAGTGAGGTGCCTGGGAGGCTCTGACCACGGGAATCTTACATATACAGCTAATAGCTACACTGAGAAAGGAACACAGGCATTTTAGAGGACCTCCCTTCATCTGTCCCTTCCCCAGACACAGCAATATATAAAATACTTTGACTTGTAGGAGTTAAGAAAGAGAAAACTGAAAATGATTTCAGTGATGCTGATATTGAAACCTGTGTGGGAGCCATAAAATTGAAATGAAAGCCATTCTGCCTTTATCCATAATTTATATCAGCTGGCTACACCTCTGGGACATTTTGAAAATCTATGTTTTAATATGATTATAATGTTGCCTTGACCAAGCTTCTCTGAAGACAGATCCTGATCTAAAACAGTGGGGAAATCCCCCTTTATTACGAAGATGCTAGGGGAGATAATGTTTATTTCAGTATATATTTTCTATAGATGTTGTAGCAGCTCCTTCTGCAGATCAGCAGCGGTTACAGAACCCATGGGTGTTAGCTCTAACATCTCATTTACCAGAAATGTCCTTATGTCTGGAATTCTTAATAAGCAAAGAGCACAGGGATCAGGTTTTTATTATCTTGCTAATAGCTGTCAAAGTTAACAGGATAGAGTGCAAGTGAAGCACAGGGAAGAAAACTGGCATAAGAGCAAATCAGTGCAACATTCTCAACAATTGAACAAGAATTCAAATATGGCTTGTGAACAAAATGAGAAGATAGCAACAGAAGTGCTGAGAAGGGGCACAAAGTAGAGGGGAGAACAGAGGGACCCATATCAAAGTACCAATTATGGGGGTATGTTGTGCTTCCAACAGGACCTGGATGGAGACCCACCAACTCATTTCTCAGGTGCAACTGAGCAGCCAGCACAATCTGGTTGGATTTGACTCCAGAAATGAAAAGCTCTGTTGCTCATTACTGTTCTTCTGTTCACCATTTCTCTTTGGTGGATATGAAGTGGTGAACGCCAGACTTGACATCTGGTGTGTGGAAGCTGGGAAAGTTGAATGCTTTATTGACCACTCTGCCATATTTTAGCACCTACCAATGGAAAGATAGCAAGGCCTTCTTGGAGCTCTTCCTCTGAGTGGAGAGGGGGCTCTTATAAAGATTTCACCTCTCAAATTGTCCTCTTTCAATGCACTGGAGGAAACGAACACCACAGCATGAGGTAGGTTGGGAAAAATAGGAATATTACCATCAAGTTTTGTAGTGAATCACCCCCGCCTCCACCCCACTGCATGCTAGCATAGCCAATGGGAGTAATCATGAAGAATTTTAAACCTGCCCGTACCTGCAAGCAAAATCAAAAGGCTTGAAGAGGTGTTTTTGCCATCAGTGGTGATACTGTTTTTATTTTGCTACATCCAAAAAGCTATCTTCAAAGAATACTAAAGTTGTAAAAATCAAGCACTCAAAAGCTAGGAAATGCCAGAATCAAGGCTGCCTATGCAACCTTAACTCAGCCCCCTTGTGCCTCTGCATTATAATACAGTCCTTCACTGAAGTATGGAAGAGCTACCACTTCCCAGCTAAGTGACTGTGAGAATTTTGTAATGTGGGTAAAACAATGTATTTTCCCCAAACCTTGTTCTCAGAAACAGCTGAACTGTTTTAGCTGAAACTTAAAACCAAATAAAACCAAGCAAACAAAAAAACCAAGGCAACCAGACAGCCTGGAAAATTTCAGTCCAGATGATTTATGTCTGGCTAAGTTAAAAGTAGCTGAACACAGGACTTACAAAGGAAAGTGGCAGATAACCTTAACTATAGGCATCGCTCCCTGTAACAATAGCATGCAGTGAAGCATGACCACGAATATACAGCACACAGCCCTCCCACAGATGTTAACCTGCTCTTTCTTTCAGTCTGCAAGAAGAGCTCGCATTAACAGAGCAGGTGCTCAAATGCCAGGGGTAATGAAGTTGTTAAACTAATTGTTATGTTAGAATTATCTTTTAACAGTTAGACATTGCAAAAAGGAAAAAAGGGGGCGGGGGGGAGTCTCTCTATCGCTGCCTGTGAGAAAATATATTAGCATGGGAATGAATGTGTGACACACACTGCAGGCTCCAGAAACACAAAGTCCTGCTTCATGAAATCTCATTTCTGAACGTCAGGGAGCTCTCAAGTCTTTGTGTCAGAAACTGGAAAGTGGGTGGTCGTGCCTACGGGTTGGAGCAGGAATAAGTAGCCAGGAATAAGAGCCCAGGATCAGAGCCAGAGGCCAGATGCCAGAGCTGAGAGTCAGAACTGGGTTAATTGGAGTGAGACAAAGCACAAGTGGGGCTGTGTCCAAGGCAGGGAACAAGCAGGTACAGAAACTATCACAGCCATGAACAAATGCCTTGAGCAGCCACTGATATGCTACTGCTGCTGAACTTAAGAGCTGGTCTGCCGACTCTTCCCACCAACCAAGCAACCAGCTGTGCTCACCAGGTTGCCCAGAGTCAGCTCTGCTACAGACCTTGATTCCTCACACGTCGGCATGTGCAAGAAACATGACATTATTCCTTTCCTTCCTGTTGCCTCCGTGGCCTGGAGATGGCATTTCAATAGTAGTTAAGCTCTTCACACACCTGTCATGCTATTAGGAGGGAATTCTGCACCAATGCACATGCACAGAATTTTATGTCCCCCGCAGGTTTCTTTGCTTCCCTGCAGAAAAAAGACTGCTGTTGGGGAAGCAAAGGGAAGCCACTAAAGCAGTCATGCCCCCACCCAGCAGCCAATTGCATCATTTAGGCATGTGGAGCAGTAGGCAGAAAGGTAAATGAAGAGGGGTGGGGCTGGGGATACCCCAGCTAGTTGTTCCTACCCTGCGCCAGGCTCAGCTGCTAGTCCTGGCTGGACTGGGGAGGATGTGACTTTCCCTTGGAAGAAGCAGCCAGGTCAGACCCATCCCCAAAACCTGCCCCAGCTGCAGGAAGCTCCGCGCCCACCTCTGCTTCCTACCCTTATTGCTCTTCAGCCATGGGGGCAGGGATCACTGTACAGAGAGCAGCGCTCCCATTTGCCCAACTCCTGTGCTTCCGGATCCCCCCAGACCCTTCTGCCAAGCCCCAGCTGCCTGCATCTGGACCCCTGCTGAGTCCCTCACCCCTGCATCCAGACCCCCACCCCTGCACCCAAACCACCCCCTACTAGGCCTCCCATCAAGCCCCTCCTCCCTGCATCTGGACCGCCACCCCTGCACTCAGACCATCCCCCACTGGGTCCCCCACACTCAAACCGCCACCACAAGCCCCACTTCCCCCTGCACCTGTACCACTCTGACGAGCCCCCTGCACCCAGAACCCCTCACCCCACTGAGTCCCAACCAGCTGCACCTGGCCCCCACCCTACCAAGCCCCACTCTCCCAACACCTAGCCCCCCAGTGAGCCCCAACCACCTTCACCTGGACCCCCCTGCAGAGTCCCACTCCCCCTGCACCCAGAACCCCCAAATGAGCCCTTGTGCATCCAGAGCCCTTCCACACCTGGATCCCCCACCGAACCACCCACACCCAAATTGCACCACATAGAACCCTCTCACCCCATACCTGGATCCCCCACACTAAACCTCTCCACACTTGGATCCTGCTGGGCTAAGCAGGCCCACTTGGACTGGGGACCAGGGCTGGGCAGGCATGTGAGACTCTCTCTCTCTCACTTGCTATCTGGATGTGCCTGGCTTGGACAGGCAGACTCCCGGGTTGTTTCTAGGGCAGGCCCAGCCCTTGTGCATTGTCAGGGTCAGGAGCTGTCTCACCTTTGAGTCTGTGTCCCAGAGAGGGGGGGCGGGCAGGAAGGTGATATCCCACCTCCGTACTCTCCACTGCCATGCTGGAGCTTCCACAATGATTTACTGACAAATAAAATATGCAGAATTCTAAAATATCGTGTGCAGAGATTTTATTTTTGGGTGCAGAATTCCCTCAGGAGTACGTTATGTTTAGGCAAGTGTCCACGGCACTCCTCTTTGAAGGCTTTCCTACTTTTCCACCATGTCACCGTCAATCTTCTTGTCCTCACTTTTCAATCCTTCACACTTCTGGCTGTCCTTCTCCATTTGCCTTCTTTTGTTTACCATCATGTCTTCCCTGGATCTCCTCGGCCCTCCACCGGCCCAGTTATGCTAGCTTCAGCCACCCATTTATCCACTTTCCCCCAGCTGGCTTCATGGACCAATCTTGGTTTGTGTTAAAGCAGTTAGCAACTACCCATGCCACAAGTGGCAAGCCTGAGCTGACCTGCCTGTCTTTCTCAGAAGCCAAACTGTCTACATTTACCTTTAGATGGGCAGAGGTGGAAAACTGGGTGGAAAGGAAGAGAGATGTTCATGACCATGAAAGACTTTCTCTCCTGGATGTTGCTGCCTACACATAGAACACTTTCCTTGAATTGATCCAGCAGGCTACATTACATCTCTCCTAAATACCTATATCTCCCATTATCGCTACAAGAAAGGGGGAGTCGAGGGGGAAGTCAGGTGGAGCTGAGATGTTTTATTATTCAAAAACTATTAATATAGTCTCTTTATACAAATGGTGTATAACTGATTACATTCCTTTTCCATACCCATTGTATGTCTTCCTAGACCATGTGTTCCTTAGGGCAGGAACCATATCTTCCTTTGTATTTGAATAGTGCCCAGAACAATGAGGCCCCCATTTTATTAGGACCTCTACTTGCTACAATAATGCAATAGAAATACTGTGGGCACATGACTCACTTGTATTGCTTTTTTGTTGTTGTTATTGTCGTGAGCTCATCGCTTTCCCCATACCTTCTTGTTCGATCCATCGAATAGCAGTGACCTGGAAAGGCAGTCTGGGCACCACTGAAACTGAATCCTTAGGTATGCAAGACAGGGAAGGTGTGGGATATGGGCCCATCTCGATTGTGCTCTCTTTAGATTTTATGGCCTTTTTTAAATTGTGGAGCTTGATTTTCAGAGGTTCTGAATGGCCCATCGGCCCATTGTTTTCATATGGGATTGTGGGTTCTCAGTACGTCTAAAAAAAAAAAAAATCAAGCCTGTTATTCTATTAGGTTTGGGCATTTGTTTTTTGTAATCCATTAATTCCTTTTGGACCATTTCATTTGGGTAAATTATCGCCAGGACCAAATAATTTGATACTCTGATTAATTATTGCCTGGGCCACAGAGGCACATTATTCACCTTACAAAAGGCCAGCCTCAGGGGAGATATAATTGAATCCAGTGCCAGCCTTATTATACAATCTGCTTATCCCTATTAAGGCAGTGGTCGTCACAAGTGGGCAAGCCAAAAACTAAAAGCTTTATTCACCACAGTGAGATAGGGAAGGATAGGAATTTCACTGGGATAATAGCAGCATATTTTTGATGGAAAGCACTAATTGCCAGCATTTTGTTGTCTCTCAGGAGAAAGGTTTTTATTTTTAGTGAGTGAGGTTTTATGATTAGACCTGCAATATTTTTCCCCTTAAAAATGAATTTCTGCTTTCATCAAATGAAGGAAGGTAGCTACATTTAAATCTCCTCCTTGCCATGGGTTCAGTACTACTGGGAAACTTTGCCCTCTTGTTAACATCACCTGCTTGGCCTTTTCAGCAAAATTTCCTACACAAATATTCTTCCTTTGGGGTTTTAGAGCTTTTTCCACAGCAACAAAGAACACAGGGTAAAGGAGAGCATTTGCTCCCTCTTTTTCAATTTTGGAAGAAATAATACCTAGTGCTGGGGTGAGTAAAACTTCATTTGGACAGTGTGACTATAGGGCCAGATTCATTTTCGCCGCTCTGTAGTGCTCTGGAGATATAAAACAGCTGAAAACTCAGCCTAACCAGCCAGTTAACTCATACACTGCCCAGATTTACAGCTGTTTTATGACACTTCAGTTGTGCAAAGCAGCTGAAGCACGCCTCTGAATCTGCCTCAAGAGTACAGGGTGAATTTACAGGGCTAGGAGAACAAATCTTACCTCCCATCAAACCCACTCTATAGAATATATCTGAAATTGAGATTTTTTCACTCAAGCGTTGCTGTATTTGTGTCCTGTTTAGCAGAGACTGTGAAAGAAGCAAGCAAAAGCAAAGAATCTATGGAAAATATAAAGTGAAAAACAGACTGAGGAAATTCAGCAGAGAAGGGAAGACAGAGAAAGTCAATGAAAAATCAAATACAGCCTATCTAGTGTATTCAGAGTTTTTGCTTGCATCAGCCATGCTTTAGGGGAGGAACATTCTGTCCCAAGTGTAAAAAGGACAGGTACTTAAGGGTTTAAATAGTTTAGCACCACAACTACTTTGGCAAGGATTCACTTTGAACACATGCAGCTGGGTGACAGAAACAAACAGCAGAAGGAACCGTTTATTACACTATTAGGTGAGATGCTTCCTACCAGAGAGAAATTTACAGGTTACCATGCCAGATAATGAACAGAAATGGAAAACAACCAATACAGGCACCATCCTTAATGGCAAGTAAAAAACCTATAGGTCAAACATAGACTTTCCTTGAATTCCTCCTCATCTTCTCTGCTTTCCCTTCTATTCTTTTTCTTAGATTTTATTCTGTCTTCTTTCCCCAGAATAAACAACAGACAAGTTGAGATACAGAGGCAGATTCTGGCTCCAAGTCTTTCTGCTTTATGCAACTCCAGGGTTGCACAGCAGCTGGAAAACTGGTTGAACTGGGTAGCTAAGTATTCCCCTGACATATAGGAAATCCACAGCAGCACTATCTCCCTACCCACCAGTACAGGGTGTGTCATGGGAAAAGGGAGCATAAGCAGTGACCTAAAGATCCACAAAGGGACTTAAGTGATGCAATGCTCACGGTTGCAGTGCTTAGCCTTTAGGTACCTAGATCATCAGTGGAACAACTCTTGAATGCACAAAGCCTGAGTTAGATGACTAGGTTCCCTATACAGTGAATGAGGAGAGATAGACACCTAAAAATACAATCTACAAGAGGCATCATACTAGGTAGGGAGCCACCTAAATTAGCCAATAGGACTTGCTGAAGAGAGGAGTGTTTCCTAAGCCCCACCCTTCTCACAGAGTTTAGCATCTATCTTTGCTTGCAATCCACAGCCAGGAACCTTTCCCTGGAGTGGCAGGAGCATCACAGAGGCCAAATGGCATAAGCTAATATTCAAAATGGATTGGAATGGCATCTTCCACTCATCTCCCTGTTGGATTCTGATCAAGTTAAATGCTCCACACAGGTTTAATTTTGTGAAGGTCCAGGCTTATCGGAATCTTTTCAGGAACTTTTTAATAACGGGAAGGGGATATCAGTTGTGTACTGTGATTCAGTTTAGTGCCTGGTAATCAACATAGTGTCAGAAAGAGCCATCCTTCTTGGCTGCAAAGAATATAGGGTCATCAGCTGGGGAGGTAGAGGGATGAATAAATCGCTTCTGCAGGTTTTCCTCTAGGTACACCGTAAATGTGTCCGAAGAGAACTTCCATCTCCAAGCAGAGTTCAACAGGGCAATCATAACTGCAGTGGGCTAGTAGGCTGTCCACCTCCTGTTTGGTGAATACCCTGGAAAACTCTAAGTATTTGACAGGAATCTTAGGTGTGGCTGGGCCCACTGATTGGGATCCTCGGGGGTTGAAGTGCCGCACAGAGTATGGTCGACTGTGGATGGGAGCTAGGGAGCCATTCTCATTGGTACTGCAGTGAGCAGAAGAGCACTGTCCTTGATCATCAGCTGATATGGGGATCGTGGGAAAAAAGCCAAGGGGCACCAAGAATGACCAATGTATGCGGGGCATGGATCACCCTGATCTGCATGATTTCCCAGTAGCTCCTACTGGTGATTACATATCAGACAGTGCCACTGGAGGTCATGAGCCCCAAAGAGGTGGCGGGACATGACGGTCTAAAAAAGTTGAGGGGAGTCTTTTTGGAGGGTAGGGATCCAATGATCCTTGACAAATTCATGGTCAGTGAAGTTGCCGGAGTTAACCAATGCCTCTATGCAGAAGTTGGGCACCACCAGATGCCAGAGGTAAAGGGGAAGATGAAGTGGAGTGGTGTGTTGGTTAGGAATTGTCAGGATTCCAGCGGAACAGCAACAGAGTGGCTCACTGTGGAGCGGTGTGACGTACTGACCCAGCTCTGGCCCCAAAATGGGGGCTGAATCCTGGCGTTTCCCAACCCAGCAGGGTGTTGTTTCTTGGCAGACAACCTGCTTCTAAATGCTACAGTACATGCAGAGTCCTAGAGCCTGGAGCAGGCTCTTTTAGTTAGCTGAGAGGTGGAGTTGAATTTGGTCTGTCTGCATTGGCTCAGTGTCCAATGGATTGTCTGGAGCTGCGGAGAAAGGAAAGGCCTGGTTTGATGAGGTTCAAGTGATGTGCTTCCTCTCCTGGCTTCATTTTGTTAGCTGGTCATCAGTCCTTATACACAGATAGATCAGGGCCCTTGGCTAGACGGGGTTTCTACTCAAGCTAACTCTTCCTTAATAAGGTCATTGAGTCCTTACCAGAAGTGATGTTGTACAGGGAGATCTTGATAGACCAGTAAAAGGGCCAGGGACCACTTGATAGTGTAATATTGATTATCATATCAACAGCAGCCAAACTTGGTAGGCCTTTCTGCAGGCCTGTGCAGTCTTGGCATGACTAAGCCAGGACCTTTGCCTGACCCTGCACCCCCTCCCTGATGTTCTGTGCTGGGATCTGTGTTTCAGGAAAAGACCAATAAGCTTATTTATGCATGCCATCTGGGAGATGTCTGTCCGGGTCTCAAGATAAGCAAATTCTGTAGGAACACATCTAGTTAATTAAGTACCCTGGCAACCTTAGGTCTAGCTTTAGAAACTTTTTTCCCCTCTTTCTGGTCCTGTTATTGTCTACTAACAAGGATAAATGAGTCTACTAACTCATTTACAACTAAGGATAATGTCTACTAACAAGGAGAGGCTTGGACTCTTTGGGATCTCTTCTTGGACACAACTTCTGGATCCTCCAACGACAGCTGGAAGATCAGGCCAATCAGAAAGCTGTCGTTGTTTCCACTCAAAAGCCACCTCAGACTTCAGTAATTATTAAGGGTTGAGGGCTGGGGTGTTTTACTAACTTGTTGCGGATGTGAGCCTAAGTAAAGTATAGCTGTGTAATAAAAGTGCTTTTGTGTTATACAGTTTCTACCAGTCCATCTATCGGTTGGATGGCCGTGTCTCCATTTGGCTTATTTCCTGACACCATGTCGCATAAAGTAAAGTTACCACGAACTTTGGGTTGGCAGAACCCCAGGTAACAATGTCATTGTACACCCTCTTTCCAGCAGGCAGCAGTTGCCAGGCATTGAAACCTGGCTACCTATCTGGCGATGGATTGGGACCCCTGCTGGAGGACTTGGAGCACAGCTTCTGCAGTGTGCTCTGTTAGGGTCACCAAAAATGCCTGCCAATGCCAGGACAAATTCCTCAAAGCATTCGAGCTAGGTGGGAAGCCCAGAGCAGTGCCTCTTCAGTAAGCACGCTAATCACAAGTCCTACTAAACACTGGTCTGTTGTATGATAGAGTCAAAGAACAAACAGCAAATCTCATTGATTCAACTTGGCACAGTCCCCATTGCCCTTGTCTGGTCAGGGGACTTTGGAATTGCAGACAGCAAACATGAGGGTTGGCATGGGAAGGGGGGGGGGCACTTAGAAACCACCTGGGCTTGGAGGCTTGCATTCCTGTCTTGTAGTGTAGCAACCTGGACCTGCAGTTCCTGTAAGGCACTGACTAAGACTGCAAGGTGAGTTGGGCTCCCACTGGGAGTCATCCCAGGAGGGACCTCCATGTTGTTAGGCCCATGCTGTCCCTCCCACATCTAGTCTTTAGAGCTGCTCAAACTGTAAGCTGCCAGAGCATGGGCAGCCTACCTAACGGGTAGAGCGGGTGGCAATTCGAAGTAATAGTGAGCATAGAGCAAGGAGTCACGTACCAGACCTAGGATGAAGCCAGGATGAAGGTCGAGGAGCCATGCCAAAGGTCAGAACTGGAGATAGAATCAGGGCAGGAAGACAAGGACTAGATTGAAGTGGACAGAAGTCAAGACTGGAGTGAAGACTACAGAAAGGGCTAGAGGCAGGCCAGAGCAAGGACTGGAAATAGTAACAGGGCAAACACGGTTGCTGGTGTGGTAAACACTGAGATTCCCCTTTGCAATAGCAAGCTGCTGGTTCCCCTTCTCAGTCAAGATCATGACCATAAAGTATAACGATGCTGGCCAAAAAAGAATGTGAAAGGTAGGAATAAATGGTCAGTTTTCACAATGGAGAGAGAGAAATAGTGGCGTTCTCCAGGGAACTGTGCTGTTCAACATATTCATAAATGATCTGGAAAAGGGGATGAACAGTGAGATGGCAAAATTTGCAAACAACACAAAATTATTCAAGATTCCTGTTAGCTTTGGGCCTAACTAAGAGTTAAAAAGGTTAAACTGGGTGACTGGCCAACAAAATGGCAAATGAAATTCAATCTTCATGAGTGCACAGTAATACACATTGGAAAACATAATCCCAACTATACATACAAAATGATGGAGTCTAAATTAGCTGTTACCTTCAAGAAAGGGATCTTGGAGTCAATGTGCATAGTTCTCTGAAAACATCTGTTCAATGTGCACCAGCAGTCAAAAAAACTAACAGAATGTTAGGAACCACTAGGAAAGGGATAGGTAAGACAAAATATCATAATGCTGCTACATAAATCCGTGGTATGCCCACTCCTTCAATACGGCATGCAGTATTTAAAAAAAGATACATTAGAATTGGAAAAGGTACCGAGAACAGCAACAAAAATGATGAGGGGTATGGAAGAGCATCCATATGAGGAAGGAATAAAAAGATGGACTGTTCATCTTACAAAACCAAGGACTAAGGTTTATAAAATCACAAATGGTGTGGAAAAGTGAAAAAGGAAGTGTTATTTACGAGAACAAGGGGTCAGCTGATTAAATTAATAGGTAGCAGGAAGGAAGTACTTCTTCACACAAGGCACAATTTAGTTCTACAACTCATTGTCAGGGGACATTAAGCAGGCCAAAAGTATAAGTGGGTTCAAAAAAGAATTGGATAAGTTCATAGAGGATAGGTCCATCAGTTGCTGTTAGCCAAGATGTCAGGGATGCAACCCCATGCTCTGGGTGTCCCAAAACCTCTGACTGTCAGAAACTGGGACTGGATGACAGGGATGGGTTTCACTCTGTCTGTTTCATCCCCTCTGGAGCATCTAGACTGGTCACTGTCTGAAGACAGGACACGGGGCCAGATGGACCATTGATGTGACCAAGTATGGCCATGCATGGATGGAATAATTGAATCAAGTGCATGTGTTTAGCTAGCCTTCTAGGGACAGAAGCCTCCTCCTACATTCTCCTCCCTGCTTGAGGAGTCAGGGAAGAAATCAGCTCCTGAACGCGAGTACTGGCAGGTAGGGGTTAGGGGAAAGAATTTTGGTTTTGGTACAAAATGTATTATCAGAGCTTTGCAGCCTTCCAGAATATCTCCAGAGACACTTTTGTTTAGTTTGACTTTTACACATAGCCTCAGGGAGTTCCATTTCACAGTTGCTTTTGGGCATTGGAGGAACCATAATAGATCCTATAACTTAAGGTCTTCAGCCTAGGCCTTTAGAGGAAAGCTATAACTGAGCTCAATGAGGTATAGGTGAGGATAGAGTGTGGCTGTGCTCACAGCCAGCAATGCAGGGACACTTTGAACTCATATATTTTTAAAAAACAATTTCTCCTTTCCGCCTAGATTATTCAACTGAAAAGACTTCAAAACTCTAAAGCACCACTTATCATGTGTGCGCTTTACTTTTTGCTCCTTGCACAATTTAAGACCGTATTACTACAGCCTGATTTAACCTGCTTCAGCTGCCATTAGGCCTAAGGGACCATTCTAACAGGCAGGGGCAAGCAGAATGCAGGAAGGCTGCTATGTCTCCAGTACTGGCTGCATGGAGGGAATGGCTCTGAGCCAGTGGAGACAGCTTTAGAGCTGCTTTGCACCCTGGAGCAGTGTGAGTGACTCATCCTGGTAACGCAGAAGACCACATCCTGCGGTGACACCATGAAGAGCACAGCCACTGTTTGTTTTCCTGAGCTTCTGAAGGAATTTCTTAAAATCCTCTTAGGCCTTGCCTTCATTAGGGAAAAGCACGTGCTTATCTTGTGCTAGCTAACATGTGGTAACTAACACAATGCTACATTCTAGTGAAGACCATGCAATTGTAGTTTCATCAAAAGTTAGCAGGTCCAGGTAAACCCTAGGTGCCTTTACTGGCTTTCCTGTAACCTGCTAACACCTATGAAAGCTACAAACTGCTTTGTCCTCACTGGGATTTTCCCTTCTGTTAAGTACCACGCGTTAGCTAACACAAGGTACAGACACACCTTTTTCCTAGCGAAGATGCACCCTTAGTGGGTTGAAACTGATCCTTACTGTTGTGTAACTTCATTAACTTCACACGCTGACCTCCACTCTCTGACAAGCATGCGAGGCACTTGCCTTGATTTCAGAGCCATTTCAATGGGGTACAGGAGCATGCTTTCCTAAGCCAGCCTGCTATGGTGGCGTATTTTTACAACATATTCAGGGCATTCTGGTGGGTGAACTTGGTCCATTCAGTAGATCTGAGGGAATGCATGTGCAGGCCTTTCATGGCCCCTTCAAGTGTCATGCTGCACTTTCCTGCCAGACCCTCCCTTCCTGAAGCTGCAGATGTGTTCCTTTTATGAACACTACATGCATCACGCTGCACCCTTGTAGACAGTGCAAGAGTCAGCCTGTACGTCCTGCGTGAGCCTTGCGCTCATGCTTTCCTTATGACATTCTATGTTGCAAATGTTGTTCCAGCAAGTATTAATTAGTGCTATTATTAATCTTCTCTCTTGGGTAATTCTCAGAATACATGGCAGGCAGTTGGAAAGGATTTCATCACAGATCATTAAAGCAAGGGAGGAAGAGAAAGCTCAGAGCCTTCTAATGCTTTACCATAGATAGCCCATTGTGTAGGGCATTGTTTTAGTCATCTTGCCCTTGCAGCAGAGCCCAGCGTGTTCAAAGAGCAGCACTATGCGAATGACTGATTGACGTCTCTGAAGCCTGCTACTGTTCCCAGGTCTACCACCCTACCTGCAGGGAGAGTCAGCAGCACCAGCAAAAATGGAAGCTGAGTGCGAGTTGGACTGAACCATCCTCATTACGAGCAGGCAGGCCACAAGCTTCGTGCACCTCAATGAAATTTGTTACTGAGGCTACACAACGCCACAGCCCCTGTGGTTCCCATCTCCCCGTCCATGCAGCAGAACGTCCCCACCCCGAGCTGCCCTAATCCCTGGCCTGGATTATGCAGGCACAGAAGAGCTTGCTGACCATACTACAGACACTTTCAGCAGCACGACAGTCACTTAGCAAGTGTGAAACGTTTGTAGCCCTCCAGGGCCTACCTTCTCAAACAGGAGAGGAGTTAAAAGGGAAAGACAAAGAACAAGCCCAATTTATGGAAGGCTCTCACTGTAGAAGCACCTGTTTGATGTAATCATCTTCTCTGCACCATGTAAATGTCAGGGAGATGTCTCTGCTGTATCTATTCACAGCTTTGTCATTCAATGCTGTTAATGCAGGACTCAGTTATTGCCCTGACATCTGTAGTAACGCACACAGTGGGATCCCATGCTGAGCAGTGAGCTGTTACATTAACAAAGTACAGTACCTGGGTGTCTCTTCAGCGTGACACAGGCTCCTCACCCTCCCTGTCAGCTTTCCTGTGTGATGCTCAATATTTATGGGGTATTAGACATTCCCCATATGTGCCTCCACCATGGTGAGGTGGAGAGGGGGATTACTCCTATACTGCAAAAAAACTGCAAGAAAGCTTATTTAGGCAGTTCACCTAGAAGTACAGTATGGCCAGGGAGTTACGGAGTTCAGCTCTTAAAGGCAGGTTTAAAAGGGATGGTGTATCAATGGTGGAGAAGAAGAAAGGGAATGTGGCTGAATAGTTGGGTAGGAACAAAATTTTTGACTGTCATTAACTCATTGTATGGATTCAAGCAACTTACCCAATCTGGCTATGGCTCTGCTTCCTTCTCTAAGGTAGGGGTTGTGGAGCTTAGTGAAGGTTTACAAAGTGCTGTGGCTGTAAAATACTAGAGAAGTCTGCTGTTGTTATTCAAGCTGCTGCCTGCCTGTTTTGTCCACTGGTACTCTAGGGAAAGAATAATTGCTCCCGTCACACTACATTTCTTTGGAGTTTGCTGCCAGCATTTGAGCATGAACAGGGAGGAAAAACTTATTTCTGGTTGCGGAGCCCCATGCAAACCCCAGGATGTAAACATGCAATGACTATACGGGAATGGATTTGCCCAAGCTGCAAAATTTGGAACCAAGTTTGTGTTTGGATTTCAAATCCTCCACCCCAAATCTCAGGGGTGTTTGTTTGGATCCAGGAGTTGAAGGCATGACAGTCTCTAGTTTCCAGACAGAGGTCTGAGACTTGAAGCCCTTTTTTTCCAACTCTTCATCTTGACTTATTGGGGGGAGGGAGGAAAAAGGGGGGGGTCAGGGTTTATCCATCCCAGAGCTAGCTACTACTACCTGGAAACACTGTCCATTGACGAGGCCATAAAGAGCCTTTGGACATAATACTTCATGAAATCAGCCCAGCAGAGGACTACAATTCTCCTCCCTACCCCTAACCAGCTCTCCCCTAACTAGGTGGCTTAGCATTCCACCCATGGGAACCCAAGTCTTGTCCCAGCCTTGTTTCCTGGGTGGCCCCTATAATCTGTTTCTTGAATGTGCCATCCAGCCTCCACCACGGCATTTTTCTTTTTACCTTTTACTACATACATACATGTAGTGCCAGTGCATGGCACCACGCTGATAGCACAGAATGGTTCCTCCAGTCTGATGTCCTCTCTTGATCCAGAGATCAGCTAGAGCTTTGGCAGTGAAAGAACATGCTTCCTCCTCTCCCTGTGAGACTAACTTCCTCTCCCCTCCCCACAAGTTGTAGAGTGCAAGCACAGGGCTGAGAGAATATCTGGTTTTTTGATTTTCTGGCAGCTCCAAGAAACTGAAGGAAAAAAATTCTGGGTGTGAGGGTGTGTATCACAGGAGGTCTACACAGCACTGGAGCGCCTCCTTGTGGCCACAGCTCTGATGCCTCTTCCTGCAGGAACTCGCTCCATCTTCTCTCCCTCAGGACTCAATGGCTCCCTCTTCATGGCTTGGCCCTTTGTCATTTTCCCCTTCTAGGGGGGTTTGTGAACCAAACTCACTCTGTTCCCACTGTTCCATGTAGAGTTCGAGTTCACTGCCTCTCAATGGTGCCACTTCCCCAGTGGCTGGTAGGGAAACCTAGGCCCACCCTCTTCTTTGGGTTCCAGCCCAGGGACCCTACAACCAGCAGCTAAGATCTGCACTGTCCCTTACCTTACTGCTGTTTCCCTGGATTGCTTCCTATATAGCCTCTCTCAGGTGACTTCACCACCCTTCTCCCAGTATGCCCTTCCTTCCGGGTCAAGCTCTCTCTTCTCCCTAGCCCCAGAGACAGTAACGGCAGACCTCCTCCCTGCAGCCCCTTTCTGCCCTCAGCTACTTGGGCTTATACAAGCCCACCTGTTCCTGTTCAGGCGAACTTCATCTTGGAGTAGTCCTCATTGTTCCCTGGCTCTTTCTCCAGGTATCAGTGGTTAATTGGCCCTCCTAGCCAAGTGAACCCCTGCAGGGGCTAGTGTGGGGTGTACCCCCATCACAGGGGGCAAACATTTAGTTCACCCCAAAGTAACATATTTAATCTTTGATTTTAAGCACTTAACATTTTTAAGAAGATTGAGGGAAATTCTGAAACAAAAAGTTGTTTCAAATGGAAATGTTTCATTTTTGAAAGAGTTCTAACAAAAACATTTGACTTTTTAAAAGAATGCTTTGTTTCTCTGCTCCCCTCCCCAACATGAACAATTCTACAAAACCACAGCAAATTCCCCAAACATTTTGGTAATGCTGAATTTGCATCTTTCATCAAACGCATCAGCCAAAAAACCCACCCAGTTCTACTCAGATATGGATTCACTTCTTATATGGATTCAGCCCAGCCTACGTCCCCAGTTCTGATGTCCTAAAAATGGGGAAGAGGTACCTTTGCTGGTCAGTACCAACCACCATCCCTTAGCGAAGGATCAAGAGGCACATGCTGGAGCCTTCACAGATCCAGATAAGGCAACAACCTTCGCTGCCCAGAAGAAAGGGACACACAGACAAGAACTCTCTAAGATGAGGACAAGAGTTGCACGCTGGGGAAATTCATTTGCTCTGTGCATGTAAGAGAGCTTCAATCTACATAGTGTATAATAAACAATACTCTCCTCTCACCTTCACATCCTCTAAATGGGAGTCGGGGAGGGGGGAGAGAAGAAGGGATAGGTTTCAAGAGCTTCATGCTGTTAGGTTACAGAGCTTAAAAAACCTAGGAATCTAATGGTTAACTGGGCAGCATCCTTATCTGTGAGCCTCACCTATGAAACATGGGGCATATCTGGGCATGCCTGCTCCAAAGGCAATCCGAGAAATACCTGGCATCCATGCCCTCTGTCCTGAGTGCAGTGTCTCTCTCAAACTGAAGAATTGCCAGGTATCTGGCCCATATGTTTTGAATATCCTTGTAGTGTCTCAGTATCCAAGCTAGAGATGTCCCCTCCCCTTCAGCAATTCAGGGAGGGCTGGGACACACACCATCATCATAATGTGCTGCCAAAGTCACTGCAAGGTGGGGCTGATAAAGCAACAGGAAGAGGAGACAGCTTTGTTCTGATTTACTGGAACTTGGGCTCCGTTCTCCACTTCTCTGCTGGGATGGGATACACTGGTTCCTGCCAGTTGCTGTCTATACCTTGCTAGCTTTATTCACAATAGCAAGAAACATAACCCCCAAACCAGAGCTGCTTTGCACTGGATCCTGATGTGTGATGCTCATTGTGTCAGCCAACGTCTGAGACACCAGATAGTGTATACAGAGGTAGAATTCCTATCTCCACTCCCCTTCTCCTCAAGAGGACCACAGCCCCTTGTCTGCATGTAACTCCTTTCCCTTTCAAGGCCTCCCTTCCTGAGTGTAACACTGACAGAGTACTCCGAACTGCCATGTGAGATAAAGGGGCTACAGGAAAGTGTGTACTCACTGCTCCCGTGGGGCTGGGTGTGGTGCAGCAAGCTCTCTTCATCTAGCACTCCCTGTCCAGTCGCTCAGGCCTTCTAGGAGCTGCCTTTTCTCATGACTCTGCCCTTGAGCCAGGTCACATTTAGCCCACTCCTTCCAAGGTAAACAAAAAGCCCACTAAACTGAATTTAAACTTAACTCTTTACCCCTGCCTTGGCCCATTCCTCTGCAGTCACCTCGGCCCTTCCCAGAGCTCTGCAGGGTTTTCCCCCCACAACTTGTGCAGAGCGACACCTCCCAGGACTTTCTCCCTAAGGCCCTGGTCCCCAAACTGTGGAGCACGCTCCCATAGAGGGGCACAAGAGAAACATCCAAGGGCGTGGCACAGCCTGGGCCAGCCTTCACTAGGGGGTGAGGAGGGAGCACCACCCATCTCTGCTCTGCCCCAGCTCCTCTGTGGCTACAGCTTAGCTGCTGGCCCCTGTTCTTGGCCCCCACTCCTGGCCTAGGAGTGAGGGGGGACACATTCTATTACTGGCAAAGCAGGACAGGGGGCATGAGAGGAAACGTTTGGGGACCATTGTGGTTCAGGGAATCCAGACCTCTCCCCTCTGGGCTGCAGTGCAGGGACCCTGGGGCAAGCAACTACGGTCTGCTGCCTGAAACTCCTTGTCGCCTCCCTAGACTTTCTACCTTGGCCTTTCCCCAGGCCCATTCCTTCAGCCCCTCTCTAGACTTATGGCACACATGCCTCAATCTAGGCCTTTCCTCCACACTTTAGCAAGCAGAGGGGGACTACACAGCTCTTCTCTTTTCTCCCTGAAGTCCCCTATTCATCTGGGCTTCCTCCCTTTAAGATCATCCCCCATCTCCTCCCCCTGTTGACTTTCATCTTCGTTTAGGCCTGGCCCATCCTGCAGATGTAACCAGATGCACTAATTTCTCTCCATCTCCTGGTATTTTTTCAGGGGCTATGTGGTATATATACCCCATCACAGGGCCATATTGGAACTCCAAAGCATGTCAGCATTATTAATGCTAGAGAGGTGAACAATACAGGCTAGAACTAGGTTTGATTCACCAGCAGTGTTGACCTTTTATCACACAGCTCTGCTAGTCCACCTTAAGTCTCACTTGTAGCACCCCTTGCATCCCAAACACCTCTGCTAAGGAGAATGACATGCTTGCATGATAGTCACCTAGAAGCCAAGGATTGGGAGCTAAGTGAAAATCCAGAAGGTATATTCTGAAGACCAGTCATAGCACACTGCAGGGAAATGCTTTTCAAATCCTGCTTTTCCAACACGTTAAATTTGGGATTCTTAAAAAAAAAACAACAAAAAAAATCAAGCTATGATATGCCAGGCCATATGAATTCAAGCTGCTCTCTGTGAGCAGACTTCATATCTCTTAGCCA
The DNA here is from genome assembly GCA_007922155.1 of Mesoclemmys tuberculata. Lineage (NCBI taxonomy): Eukaryota > Metazoa > Chordata > Testudines > Chelidae > Mesoclemmys > Mesoclemmys tuberculata. The sequence goes on from ML675622.1 coordinate 20,974,901, forward strand.
AAATCTGCTTGGTATCTTGGAAACATTCCCTTCAGCTCTGGACCTGGACTTTGGACAACCCAGGCAGGGCTTGAAGAATGCATGGCATGTTTTACCCAGGACATCAGCCCAGGCAGACCACTCAAGATTGTACACTCTTTGCAACCCTCCAGCTTGCCTGGCTGCGTTTAGCACAGCTACTAATTCTACATTTCAATATTAACTGTTAGGGTATGTCTGCACTAAGAGACACCTGCAGTTGGACTGTGCCAGCTGGCTTGGGCTAAGGAACTGTTTAATTGCAGTATAGACATTTGGGCTTGGTCTGGAACCTGGGCTCTAGGACCTTGCAAGGTGGGAGGGTCCCAGAATCAGCTGATATGGGCCAGCTGTGGGTGTCTAATTGCAGCACAGGCAAACACAAGCACAGCTGAAAACGGAGAGAAATACTGCCCACTCAGCTCCAAGAAAGAAGCTTCTTCAACTGTGCTGCAAGCTGAACTGCATCTCCGTCCCAGGCCTTAGGGTTACTTGGTTCAGTTGTACGTCTTCACAAGAGAACAGTTTCACTGACCTTTTTCACCAAGGGCTGATCTACACATATGTTCTACGAGCAGAGTTAAAGTGGTACAAAACCTCTAGGGTAGACACAATTATACCAGTGTAAACGTGCTTACAGGAGTATAGCTTATTCTATACTGGTATAAGCTATACAAGTTGTGGTAGAAAGTCAGAGCCTGAGACATGAGGCCCACTATAACAGGCTGGATATCAGGCCTAAGGCCTGAGCTAAAGTAGTACTTGGGCCTTGCTGTTATAAAGACTGTGAACCTGCTGGCAAGAGTCACCAAATCTGGCAAGAATAGAACTGGTATTGCAACAACACCCACATTCCTAAAGTAACACTAGGCACAGTACATTCACGCAAGTACACTCCAGAAAGGTGGTACCAGAACACCCCGATACCAAGCATGGTCCAAGTACACTCCCCGAAGATAACAAGAACATGCTGACCCTTCTTTTAGAGAAGGTCAAGATAACAGTATGATGTATAGAGATGTTTCGATCAAACCATCGGGTATAAAGGTAAAGGGTGGCATCTCACCCTGTCAGAAGGACACTATGTAACTTGTTTGTATCAGTGTATAAATGAGGGTGTCAAAGGGAGTGTCTTTGTTCAGCCGAGTGGGGAATGGAAATTCCCACCATTCGCTGAGCTGGTCTATTGCCATGGACCTAAACGTCCTAGTGTAACTGTAGAGTCTATGGGAAGCTAGCACAGTGCTTTGTCAGCAATAAACCTGGCCTGCTGCCTTTGTTACTGAATGGATCTCTGGTCTTATTGGCCAATCCAGTCATGATCTGCTGTACTGACTACCTGACCAATGCCAGCACAGCACACACAGAGACTACACATATACAGCCAAGACAAATATAAGGCACCTTTATACCAGTATTTTTTTTTAATTCACACCAGTACCAGTACAACTTTCAAGTGTACACCAGACTAATATTTTCTAAGATGAATGCTTGAAATTAGGTGCCTATACCTCTATATCTAAATAAGTGGGCTGATTTTCATAGCCTAGGAACCACATCTTCCACTGAAGTCATTGCACATACAACTGTAACTCTGCCTCCTTGTGTGTGATCATATATTATTTCCTCGTATTGTTTTTGATTTTCCTATCAACTTAGGTACACACATGGAGCATTATACAGTTCTGTGTACTATTCTGTATATGCCAGACAAACAGAATGGGGAGGGGGGAATTCACTGAACACCACCCCTATTTCCTTTTTTAAAATTTATTTAATTACAAATACAAAAAAACATTCAAGAGCATTGAGTCCAAGATGGAATGTGGGAAGCCCCAAAAAATTCCCTAGTACATTAATACATAGGATGTTTTAAACAGATGACAGAAAAGAGAAAGAAAGCTTCAGCACTGATTTACAAAAATATAAATAACCCGTTTACAACCTTTAAAAAAATAATATTCACCATAAAAAATACAAAGCCTGTGTATTTCCATGGGAAATCCCTGACTACAGAAACTGAAAAACAAAACAAAAAACCTCTTGAGAAGCACCAGAATGAGTACTTTCTCCTAGCACTTTAACTAGATCTTTCTGAACACACCTGAATTAAAAGTGTCCAGAGCACTAAAACTTAGCTTTCCCAGCAGCTACCTGCTCATGTCAGAGCATGTTTAGGCTCCAATTCAGCTAAGTATCCCTGTTCAAGACAGCATTTAAAACTGATGCTTAAATCTCATTAAAATCAACTGGACTTAAGCACACACTTAAAGGTAAACATGTGCTTAATTGCTGTCTTGAATAGGGATGGATTTAAAAATTTCAATACATTCTTTCCTGAATTAGGGCCTGAGACATGGCTGGGAAAAAGGAAGTAGAACCAGGGAATATTTCCATGTTTCTAAATCAGTTATTCCAACTGAACTCTTACAGAGGCTGAATAATTTTATTTCCTCTAGCTCTTTATAAGCCATCCCTGCTCAGCATTAATAGCGTTCTACAATGAAATGCAAGATTTACACTCTCAGGAGACTCCTCACCCATAAGTTTGTTCTACATTAAAACAGAAATTGTAAGTCACAAATTTCTGGAATTTTTTTTTTTAATTAAAGAAAGTCAAGTACAAATCTCACTGATTTGCAGCTAAATCTTCAAAATGCCATTAACTGTGAATGCCACAACTTTTGGTGCTTAAATTGAGATGGCCAGGGCCTGATTTTCAGAAGTGTTGAATATCCAGAGCCTCCATAGGCTTCAGCAGGAGTTGTGAAAATCAGATCCAAGGCATCTCAAGCTGGTCACCCAAAAGCAGTGGCCATTCTTGTGAATTCTGGCATTAGTAAACTTTGGGCCCAAGCCTGCCCCCATTGAAATCAATAGCAGTTTGGCTATTGACTTACCTGAAAGCAAGAATAGGACTTGAACTTCAGTTACATTTTTCTTAATCATTAAAGGCCCAGTCCTGCTACCGCTTACTCATACAATCAATCCTTCAAATAATTTCCTTGAAGCCAGTGGGATGACTCCACAAGGATTACTTGCTTAAGGGGTTGCTTGGGCTGGTAATTTGCTACTTGTAGAAGAGTAACTAGAATCCAGTTAAACTAGGCAACAATATTCCCATCCATATTTAATGAACATTCAATACACTGTAACTGAACAGCTACATTCTGATTGCCTTAGAGAACACAGCCAGAATGCGCTTCAGGGTAGCTTATCTGCATGCAGTACTTGAACAAAGCAGCTGCTTACATTGCAACCACGTGATTCTTAAGGCAGAAGCTAATACGTTTTGTCAATGAATAATATTGATCAGCCTCTGAACAAAATGGTAGGCATCTTAAAACTGACAGGGCACCTTAAAAAAAATCCAAAAACCTTGAACTAGGGAAAGGACATGGTCTCAGACCAAATTATCAAAGAAAAATTCCTCCCCCCATATATATTTATCAGTACACTATGCTCTCCCCATTCACCAGCATGGCTACCCAGTGAGAGCAGCAAGAACAATCTACAACACACACTGTAACACTCACTGACCGTTAACCAACACCTACGAAAGGACCATCAGTACTCACCCCCGTTTAGCTTTTTCTCCCCACCACTCCTGATGATCCTTTATTCCTAATTACAGGATTAGGCTGTTGGGCAGTAACAGACCCTGAAACGAATGAAGGAGCAGGAAAAGCACTTACATTCCAACTGGGCCTGATCCCGCATGGGGCACTGCTGAGCGCTCCCAGTGTCCCCCTGAAGACAGGGGGAGCTGATGTACTCAGCTTGCAAAACTAGATCATGGAGCAGAGCTACCTTTGACTCTAATAACCCATAGTGCATGAGTCGAGGGTCCGAGTTTATACCTGGCGCACGCAGACGAAACTCACTCACACCAGTGACCTGATTTTGATTTCACTGATAGAGGAGTAAATCCAGAGTAGCCACTTCAGTCAATGGCATTACTACGAATTGATGTGGGTATAATTGAGAACAGGATCTTGGTCCCCGCTTTGTATTTGCCCAGAGATGTTTTACACTACACTTCAGGCACCTTTCAAATTAGTGCTGTCTAGTTAACTGACCATGCAATGAGGGATAGTTTACTGACATTTTAACTTGGAATGGATAAACTGTTCTGTTTACTGAAAGGCAAATCTCAAAAACTGCAACTCGTTGACCTTGACTTTGCCAGAGGTGAATGGCGAGCAGAGAAAGCATTGTGTCCAGCTTTCGCTGACCATGCCCTGCATGTGAGTTGACTTTGTCCTCAACAGGTTCAGGTCTTAAGGACATTCAACAGATACAAATGTTTATTAGTGACAAACGACCCATGCTAAATATGCACTTGAGTTTAAAAATGGCAATACTGCCCTCTGCTGGGAGACACCATGCCTTTAATTACTCCATAAAAGGCAAACACCAATTAATTCTAATCTAATTACAAGTTCCCAGGTGGCCTGTGTTCTACCATCACAGCCAAGGGAGCTCTATGATCAGATTAACACAATGGGTTTGTGCTTATATGAATTTCCTATTGTCAAACTTTCAACTGTAACATTTAATAATGAAATCACAATACATCTAGTCTATTAAGAGTCTTTGCAAGCCAGTTAATTAGTACTGAAATGATTTAGCTATCCCAGCACTGAAACTGCACATATCAGAGACTTTTTAATTAGAGCCGCAATCTTAAAAATATTCATACCTTTGCAAGTTCTCCTAATCAGAACAAGAGATCAGGTGTATCACTGAGTACACAAGGGGGTAGTTAGTATCCATGGCAGCCTATATTGGGATTATAAAGAGATCTGATTTTTCTATGCATATTGCTGAGTAGTTGAGGATGTGAGACATAAGTGACATCAGAAAAGTGGAGGCTAAGAATATTTCTATGCACTTCCCAGAATGTAAACAGTTTGAAAAATTAAATTTAGGGGAAAAAGACAGGGGAGTGGAAAGAGAGCAGGGAACACAGAGGATGTTTCCAGAAGCAGAAAAATGCACAGAAATAAAGAGATGAGAGGAGCTTGAGATACAGGATAGGGCAAGGGATGAACCACCTATGATAGGCCAAATCCTGATCCCACCGAAGTTCATGATTGATTTGCCTCTGACTTTAATGGAACCAGACTTTATGCTAACAGAATAGCTCTTAATCCTTTCAACAGATCTGGGAAGTAGAAGAGTATTACTGTCCCTGTGTTAGAGGTGGGGAACCAGGAACAGAGAGGTAAAGTGACTGTATGATTTCCAGTACTGGGTTTCTTCCACAAGACCATCCTCCTGCTTTGTCCCTTTATAGCTTGATGGCTGCCAAGCACCATGGGTAACTGGCATAAGCAATATGTTTTTCACTCTGGAGAGCTGTTTAAGGGAAAACCATCTCTCTTCCTGCTCTCTAGCACCTCAGCCACTGTAGAACATTCCTGGAACATTAAACTGTGAGCACCAGCAAGGCGTTGGTGCTCCACTGATGCCCAGGCAGCATGAATTAAATTAAGGCACCACAGCAGATGTGGGGCAGAAGCTGCTGGGAAGGCGTTAAGTGTCAGCAGCTTAGGGTTCTTAGCTGGGACAGGGTGAAGGGTTTAGTTCAGTCCAGCATGCTTTTCCCAAAGGCTCTGGGGAAGATGAACAATGCCCACAATGCTAACTGGGTGCAGATGGGCTGATACCTTGCACCCTATGCCTATGTTCTTTGGCAATGCTACGTATGCTCAGCAAAACTTCCTCACCACCCAGTATTATTCTAAGCAGCTTAGCACCAGTGAAACTCCTTGAGTGTGTCCCAGAACTCATGAGGTTAACAACGCTAAGTTGGACTCAAATCCTCAAGGATGTAGCAGGGTGAAATGGATGGGTGGCTAAAAGGGGGCAACTTCATTGCCAGCCCCAGACATCAGTATCAAGCCTACATTAAAAAAAAAGCAATCCCTGCATGCTGAGCTACAGGGAAATACAGCACATTCATTCACACATGGGTAATGCCGTGCAGTCCAACACCATCTCAATGTTCAGTGTGGAGCGCCCCATATTCTTCTCCATTGTTATTTTAAACAGCCAGCTCAAGAGACTGGACAAGAACGCAGGAAAGATTATTAGAAAAGCACCACTTTTCCCATCCACTGCGTGTCAGGGCTGTGCCACACATGAAGGAAAGATCCACCTGAAGATAGTGTTGTATGGACCCCACGTCATATCCCACCTCACAGATCCACACTGAATCCCACCTGGAGGGAACCGTAGTGAAACTGTCTTCACAGGGAATCAGAATGAAAGCCACCATCTGTCTGAATACATCACAAAGCACTGACTGCAAGCCTGCTCCCAGCAACACCTGTCCTTAGGGAGAAGCTGTTTTGTGAAGATGTCCTCACTGTGAAAGGAATCCCATCACACAGCTGAGTGCCCGGGCTGAAAACAACAACATAATAGAGTGTGTCACGTGCCTTGTTTGCTGGGATCCTGTCATGCGTTCTGCACCCACAAGACAGACCTACTGCAGCTGAGCACTACGGCTGGATCCCTAACCCACCTCCGCCCTAGCCGCTCTCTGGGAGATGTGGCATGTGTCGTGCTCTCTCTTGAAGTATTTGCCTGACAATAATACTGCATTTAAAAGCTTACATTGTGTTGCCCCTGTCAATCAGCACAGCTATCCAGTGGCAGGATTTCTCCAGCCTTACAGGAGACTTCGATTGTTTCATATTCTACAACTTTCCCCCGCAAATACTTTGACAAAAAGCAGTTCAAAGCTCAGCCTCCTCCTGCTTAATGCACAGTAACAAAAGAAGCCGGTGGCAGTGAAAAGAGCACAGAAACCTGTAGGCACCAGCCTTGGAAGCTGCCTCCAGGGACCAGCTCCAGGAACCATGGCACACTCTGACAAATCCTCCTAGAGAAAATTAAAGACAGAAGGGCGCGGCCCTCTGGAACAGCCATCCTCAGAAACCAGAAAATGAGGTCATCTGTAGTCTGAACAACAGATTTCGGAACAAGGCCGCCTCACCACTAATGGCATGATTATTTTAACGGGCAGCATAACGTGGCCAGGACACAAACCATCAGACACTGGAGTCATCAGCTAAATCCAACACGCATGGCCCTGGGATGAGACTTTGTACTTTCCTGCTCTTTGAACAAAAGCCTCTTGCAGGCAATTGGCAACCCTCACTACCCGTAGCATTTAGCCTCCCATTCCCTTCATAGGCTAACCAACAGACTCGCACCACGCAAAGGTCTGATTAATTCCAGTAGGGAACAGTATGCACACATGACAGTACATTATGCTAGCAATGAGAAAATATGCTTTTGAGAATACTCCGTGGCCTTTCATCCAGCCTTTCCCATTATGAACATGAAGTGGTTAGTTCCGGAGGGATTCCATCCCACAGAGCAAGGTGATAGAGCAGTTGTGCTATTGAGACACCCTCCATTATTATACTGAGTTTGTTTTTTTGTGGCTACATCACATACTAAACCCCACAGGCTCCATTTTCCCACCACAGGATGGAGCACACCCCACAGAAGCCAATGGGAGTGGCTTCCTACAGCAAGAGAATTGGGCACCGGATAAGTTTAAAGCCAAGCCATCGTTCCAGTCTGCACTTCAAAGGGGTGTCATCAAAGACCAGGGGTCTCCACCTAGTGTTTAGAACAGGGGTGTCAAACATCCATCCCATGGGCCAGATACAGCCCACCAACCTTTTTGGTCCGGCCTTTGGCGGCAGTGCGCGCTGCCACTACATCTCGTGGTGTCGTCCTCTCTGGCGGCGTCACATGCTGTTGCAAGATCTTGCAGCGTTGCATGCTGCCGCCAGAGAGAACAATGCCGTGAAATCTCGTGGCAGTGCATGCTGCCGCCAGAGAGTACAATGCCGTGAAATCTCGTGGCAGTGCATGCTGCCGCCAGAGAGTACAATGCCGCGAGATCTCGTGGCGTCACGTGCTGCCACAAGATCTGTGTACTCTGGTGGCAGCGCATGGAGGACTGTGTGCACGAGACACAGTGCTCCAAAAGGCAGGAGAGGGACAGTGTGGTCTTGGGGCATCGCACAGTACTATAATTCTTAATCCTTGATTGATTCTTTTAATCATAAAATAGTAGTAGTTGTAGAAGTGAATTTATTGTGGTTTTTATATCGCTGATATCTAGGAAATAAAATATAATACATAAAAATGGTTGTGCCTAATATTTCGATTTATGGTACGTATGGCCCACTTAAAGTACATTTAATTGAAATCTGGCCCACCATAGCAACTGAGTTTGACACCCCTGGTTTAGAAGATGAGACCCATGGAGCTCACAGGAGGGGCAATGGAAGACCCTTACCCTGTGTTACACATCCAGATTCCCACAAGGGTTTTGTCTGGGTCATATGTTCTTAAAACTTCAGATGTTTAAGATGTGCAGAAGAGCAGAATATAACATGGCTCAAGCTGTGCTGCCTTCAAATATCAGCGTGGAGGAGGCTGTTAGTCAAGCACCTTAGGGTAAGTAAGCAGAGAGTTTTAGGAGATTGGGGAATGAGCAACTATCCTTCCATCTGGATTGAAGCAAATTCCACCATGCTTAAAAAAAATCCTGACTCTCCATTCAAAATATCCCTTTAAGAAAATTGTACCATTCCACAGCCAGGAAATGAAATGAAAGATACCACTATTTTGGTATGGCACACAGAAATTCAGCGCATGAGCCCACCTTCCCCTCCAACCAAAAAAGGTAGTGGTGGCTAAACAACACTTCTCCAAAAACAGGTCCCCTCCTTGGTGCAGCCACAGCAGAAAGCTGAGCAGAAAGCCAGAAAAACACAATGTCTGCCAAATGGAGAAGGCCCACCTCTACAAAGCAGGGGGAAGAACAAATGATTATTGGGCCTCTAAGAGGAAGATACACTTAGCTGAGGGGGAGAAATCCAACATATGGTAGGCTCCCTCTTGGAGTCGGGGAATATTTTCATACTCACCCACCCAGCCCCTCACACACAGAGTTCAATGATTACAGCTGAGATGTGATTCAAGGAAATGTGTGCTTGGCAGGCCTGGGTCCATTATAAAGCCACACTTACCCCTGGAGGCAAATGGTCCTGTAGTCATGTATGGTGACCATGAGGACTACAAGGTTTCTGGGCATTATAAACAAGTCTGAGGAAAGGTGGAGTCTGGCGGTACCACACACATCTCCCAGCCAACACCAATATGAGGAAGGGCTCAAGCAGCAGTTGAGAGAGAGAAGTTCGCTGAGTGAGCGCTCACAGACGCACGGGGCCCTCATTCTCGTGCAGGATGTTCCTGTGTGCTCTCTGATGCTACCTCAAGATTCAAAGGTCACCTCCACACAGCACACAACAGTGGGTAGGAAACCATGTGGCTGCCTCGTTGTCAGGTTCCCCCAGCCAAAACCGTGCCTGGAGTTCTCCCTGCCGCCGCGTGCTGGGACAGCAAGGTGCGTTTCCCCTCGCACTGGCAGTCCTGGGCCTGGCTCCGAATGAAGTGATCCCAGAGTAGGAGCAAGGCCTCAAAGTACTGGAGTCACTGTAGGACCTGGGCCAGGACAGAACAGTGACTGTCTCCCATGGAGGCGAGGTGAGCGACGAGCTGCTTGAATCCAGACATCCTGCTCACCATTTGCGATGGGACCCCCAGCTGCACCCCCATGTTGCTGAAATTCTTGAGCCCAGATGAGCGAGGGTCCAACTGGAAGCCAAGTGACAGCACCAAGGAGTGGGGGAGATGTGCTATGGAGAGACCTGCTGATGGCAGCAAAGTGAGGCGAGAGACTGCATACCCAGCTAGGGAAGGGTATCCTGCAGATAACACCACCTTCTGTCTGACCTCCCCATGGCGGAAACCTCTGCCAAGGGGCACCAATGCATTTAATTTCAGTGCTTAGCCTCATGACAACATGGCTCTCAACCCCAGGGGCATTTAATCCTCACTGTTAACAGAGGTAAACGAGGTGCCTGTTCCCCTACCCCACCCACACTGAGTTACGTTAATCACTAACCCATCACAACCTCGTGAGCAGATCAGATTGCTCAGGGGACTGGGAAGCAGAGCCTGTCACCACCAGGTCATCTTTCCATACTGGCAACTAAGATTGATTGCTAGGTGATGCAAAGATCAGGGAAAGTGCACAGATCAGGCTGAATTAAGGACGTGCTTGAACTTTGCCCTTTTGGCAGGCTGGATATCTGAACCCAGCCTAGATCAGTAGTGACTGAATCTTACTACCATCAGACAGTGCTTTTGTGGCCCTTATGAAATGAGTTGGTGGGTCTTTGACCAGTTCCTCGTAAACAGAAAAAGCACCACAACTGGTTGCTTTCCTTGGCCTCGCTAATGAGAACACCAATTAGTTTAATGGTGGATTTGTTAGGTGCTATCCTGACCAAGGGGAATGAGGCTGTGTCCCTTCCCAAACCACACAGGCCACTGAATGGCAGATGGAGAGGGCTTTTGGTCAGTACCAGCCAGTGCTGGATCCGAACCTGCTGAGCGGTGAAAGGTTTGGAACCCCGAGCCCCTCTGCTATCCTGTCCCTCCCTGTGTGAGGCCCGTAGTAGCTGTTATTATACAGATGGGGGCCGAGCTGGCAGGAACTTACAGGCTGCTCCCCACTTTCAGCAGTGGGATTTTGGAAGGATGAGGATGACCCCTGGGCAGGGTCCAGGACAACCTCACTGTGTATTATCATAGGGGCACCACACAGGGGCACTGCCGGGGTTAACTCATCTGTTTGTCGCCGGACCCTCTGGGCTGCCTGCTCCTCTGCATCCTCCCGGCTTTTGGTGCCCATGAACTCGACCTGGGTGGAGTATTTCTGCAGGTCTAGCTCAGTGCACTCCACCGGGGCATGGGGCCACCTGGGCTGCATCTCTGAGGCACATGAGAGAGGAGTCAGGGCTTCTGTGAACCCAGCTGGGCCCTGCCGGGCATCTGAGGATGACAAACCCCCCACAGAACAGTCGCTGCACCCCGAGTTCCTTATCAGGGGTTGGGTCTCCAAGACGCTCCAAGCCAGGTGGGATTTGGGACTGGGGCTGACCGCAGTCACCTCCGAACTGGGCTGGAGTGCAGGTATCTGAAGGCCTATGGCTTCACCATCCAAAATGAAGTGAACCGGTTCAACGGGACCTGGAACCAGAAAAGCCTCATGGCTCAAAAGGAAGTGGGTTCCCCCTACACAAGCCTCCCCACCTGCTGGGGCCTGGGCCTCCCTCCAACCAGCCACTTCCTTAAACCCCATCTCCCACGGGGCCTTGAACTGCAACTGCCTGTCTCCAGCCACAGAGGAACCAACAGGACACGACTACTCAGTGCTGGTTGTCCATGAGGTGGCAGTGAGCACTGCAGAGCAAAGCAAGCCTCTCCTGTCTTCCAGGGGCCAAAATCCAACCCGCAGGGTCACCATCCTACAACAGCCAAGTACTCTCTTCTCCCCAACCCACACAGTTCCAGGAGAGAGGGCAAGAGACACTGAGGCTGGAGAAGTGGAACCTACGTGCTCCCAGGGTCAAAGTCTTCTGAGTTCAGAATCCTCCCCAGGCTTCCATCTTTCACCAGGAGCCTAGAGGAAGATTCCTAGCAGCTTTGGGCTCCATCCACCTCGCTTGTCCCAGTAACTGAGCCCAGGGGCTGGCCCTGGCAGTAAGCGATGCTGCCTGATAGCAGCAGAGATTTTGACATCCCCCCCTCCCTCATGAGTTGCTCTTTCCTGCCTGAGGAATGGAAACGGAGCAGATATTAGGGTGTGGTGGGCACAACCCAGCATGACCATACTCCTAGGCCCCTAGTAAAGCAGCTGAACAATGAGAGAAGTTACCTTCTGCTTGCCTCCTGGAGCAAGCACTCAGATTCTTCACACCTAAGCAGCAGGGACTAGACATCTGTTCCTCACAGGGAAACCTGCTTGGCATGGCTGCGGCCCGGAACAGCACCCTCTGGGCTGAGAAACTCTGGGTCCTCAGAAACACTTGAAAAATTACAGGATAAAGAGAAACAGATATCAGCAAAGACCTGGCTTATTTTCCCAGAATGCACTAGGCCATATGGTATGGTTATTTATTTGGGGACTGTAAAAGTCAGGGGCAGTTAGGCCTAATGGAGCGGGCTAGTTCTGTGCAGTGTTCCCCATGCAGCTGTGCCAATGCACCTTATCTCTCTGACCTACTCCTCCCCGCTGTTTTCCTCATCCTCTTCTTTGCTTCATCTTTCCCTGTTACAGTCCTGGCCCCCTCACCTCCACAACTGCCAAAAACTCCTCAGTCTGGACCCAGCCTGGGAAAACCCTAGAGGAGAAAGCACTAACCTTGAAAGTGACAAGCTAGCACTAGTTGAATCTGACCCCGAACATCATCCTCCCTGCCATTTCTAGAGAAAAAGGGAGAGGGGAAGGAGGACCAGAGGGATGCTGTGTTGCATTAACTTACCTCGCTGGCACTGGCTCTTCCAGAAGTGCTTACAGCAGATGATGGAGAATGCCAACACCACCAACACTATAATGACCAAGGCACTGCTGGTTAGCGCTAGGAGGGCAGTATCCTGCAGAGGTTCTGTGGGGATCACCAGGCTAGTCTTGGAGCTGCCTGCAAACATACCAGCCAAAGACAGAGGTCAGAGTCCCATCACCACACGGTGGGTTGCAAGATGGTACAGAGAAGAAAGCAGACAGAACCAGGGCAGCACTGGTCCGGCCTGGAGAGATTGGTACATGACCAAGGCTATTAAACACATACATCCAGATGTCCCTTAGGACAAGAGGTATCAACCTGGAAGTTAATATTATGGATAATAGGTAAAATTTTTAAAAGCACCTAAGGGGCTTAGGAGCCTAATTCCCACTGACCGTCAAAGAAAATTAATAGACTTAGGTCTTGTCCACATTACAAAATTAAGTTGACCTAAGTTAGGTTGATGTACAGATTCATGTCCACACTATGCTCCCTCTGTCAGTGATGCAGGTCCTCACCAGAAGTGTTTTCACCATCTTAACTGTGTGGGGTACGGAAATCTGGAGGACCCCCAACTCCCCCATGGAGCTATTGACCCTGGGGCAGGAGCCGTGGGGCGGGGGGTCCAGTTGTGAGCCCCACACTGGCCTGACAAAGCCAACAGGTGATGCAAGTAAACACAGTGTCTACATAAACACTGTCACCCTAGCTACATTGATCTAAGCGCTACGCCTCTCACGAAGGTGAAGTTATTAGGTCGGTATAGTGGGCGACTTTCACCGGTAGGAGCAACGTTGTAGTGTAGACGTTTACAGGAGTTAGGTCAATATAAGCTGCCTTACATCGACCTAACTCTGTAAAGTACACGAAGCCACAGTGTAGCCCTAAGCCACGTAGGTGCTTTTGAATAGTGTACATAATATCCAGTGCCATCGCAAAGCACATATTTTTAGCCCCCGTTTGGAGATGGAGAAACTGAGACACAAGTAGTTTAAGTGACTTGTCCAGAGTCAGTGTGACTCAGTGGCAGATCCAGCAACTGGATGCAGGAGTCTTAAGGAACAGCTAAAATGATCTCCCAGCTGCAGAACAACTGCAAAGCAATGAGGCTGATTTTCCTTGATTTTTAACAGGAACAAGAAAACATTCCAGGATAGAGAATGACTGAGCTGCTGTTTCTAACCACACAGATGCTCACATTCATTCAGTCCTGTTATCATGATGCTTCTGGCCCCACCTGCCACCCCCTCCATACATATGCACTGTCTGTGATTCCTTGTTCGAGACTCGCTGGTGCAGAATTCTTTTGATACAGCTAGCTTAATACACTTCGAAACAAGGACTAGATATTTAAACGAATAAGCACAGCCTCTGTGAGGACACTCATGAGGAGAGAAACAATGATCCTCAAGCTTCATGTTTCAGGGCAAAAGATAATTTGCAGCTGGAGTCAGGAGGAAATTTTCCTTTGCACATGTGACCTGTCCATGCCTAGAGTAGACCACCTGAAAATGCCAAGGTCAGCGCAGGATGCAAAAGGAGAGCAGATTCTCCCAGCACTGGTTGGTGACACTGAAGTCAGACTTCCCAACCAGCCACAAACAATGCTTCTGATTTCCCATACTGGTTATCAAGAAGCTAAAACAAAATATACACAGCCTGCTTTACTGCATTTCAATCTCTGGCTCCCAATCAGCCACTAGGTCGAGTAAAAAAATGAGTTTTTTAAACTCTGTGTTCTTTACCAAAAAGGTTCTCCTGATCCCAAAGGGTCAGCCACATTACCAGATCAATGTAAGTTTGGATCTTACCCAAAATACCATGCTGCCAGCCAATCCTTTAGTAACTAAAACTAGATGGCTAATTATAAAAGGAAAGAATCAAACTATAAGGGAAATGTTAAAGGATTAAAGCAATCACACACAAACAAATGATTGGAAAGTCCATATATATCAGGTTTCCAGTAGAAGTGTGGAGTTTGCAGGCTTGTACAGTCCCTCTGGTGTACATCCAGTACCTGGATGGATCTCAGACCTTTGATTCACAGCTTTAGTTGCAGATGAGCTGATTCAGAGGTAGGTGAAGAAAGACTGAAGAAGACAGACTGTGAAGACTGAAGACAAAATGAATGTGGTGCAGCTGGCTTGTGTGTCCCTTGGCCTTTGCCATGTTGCTTGTGGAAATTTACAGGAATAAGATGGAGTCCAGCATCACATGAGTAAATCCTGGTGACTTATCAGGTGTATCCCTGGCTTCTGCCACTGGGCCCATTGTTGTACCTGTGAGTTTCCTTAATGGGCCATTAAGCAGGCTAGTGCTGCAGCCCTCCTGTGTGGGGTGTCACCCAGAAGCACGGCACAAATTGAAATACAGATACATCAAACATATCAATTACTTCCGATACAAATATGACACAAACAAAAAATATCATACTTAACAAATAATAACCTCTCTATTGGTACCTAACATGGCCTCTCATATGAATTATTGTAATTATGAAATATTGATGTTAAATAATATCATAAACGATCCCCCTAATTTAGCCAGCACCACACACCCCCAAACAAAATTGATGCAGAAAGGGGTGTCCCTAGACACTGCTGAATGCATCACAGGGTCTGGACAAATTTTTCCACCCCAGTCAGTCAGGTACCCACACTAGTTTTCTTAGTAGTTTTCAACTTTTCATTTATGGCCAATTTTAAGGCTAGACTGTGTCTCAAAGAGATACAAACCATAAGCATCTCATAAGCAGGGTTCTGATGTTCTTCCATTATTACCAGTCTCTGACTCCACATGGCATCAGATGTGCCCGAGTCCACTAAAACGTTACCAGATATATCCAAAGCATTTAGAGGTGAGAGTTTGTCTCCCACCTCCTGTGCTGCATTCCCAAGAGATCAGCTGCACATTTGTTCTGTGTAGGTCCAGCTGCTCAATCTTCCCTCTGATCCTGAGACATTATCTGTTCACTTAGCAGCATGGACACAGTCATGTTCCACATCATTGTCTCCCCAACATACTGACCAAGCACAGCCACTTGGTTACAGGGCTGTTTAAGCTTCCTAATAATTTCCACTCCTTCTGCAACCTTTTCCAAGGTATCCACACTGGATCTTTCTAAAATAAAGTCAGTGAATCCATCGACATGTGAAAAACCTCTGGCAGTTAGAAACTGAACCAAGTCTCTCAACGTATAAACTGTTGCTTCTTGCTACAGTCACGGATTCATCCTGAGCTAACTTAATCAATTCACTTTCAACACCCTTCAGTTGCAGAAAACTGCTTGTAAAAGTTACCAGGAGGTTTTATTCCTTCAGGAGTATTTTTTGGCAACAATCCATTTTCCACAGCAATTTTGTCCTTACCCTTTTCATTCAGGTCCTGCTCTAAAGAAACATCTTCCTGAGCCCTAACAGATTCTTTCTGGGTTTTAGTTAAATCCAGAACCAACTCTGAGACAACTGGCACATCCTCAGTCAGGCACATTTTGTCTACTCCTCAGACAGAATATTGGAGACAAACTCTCCCTTAGCAGATAAACTGCTATTCTTAACGTTTACACAGTATGAAATTTCCTCCACTTTGTCCCAGCCCACATGGCTGTTCCCAGACAAACTTTTGGTGATTGGGGTAGCTTTCTCCATGGCAAGTCATTACCCCCAACAGACACAGGCTTAGGAACATTTCCTTGCTGGGTTTTAGTTGAATCCAGAACCACCACTGGTACGAATGACAAATCTCAATCAGCATAAACTGAGAGGTACTTTCTGCCTGCTCCACAGACAGTACACTGGAGACAGTTTCTCCCTTAGCAGATAAACTGTCTTTCTGAACAGACAAGCCACTATTTTCCACAATTCCGAGGCAAGAGACACTCTCTTCCTTGTCACAATATACCTGGCTAAACAGACAACTGCTTATAGTCATGCACTGCCCCCCCTACTTCCCCCTTTCACAAATTTCCCTATTGATTACAGATAACCCAGAAGATTTACATTCATTCTCTTTCTGGGACTGATTTATGATGTTAACCAGGTTACATATATTTACCATATCAGTACCAAACATACCAAAATTGTTTTAAACTGGAAAGATTCTCTCCCAATAGCTGTTAAGAGGACATGGAGTTTCTCAAAGATACAGTTTCTGCTGTTCTTTTACTATTTTGATTTCACATTTAAGTTTGGAAACTCTTGTCTCAGGTTCCAGTTTCCTGCGTTCCTGGGTTCTCTCTTCGGCTTGCTTGGCCCTCTTTTTAGCTCGCTGGGCTCTCTCCTCAGCTTCTCTTTCTATTTCAGCCATTTTTTGTTTTACCCACAAGCAAAGTTCTGCCATTTCTTTCTCATGCTGAAGACGCAGGCTCGCTCTCAAGGCTTGCAGCTTGATTGCTTTATCTGATTGTGAATTGCTCCTCCAGACTAAGGGTATGTCTATACTGACGGCAGCAAAGTCACCGCCGTCAGATCAACCTTTCTGGATTGATTGAGCGGATCTTCACTAACTGCTCAATCAATCCAAAAGTTGCCCTAGTTAAACCACTTCCTCAAGAGGTGTAGTGCTGCATTGACAGGAATCTGCGGAGTGCAGAGAAGACACCGCGCAGAACGGAAGCACAGCAGTCAACGGGAGTTACGCAAACTACTCTGCGTAGTTTGCATAACTCCTGTTGACTGCCGCCGAATCACCAGGTAAGTGTAGACCAGGGCTAACTTTAACCTTTAACACTTCAGTATCAAATTTTAAAATTTGGAATAGCAAATGTTCTGGTTCTGTGGATTCTGTCACAACTACGCCACTGTGACCCATCTGTGCCTAGGGTAGACCACCTGAAAATGCCAGGCTGGCTGCAAAAGGAGAGCAGATTCTCCCAGCTCTGGTGGGTGACACTGAAGTCAGACTTCCCAACCAGCCACAAACAATGCTTCTGATTCCCCACACTGGTTATCAAGAAGCTAAAACAAAATATACACAGCCCCCTTTACTGCATTTCAGTCTCTGGCTCCCAATCAGCCACTACGTCCAGTAAAGAGATCAATTATTTAAAGCTCTATGCTCTACCAAAAAGGTTCTTCTGACCCCAAAGGGTCAGCCACATTACCAGATCAATGTAAGTTTGGATCTTACCCAAAATACCACGCTACTAGCCAATCCTTTAGTAACTCAAACTAAAGGCTTATTATAAAAGGAAAGAAACAAACTATAAGAGAAATGTTAAAGGATTAAAGCAATCACATACATACAAATGATTGGAAAGTCCATATATATCAGGTTTCCAGTAGAATTGTGGGGTTTTCAAGCTTGTGTAGTCCCTCTGGTGTACATCCAATACCTGGATGGGTCTCTCAGTCATTTGATTCGCATCTTCAGTTGCAGATGAGCTGATCCAGAGGTAGCTCAAGCAAGACTGAAGAAGCTGGACTGTGAAGACTGAAGACAAAATGAATGTGGTGCAGCTGCCTTTTATGTCCCTTGACCTTTGCCATGCTGCTTGTGGAAATTTTCAGAAATAAGATGGAGTCCAGGGTCACATGAGTAACTCGTTGCGTGTATCCCTGGCTTCTATCCCTGGGCCCATTGTACCTGTGTTTCCTTAATGGGCCATTAAGCAGGCTACTGCTGCAGACATCCTGTCGGGGATGTTGCCCAGAAACACAGCACAAGTTGAAATACAGATACATCAACATATCCATAGCTTTCAATACAAATATGACACAAACATCATCATCATACTTAACAAATAATATCCTCTCTAACAGTACCTGACACCACCTATCTCATATGAATTATCGCAAAGATCGAATACTGATGTTAAATTATATCATAAATTGTCCCCCTAATTCAGCCAGCACCGCAGCACACTTAGGGTAAGTCTCTACGTTAGGACTACTTTAGTACAACTATGTTGCTCAGGGGCATGAAAAATCCCCACCCCTGAGCGATGCAGTTATCCTGACCTAAGCATGGGTGTAGACAGCACTATGTGAATGGGAGAGCTGCTCCCGCTGACACAGCTACCACGTCTCCCAAATGTGGATTAACTACACTGACGGGAGAGCTCTCCGGTCAGCTCAAAGCATCTTCATTAAAATTCTACAGTGGTGCTGTGCAGTAAAACAATGCTGCGTTTTACGTATAGAGCTGCCCTTAGACTATGTGGGTTTATGCCTTCATTTAAAGCGTGTAGCAGTGGCCATTGGTGGAGACGGGGGATACTGAATTACATGCAATACTCGCCCATGCCGCTGCACCACTCCTCCCACCTCCTGTGACTCCTGAAGGGCTCACCACAGGCCCTGTGGCATATGTTATACAATGAAAGGCAGCAGGCTGGAGTGCTGCTGGTACGTACATTGAGGTTCAGAGGAAGGGGTCTGCTTAGTGCAGGGGATACATTCCAGATCCTGCAGCCCTCCAATCTGGGTTTTACTGTAGAACCTGCCAGAGAAAGTGGAGAATGAACTAACACCAGGACAAAGGTATAAGGGAATCATCTGTCATCTCTTTGAACAGCATCTCCCTCTGCCCTCCCAGGTGCATCAGCTGCCAGTGTTCCAGCTGCCAGCTAAACTCACCCTGGCAGACATTCCCCACAGGCTGCATTGGAAGTGGCAGTGCAGTTGGATTTCTGGACACGGTGGATGAGGGGGCAGGAAAGACAAGGTTTACAACCATGATGCCCCCAGCTGTCCTTAAACCTCCTGGGAGGGCAAGCAGCGCACTGTGCGTCTATTCCTTCACCATAGCCACACTCCTGCAAGAGACAAGGGCAGGTCCATGACTGAGACAAAGAGATTACTTTGGATCCAAAGATACCACAATGGGAAGAAGCTGACCCATCCTCTAGGGGCAAACGGCTTCTCCTGAGTGGGAGCGAATTCTCAGTTGCCTTTCACCCTCTGGGGATCTCACCTCTTTGCACTGCATTGAAGCAGATAGCGGTTCTGTCATTCTGCACTCAGCAATAGCTCGCACATAGCCTCAGTCAGTAGAACTTGTTTTACTGAGGGGAGAAGCTGTGCCCTGGGTGAGCTTCTGGCAGCTGATATGAGACCTGGGATCTAAAAGTAGGAGTCTCTACTGCCCGAGTTAGTTAAGGCTATCGCAAGCTCACAAGCCTCAGTGGAGTGTGTAACTCACACCTATTCCGTATGGTGCTCTCTGTCCCCCTCTAGTGGTGACCAGGTCGCATATAGAGGTTGATGAGTCTACAGTGCTCGCCAATAGAGGTAGATCTTTTTAGCTCAGGCAGTAAGGCTCGTATTTTTAGAGCCAGAGGTCCCAGGTTAGATACCTGCTGCCAATGACCCACACAAGGATATTGTGTAACTCTGACTGGGATGCCAGAGTTATCCATCAGAGGGATTTTTGACTTCCATTGGGAGCTGGAGACGATAGACCCTTCTTAGCCTTTACATAATAAGATGCGTCAATTTTAAACCTCTCCTCACTTATTGGTACTTCTATCTTCCCGTCCTCCTATCCCCATACATGATAAGTGGAATAATCTAATGTTCCTTGCCTATGAAGCACTATTCTTTTTAATGGCACAGACATCCATATCAGAGAAAACTCTAAGCCTATCCTTCCAGTAAAGGCTAGCAGAAGATTCATCTAGTACCACCGGTGCCAACAATCCAGGTTCACCCCAGAGAAGCCAAATTACCTTGGAAAGCTCCCATCCAGGGCCACACACCCTGCAAGAAATACACTTCCTGCGCTCATCCAGATACTCATTCTCTTGGCATTCCATTGGTTTTGGAGCAGCACTTTGGACCTGGAGAAACAACTGGGATTACCATAAATTCCAGAACACTCCTGAGCTGAACCAAACATGTCCTTTATTGGGCAAAAGCTTTCTCTTTGGAAGGAAATTTTGCTTGCATTCCTTGCCCACCCCAAATTCCCATTTACTTTAGTAGATGCTTGTGTTGCACAAGGAACTTTGGCAAGAGCAAAGCCATGTGCCTTCTTCTCAAAGGACAGTATGAGGTGCAACAAGCTAAGCAGAGACAGAGGAGGGACTTAAGTAGCAAGTCATACAGCTGAACTGTCCATTCCTTGGGCCATTTGGTGGCATTTACAAGCGAAGTGAGGTGTGGTCAGTTTTTATTTCCAACCTCTTGCTGGACACTCTGGTCAGTGATGATTTTTAAGTCACAGCTTCCCTGATGGGAGGTCAGTAAATAGTTCAGACCAGATAACTCGTTATCCTGGCCTGCTAAACAGTAGGATCACTCCTACTTTAGAAGCATCACAAAGATCTGCATAAAAGGAGCAGTGGAAAGTGACACTAATATGGTATCCATGTCAGCAGAGGGGACCAAACTGGATGGAGCATGCAAAGCAGATGTTCAATCCCAAGCTTTAGGTGGGTTGGAGTTGGAAAGAGGCAAATGCCTCCTCAGAGGACCTCATGTTCCTGTGATTTGGGATGAAAACAGAGCAGGGAAGATAAGTTAACTACACAGTCTTGGGTCACTGGGGCAGAAGGAATCGGGGAAGATGTAATATGGGGCACAGAACACAGCAAGGGATAATTATCAGGTTCTCTAAAGGACTAAAGCCACAATTTATACCACTGGTCACCAGGGTGTCACCCAAGATTTTAATGCAGAGAGTGGGATTCACGCCCAGAACTCAACACAAGACACAAAACTGATCTGAATCCTCAGCTGCAAACTAAACAGAACCAATCCGAGTCACCAGATAAGGCTATCCCCATAGATGTATGGCCTGGTCATGCATTCCTTGATGAAATCCTGGCCCCATGGAAGTCAATGGCCAAACTCCTATTGACTTCAATGGGGCCTGGATTTCAGCCCCCCCTCGAACTCATTTGGAATTTTGGCCACGCAAGGGATGCAAACTAGAGAGACCAAAGCAGAGAGAGAGAATTTAACAGAAATCAAACTGAAACTATTAAAGCATTTTATGCAGAGTGTGCATAATGAGCAAGTATCAGGTATATCACTGGCTACTCTCCCTGGGCTCCCTGTACCTGGGAATGTCTTAAAGGGCCATTAAGCAGGCTATTATTCTGCAACCATCCTGTCTGAGGCGTTACCCAGACAGCACCACTTGAAATACTGATATATCAAACATATCCATAACTTCCATTACACATATAGCACACAAACAGAGACATTACCATCTTATGTAGCACATTATAGCCTTCCTAACAGTACCTGACACGGCATATCTCACATGGATTACTATGATTTTGACATACTGATGTCAAATAACACAATAAATCCTCGTCCCCTCCAATCTAGCCAGCGTGACACCCCCAACGTGAGACTGGTGTAGAAGGGAATAAGCAGAGCTCCTGAACACACCTCAAGGGCCCCCCTCGATCTAGTCAGCATGATACAGAGTTTTTAGTTTGTTTGTTTCAAGTGGATTCCTACCTCAGTGACAAGAAACAGAGTAAAAACCAGCACCGAGCCTCTCTTCATGTCACTTCTCTCATGAGCTCATGCAGCAAATCAGGAAAGGAATTAGGAACGTCGTGTCTGCCTCATGAAGTCGGATCATTGGAATCTAAACATTACAGAACAGCACAAAGGGCTTGATAAACATGCTTTCAAAGGAAGCCACTTTTATAATTTGAAACATTCAAAAATGGGCAGAGTTCAAGTTTTTGTCAGCCCAACCACAGGCCTTATTAATCAAAGGATGGCCTGGATGATAGTCACATAGTAGGGCCTAGTAACATACTGGAAAAGATGACGTTAAAGGAACAGACATATGAGCACTCCCCATTTCTATCCCCCCCACCCCTCCCCAAACACAACCCATTTCTATCTATGTCGCCATTAGAAACTGTAAATGAAAAGTGCCATCAGTAAATGTTCCTTGCTATGCCTTATCAGCCCTCTCAGGTCTGATCATCTATCTCTCTCATGAGCCATATGCAAAGTAGGTTACACTTTGGAAGTGGGCTATTGACCAGGCTTTTCCTACTATCCAAACAATCAGGACTCATCTGAAGTGGGGTCTCTACTGAATAAGCACAGAAAGCATGATATTACTTATTACTATCAATTCACATACTGAGCATTATAAACTGCAAAGAAAAGCAGCAAAATGCTATGAAGATTGGAAGCTAAGACATGTGACAACAAGAAATTAAGGGGACTAAATTTATCTAACCCAGTAAAGCAGAGATCTCAGGAGGGGTGAGATCACAGTCTATAAATAGCTTCAAGATTACTGACACTATAGAGTAAATAAAGGGAGTTTGTCAGTCTCTGAAGATGGTGGTCAGGGAGCTATGAGCTGAAGCTAAAGAGGGAAATGTTTAGGCTCAATATCAGTGTCTAGTTAGGGCCCATTTCCATTAGGAAAAAATAGAAATGGGCTTGAAACATCAGCCCAAATATGAACCAACCACAGGTTTGAATCCACGTTCATATCTGAACTTTATCTCCATAATGGGCTGAATCCAAACTTTGGATAAGTTCAGAGTTTGAAGCCCCAAGTTCAGGACTGTTTAGATCCATGGTTTTGCATCTGCCCATTGTAGAGGTAACAAGTTTTGATATGGACCCAGATTTGGAATTTGGAACCGAAGCTTTGATTTGGACCCATACCTATAAATAAGAACAAATGGAGTAACAGCAAATTCCCAAGTAATTGAAATAAAAATCCAGGAACTCATAACAACACTCAAATTCTTTTCAGGAAAAACCCTGAAATTTGAGGGTGCATTTTTTGGTTTATAATCTAATTTGATTTATAATCTTTACACAGTGAAGAAAATTTGTTTAAAAAAAACACTTGTCATCTTTTGAGATGGCTCCTGCTGTTCCTAATGGATATTTCAAGGCTTCTTTCTACATTTTCAGAGTAGCAATGGAATTTGAACATCCGTTATAACAGTATAGTGGAGTCAGGTTTAGCATAACTGGATTATAACAACAACATATCCGAGTTAAGGGATGGTTGCACAGTTACTTAGTCTTTGCTGGTACGATACAGCACTACTCACAATTGCAATATACCAGAATAGGAAAAATTGCTATAAAACACATATGTCATACCCGGAGTTAGCAGCTGGTAGAACTGCGCAATGGAAAACAGGTAAATCAGATGAAATGCCACCATGTGGTTTATATGTTGCCTTAAAAAAAGAAAGAAAGACAATGTTAAATAAAAGCAAGAGGAGAAAAGGAATTTTTTTTAAATCCCAAAATATTAACCTGGAAAATATTCCTACATGTCTAGCATTTTCTCCTGATATTAAGACAAGTCCCAGCCTTTCATGCAAACATTCTCTGTTCCCCATCCACTCCATGCTATTCATTTTGTTTTGCAAGCATTTCTTGAGACTAAGTTGTGCTTAATACTTAGGACTCTCTGGGCCAGACTCTTCCACATTTACTCATGTCAAGTACTACCTTACTCTGGAAATAGTCCCACTGATTTTAACAGAGTGGCTTGCAGAATAAGATATTGCTCAGCATAAGTAAAAAGTGGTTGAATCTAGCCCTTTTAGCCTGATTTGGAAATAAACATGTTTCCCAGTGAACTTGGAGACTTTTTCTGAGTCACAAAAATTCCAGTAAGTTTGTAATTTGTAATACTTCAAAACTTTTAGCTTGTTTTCTTTTTGTTTTTAGAAGAAAACACCTCAATGTCAAAAGGGGGAATGTGCACTGTGTAGATTTTACACCTCTCTGACATTATGACAATATTATCTTCCCATTGTTGCAATATTCATTTTTGACATCTCTTTGTTTCTTTCGATTTGTTCTAACAGCAAATAAAGTGAGACATCTGAAATACAGTAATAACACCCAATGCAGAAGTTACTGTATTATTATTATTATTAATTTGATTCCAGTAACACCCACGGCATGCTAAACACCATTCAAGCCCATTGAAAGACGCAGTTCACGCGCTAAAGAATTTACAATCTGAAACCCCAGACATGCATCAGGATCTGATTAACAAAGAACTCTGCATCTATGTGAAGTTTTGTTCACTACAATGGGATTCCCCAGGAGTGTAGAGAGCCACATTTGCAAATTACATTGCAGGATCAAGACTCAAGATGACAAACAATATAGGAAAGGGAGGGATACAATCAGAGACCTTGAAATCAATAGGACTGCTCAAGTACATACAATTAGTCATGTGCATGTGTTTGCAGGATCACGGCCATAATATGTATAATTTTATATACAACATATATTTTATGTATATAATTAGTCACTATTGGAAATCCTGGGCAAGTGTATAGTCTGTTTTGGTGGTTGTCTGAGTTTTTTTGAGTGCCTCAAAGTTTGGATGACCAACCTGAACACCTACCTTCTGAAAATCAGGCCCTTTTTTAAAGTGTCTCATGTGAGCCACCCAAAATCACTTGCATCTTTTGAAAATCTTGGCCTGTTTATTGTCTGTTTGTTTTACTCCTCAACCTATCCATTATTAACTGGCCAGTTTCTTGGTCACTGTAACCATTTTTGTACCCTCTGTTACTCTTTTTTCCTTTTGTCCTCTTAACATTTGACAAATAATTGATAACCTGTCATTCATACTCAACTCAAAGGAAAAAATTATTGTGTAATTTGTAATTACTTTTACAAATAAAACCATTTCTAATCTGTACTTACTAAGAATTACTCCAAATGTACATAAAAATGCTTAGTAAATTTCAGTTGCTAGACCGAAGTATTTAAAATATTTACAAATGAAGAGCACATCCACATATACATAAATATTATAAAACAGGGTGCTCAGGAAATGCATTTTTAGGAACTAAAGAAATCTTTACCAACTACTATATCAACTACTAGGTCATTATTTGTTTGTGAAGTAGTAGTAGAGTGGCAAAAGTTGCTTTTACTCATTAATATTTGCTGGTACTAATACTAAAATCAACATCCGTTTATAATAAAGTAATAAGATTATCTCATACGTAATCTTCAGTAATATTTTTCATTGGCTGCAATCTCAGCCTAGAAATCTCCAGCTCAGAGCCGCAAACCCTCTGGTTTATGGTGTGTTTTATCACCAGGCATGCCACTCCACAATCGCTTCAAAATTAAAGCGTCCGAATTTGCCAGGTGCCCTTCCAGACGCAGGGGCACAGGGGTGTCCCCTCCCACTCTTTGGCATGCGGTCCAAATAGTCCAGGACTTATTCCACAGTCTTCGTGTGCAGGGATCGAAATATCTTTGCAGCTCGTTTCCAGAAGCAAGCGAGCGATCGGGTGAAGCCCATCTGCTAGTGCAGCGTGGGCGGGAGGAGACGGAGTGCCGGAGCTCCACGGCTATAGACACTGCACCTTGCAAGTCCTGACTTGCCCAGCGCAGCACCACCGCGTGTCCGTATCAGTTTACCTTTCCTCTCCGGACCTTTACAGCCCCGATCCGCTACCCCCGCCCAGAGACAGGGGTCCTGCCTTGCCGTTTGGTATCCCACCATCGGAGCCGGCTCTGAGCCCGGAAACTGACGAGGCAGCCCGCTTCTTTTCTCCCCCCCACGCTTTCTAGGCTCGCCCACTGCAGACACCCCCCGAGACACAAACGAATGGCGGGACACGCCGCCGAGGGCGGCTCCAGCCTGGAATATGCCCGGGCATGTAGGGAGCAGAGGGACTTTCCAGCCCGCACCGGCCCGCTCCCTCCTCGGCCCGGAGCGACAACCACGCAGCCGGGCCGGAGCGGTGCATGGCTGGGGTGGCACGGAGGGACCACGGCCACTCACTCCCTGACCCGCCGGCGCCCAGAGGTGCGGGGCGGCCGCGGGCACCGCAGACAAGGCGGTGGGGGGCAGGTCCGTGCAGATCCGGCACCGATAGGACCCAGCCAGAGGATAAAGCCGGGGCAAACCTCTGCCCCGCCCGCCAGAGCCAGGCACGCCTGCTTTACCTGCTTCCCGGCGCCGGCCAGGGCTGCTCCGCTCGGCCCCGGACCCACCGCGCTCCCCGCCCCCGGGCCGGGTGATGAAACCCGCTGCAAGCTGCAGCCGCGCGCGCCCCCCGCGAGCAGCGAAGACATTCCACCCCGGGTCCTCGCCCGCGAGCCCGCTCCCCCCATTGGATCAGAGCGGCCCCCCTGGGCGGGGCCGTGCAGAGCGGCCGCCCCCCACGCAGGGTTCGGCTGTGAAGAGAGGCTCGCTGGCTTTATAACCCTCCGGCTCCGTTGGCGTGGTCAAGGCCCGTACGGAACCAAACCCATAGAAAGGGGAGAGAAGGGGGAGGGGAGAAAGACCCCCCCCCCACATTCTCCACCCCCCACTGCAGCCCAGGCGGATTCCTCCGTAGGGAGCAGGAGAAACCCAGGCTCAGAGGAGGAGACGTGAGGGGGAGGGCTGCACTTTGGCTTCAGGGTATAAGAACATGCATGCAACACTGGGGTCCCCACAACTGCTCCAAGCAGACGGGTTTAGAGCTGGCCAGGGTGGGAATGGGCAGTCAGTCCAGCAGTCTTTTCCATCCCCCTAGGACCTCAGCACCCAATATGGCCCCTGGCCTGTTGCAGTTGGATGTGGGGAGTTCTGGATCTGGGTGGATCCTCCTTCCTGCTGCCATCTCGTTCTGTGCTACCTGCTTCCCTTGGCATTGCGTAGTTGGCATTGGCCCCGGGGGAGCTGTACTGCAAAGGTGATTGCAACACAGTTCTCTGACAACACACAACCAAGCAGAATACAATACAATGATAAGCAGATAAGATGGCAGAGATACTGTTAAGCCATATAGCACTGCCTCTGGAACAGAAAAAAAATCACTTGTGCTAAATAGAGGCAACTACTGTGACCTCCTTATTTTGTGTAGATACTTGCTATATTGCACCTGATAGAGAAGCAGTGGTTTTGTCCTCTGTTATTAATTTTTACTGCTGGACACCATGCAGCCCAAGTCATGGACATGGACCTGGACCCCATTGTGTTAAGCACTGTACAAATAGAAGAAAAAAGACAGTCCCTGCCCTAAAGAAGTCTATAATTTACGGTAAAAGACAACAGGTGGGGACAGACAGAAGGGCGACACAAGGAAACACTGAGACTAGAGGTGGCCATAAAAACTTGGACAGAAACATTTCCTGTCAGAAAATGCAGTGTGTGGAAACAGAAAGGCTTTGTGAAATCATGTCAATGTTGCTGAATTTTTTTTAGGTGAAATAAAGGGGGAAGGAATCCCAACAATGTTGAAATGTCCCATTTGTATATTTTCAGCACAAAACATTTCTATTTTTTTTCATTTGAAACAACTTTCCATCTTGATTGTTAAAATGTTGTATTATATAATACAATACAATACAATTATATATATAAACATTTTGATTTTGTTGAAACAAAGCATTTTGATGGCCTCAAACAATCCCTCCCCTGACTTTTCTTTCACAGAGAATTTTGAAACATTTGGGTTTCATTCCTAATTGAAACAAAAACAATTTTTGACATCCTCCATAAACAGAATTTCTGTTTTGCCCACAACGCTAAATGAGACGATAGTGGTCAGCATATTAGACAGTGGTTTCAGCACACCCCTAACTGCCTAACTTGTCTATTTTTTGCACATTGGTGTGTGGTGTGCCAATTAACTGTTTTAAATTTGGTGTAAATACAACCTAATGCAACTGTATAAAACAATGCCACACAATAGTGCAATATGACAATAGACCAGAATGCAACAGAACAGTATAACACAGCAACATAATACAGTACATCATAAATACTGTTTATCAGAGCAAGTCAGGGAACGTGGAAGTTATACAGATGAGCAGGTTTTGGATGTGTAAAGAACTTTGCTATGTATTTGATATGAGTCAGTACGTATGACAATTTTACATGAGTTTTTGGAAGGATGGTCAGGTGCTCGCTGACCAGGAGATCTGGGTTAATTTCTCAGCTCTGCCACAGACTTCCTGTCTGATGATGGGCAGGTCTCTTATTCTGTATGCCTCAGTGCCCCCTCTGTAAAATGGGGATAATAATAAGAAGTTCCTTTTTCTTACTGTTTGTCTGCCTTGTATGTTTGGATTGTAATCTCTGTAGGGCAGGGACTATCTCCCACTATGTATAGGTACAGCGCCTAGCACAGTGAGACCTTTCTGCACTATTGCAACACAAAATAATCATCAGTGTGGCCTAGTGGCTAGCGCACTGGACTGAAACACAGGAGACTTAGGTTCTATTTCAGCTTTCTCACTGACTGCTGGGTGACCTTAGACAAGTCATTTCCCTTTTCTTTGCCTCAGTTTCCCCATTTCCTGGGCATTGTGGAGTAGCACTGGAGTATTGATTTAAATGGATTATTATAACCCTGCATCAACCAGCAGTTACACTAGTGCTTTCAGGATTGAGATAACAAATTTGAAGTCAACACCAGGGCATAGCCTAGGCCTTTGCCTGGGTTACTTTAGCGTGATGAGGTGTTCATCCCACACCAGCATGAAAGGGGTTAATGAGGCTCAGATGGGGCCAATTAACCAGCTAGGCCAGATCTCAGGGGAATTAGGTGGTCTAAGTAATCCCCTGAATGATGAGGGAGCCCAGCTAAGAAGGAACTGGGAGGGTGCTAGGGTAAAGCTAGGTAACTGGAAGAATGGGGGTGCTGTTTAGGGGCTACAGTGCTAAGTAGCCTGCAGTCCCTCCCTGGGAGGAGGGGGTTTGGACTGGTAGGTAAACCCAGAGAGTTGGGGAGCCAGAAGATAGGACTGAGAAGTAGGAAGTAGTCCAGGGAAAGCTGATTGCAGTTGTAAGTATAGGGTCCCTGGAGACGTGGGAGGGCTGAGGTTCCCCCGTGGAAATGGCATGGACCAGGCAGCTAACTGCAGACTGCCTAGGAGAGACGTTACCCCAGCAGAGGAGGATTATAGTGATCTGGCTGTGGAGGGCTGAGTCCCAAAGAAGACTCAAAAGCAGCACTCTCAGTCCCAGAGCAAGGCGACCACGGCGTGAGGAGCTGACAGATGGGGTATCAGCTCTCCAACCGGGAGGCGCACGCCAATGGTGAGTGGCCCTGATGGTGCTTGGCATGATCTGTAATTCAGCCCATACGTGACTGAGGGACTTGGGCATGCGGATGGAAAGTGAACTAAAATTGAGCTAAAGGAAGCAATCAGTTTGTAATTCAACCATCAACTAACAGTGGGCTGGTTTAAAACCAAACAGGAAACTAACCTTTAAGGGTTTGTGGTATAACTTGGAAATCTAATGGTTCGGGCTTTTGAGTGGTTATGGCACAGCAGAATTAGCTTGAAAAGTGTCACTGGATTGTGGCCCTAAACATTGCTAGCTACAGAGAGTACCTAAAGTATCTCATTCTGATGCTCATTCATTGAATCCTGTAGCCTCTTCATTCCTTTAGGGGCTGTGTCTGAATTAACAGATGTTTATCTAGCATGTATGTTCCCAGTTAGAGGGAGCTGCCTTAATCAAGGCAGTGAAACACAACAGTCAAGTGTATAAACTATGAGATTCCTTAATCATGATTCACGCCAGCTCTGTAAACTTGTCAAATTCTGCCCCAAAATGCACTCGGCCAGTATAAAACCTGAGGTGGATTATCTGGGTTTGAATTTTCCTTTGGTTATTCCAAAACTCTAATTAGGAATCTGAAGGGAAATCTTCCCTTGCACACTGCAGTTCATTTCTTTTTTAAACAGGACCTCAAGAAGGAGTAGACCCATTTGTCCTGGGATGCACCTTATCCTAGAAAGTGGTCCAGGGATTAGAATGAATCAAATGCTACAAAATACGCTGTAGCAAATAATTCTGCTCTCTTCCCCTAAGGGAGTGGACTAAAAGTGATTGTAACTGGGTAGCTTGCCCTTGAGCTGGAGAGCCAGGGGCTAAGTTAACTCTGCCTACAGAATGAGCCCCGCTTGAGGGGAATTGCTCAATTTCCTATGAAGAGCAGAAAGTGGCTGCAGTAAGAGGGAGGTCCAGGCTACTGTGTGGGATGCATTTGTGTCTAATTTTGAACTTTAAGATGATAAATCCAACCCTAAGGAGGGTTGTTGTGACTGAACTGGAAAAAATCCTGTGTGTAGTTTATTTGGGGGATCCAACAAAGGATACTCATGAGGGGTTGCATGCAGGGCTGCCCTGAGGCCACCAGGGGTTTTCCCCCTTAACTTGCAGGGGCCTAGCTCTTGCAACAGGAGACATCTTGAAAGTATATTGGGAATATTGAGCTGATCCTCAATATTTTCCTAAAGGGATCTTTAACTTCCATCTGGAGAGCCACCGGGTATGACCAGAAAGGGCTTAGTTTCATAGTGGTTCTGATCTTTTTACTTATGGGCAATCTTGTATAGCTGATTGAACCACCAGAGTATGTCTGAGTTTTTTGCTTCACCACAGCTTGAGTTTGTTGATCTGCTGGGCATGCTGCAAAGTTTTGCAATTTCCACAGGCTTTTTATGATTGGATGGAGTTAGCTGAGAGTTGCTTCTTTTCTTTTTGATGGAATTGGAAGTAGCCCTTGCTGTCACTGATAGTCAAGAATCAAATTCACACGTGTTTTGAATTTTTGTGGTTTGGGGGTGCAGTATCTGGGTCACTATGCATATCTTGTTAGATTGTCAGGCAGGCAGACTGACAGCCGGCAGAGGTCTTCCACCAAAGAAATCACAGAAGTCCTCACTAATATCTAGCCATGTAGCAGAGAAGTTTGATTGCCACCCTGCTATCACTGACGTAACTAGCAGGCTTTTTATATGGAGTTCTGTTAAACTGTCAGCTCACAGAATGCAGGCTTTTTCTCACAGTAGCTATTTGCTTTTTACAATATACTGATTTGGTTGAAGACCACCATCAGTGACATAGTTTGCACAGGGAGCAAAGAAGAACAAGTCTTGTATTACAGAACAGCAAGTGTGATTTCATCTTTTGTGTGGAGCAGCGTGTCTCCTGTGGTTCTGGAATCTGATGCAATTGACTTGTGCGGATGTTCCTTGTCTTGCATCATTTGAATGACTGAATGTATTCATCCACCTGTCTAACAGTGGCAGCTCATGACTGTTGAGCCTTTGCTTTATGGATGGCACAAGGGTCAAGAAATTTATATGAGCTTCTGCAGTTTCTATGACAGGCTGTTCCTAAGGCTGACTGCAAGTCTGTTCTTTCCTGGGCAGCTATGTAAATAACAGTGAAAGTTTTGGAGCTAGAGCATCGTGCCCAAACTGTATGGGCTGATGGCAGACAAGCTGGGTTATTGAACAAAGCATACCATGAGTCTCACTGGTACAAGGCTGAGTGTAGAGTGCATGGTTTCTCGTGATCCTGCCCATGGCCAATGTTCATCATGGGTGGCGAGCTGTGAAGTAAGATGTGTGATGCTTACCGAATGTGAGAGACAACAGTTACAGAAATCTGCTCGGTCTAGTAAGCGTTGTACTTCAGTGTTGGTTGCCTTTTGTTTTTTCTGTGGGTTGGCTCCTTTCTACAAACATATCCCCTGAAACTCCCCTCTCATACTCACTATGCACTTAACAGTTTTACTTCATGAACACTATCAGGTGGAATCCTATTCTTCCAGTGTTTTCCTGAAAGCTATGGTGTTTAGAACTACAGACTTCACAGGTGATGTTTTGAAAGAACTCCCTGCAGCTGAAGAGATTGTAAGATCATTTGTAGTAGTGCAGGCATTCATGTGTTCTGGATCTGAACCCCAGGTGAAGCTCTGTTCGGTGGTACTCCGTGCAAAAAAACCTGGGATCCTTTTAGTTCATCTGCAGTCTCATCCACGGGTGTGGTGGTGATGTGTCTCAGGTCTTATTTCTTCAGTAGGTGCATACTGACACAGATTCAGATCTTGCCATGTTGCTTTTTTGTTTGGTTTTTAACAACCACATTAGGAGATACCTAGGGGATGAATCCTTCTTCATTAAACACTGAGCTTTTCCTGCCACATAGTCCTTCTGTTTTAGTTTCCTGATGCAGGATAGGCTTTGTGTAGTAAGGCTGCAAGGAGAATTGCCACCTGTGTGTAGAGACCACATGCCAAACACGTGTCCTCCTGTTCCAAGGCATTGGAAACAGAGGAAATTGAGTCATTAGTCATATGGCACAACATTTACTGCATGGATCCATCCTACTTCAGTGGATGTAGTTTCTGTCCCATGATCACTATGTAAATTGGGCTTTTCATCCAGTTGTTTCATATAAACTGTGACTCTGTGACATAAGTCTGCTGATTCCATGTGGACAAATTTAGACTTGTGTCTTTTTGCAAGGGCATGAAACTCACATATTTTAGGCTGCTTGTGTTTATTCCAAAGTCCTGGTCAACAACTGAGATAGGATTTTCCCCAAGACATTGCACGCACTGCAGTTTTAGAATTTGATCTATGCCTAGTTTTGCTAGGACACTTGAAGACTCTGACCCAGGAGTTATAGTGGATCACAAACTAAATATGAGGCAACAGTGTAACACTGTTGCAGAAAAAACAAACATTCCGGGATGTATTGACAGGAGTGTCGGAAGCAAAACAGAAGAAGTAATTCTTCCACTGCATGCTGATAACGCCTCAGCTGGAGCATTGTGTCCAGTTCTGGACACCACATTTCAGGAAAGATGTGGACATGTGGAGGATTGCTTTCCTCTAGACTTTATCTAATGAACAATTAAAGGTCTAGAAAACATGACCTATGAGGGAAATATTATTGGGGGGCAGGGGCAGGGAATTTGTTTTTTTTTTTTAGTCTGGAGAAGAGATAACTGAAGGGGGACAACAGTTTTCAAGTACATAAAAAGTGATTAAAAAGAGGAGGGTGAAAAACTGTTCTTGTTAACCTTTAAGGATAGGACAAGAAGCAATGGTCTTAAATTGCAGCAAGGGAGGTTTAGACTGGACATTAGGAAAAACTTTCCTAATTGTCAGGGTAGTTAAGCACTTGAACAAATTGCCCAGAGAGGCTGTGGAATCTGTCATTGTCTAATCTGTTCTTAAAAATCTCCAAACATCTGTCAGGAATGGTTTAGTTATTACTTAGACCTGCTTTGAGTGAGGGGACTGGACTAGATGACCTATTGGGGTTCCTTCCAGACTCCAGTCCTACATTTTCTATGATTCTGTGTTGATGAGATAACTTATTTATGATCTGTTAGTCTCCATGTTAGAAGACATTACCTCTAAATTCACTTCATCCCTTACAGTTTGTAGTTCCCAGACACTGTTTTATCTTTTTCTCCAGCAGAGGGTGACCTATGTCTGTTCTAAAATATCCTCTAAATCTTTTCTAGCAACATCTCATCTCTTCCCCTGGCTCCATGTAAGAGTTTCCACCATCCTAGAGGAATAGCTTATTGTAATAGCATAGTTTGGCCTGGCATCTAGTTGAGATTGAATCACGGATAGGTGAAGATGCAGACTTGTAGATGTGGGTATGAATAGGGAAATAAGACTTAACCCCTCAAGAACTTTAAGGACGTTCAGATCCAAATCTGATTTGGGATTGGATCTTTGTGACTCAGGCTAAGCTGTCTTTTTCCCATGGCAGTCAAGGGGATCAGGGATTTTTTTAAGGCTTTTAGAAATGCCCGTGACTTAACTGTTGCGGTTTTGGCACAAAAGCTGCCTTTTGCCCAGCAGAGGGCACTGAATTCCCACTTTGAAACCAGCAGTCAGACTGACTGCCCAGTTCTGCTGCACACAAATCTTTGGGAGAATTTTGTTTTCATTTCTGAGTCTAGCTTTGAAGATCCCACAGTCTCAGACACAGAATCCATTTCCTTTGGCCTCAGACTTTACTCCCTCTCCCTCATCTACTAACATTTATCCAGGTACGCAACCCTTTGCCCACTCCTCTGTTCACTGCATTCAGTATCCCCCACAAGACAAGGTTTTACTTACTGTCCCAGATCCCATTCTCCAACCACTTCAGAGCTGCCCTCAGCCATGGCTCCCCCACAACTTCTGCTCTGCAGGGTAGCATGCAGGCAGAACAGCCCTGTTCTCTCTTTCATAAAGATACAGACAACACACAGTTTTAATTGTAAGCCTGGAAGGGGGCTCCAAATGAGTGTCTCCACTGAGGGAACTGGATGTGTGTGAATTGGCCCTTGGGAGAACATTCCACAGGGCTCATTGTCAAGATGTGCATCCAGCATCTCTTTACCCTCTTTCAACTTCACCCTTTACTCCTCCTCCCTTGTACTGTTGCTGACTGCCCTGCCTTGCTCCTTGGTGTCCCCTCTCACTCCACCCTCTTCAGACATGGTTAAAATATGATCCACTTAATAATAACTGAGTAGCCCACTGGGTTGTCTTTGTAAATCAGTGCTTTCAGTTCTTGGATCACTTGTATTGAACTTCATCCAGTCTGTCAGTCTCTCTGGCACTGAGATGGCCTGAACTAACTGAAGGATTCCAGGAATGATCTCACCTGGACCTCTGCTTCCCTGACCGTTATCACTTTTAGCTTTCAGTCTTACTGCTTTCTAGGTTTCTCGCTTCCATCGGCTATTAATATTATGGTAATGACTAAAATCCCCAAAAGAGAAGATGGGTCCCATTGTGCTAGACAGTGTACAAACGCACAGTCAGAAACAGCCCCTGCTCTGGAGAGCTTGCAGTCTACATTGAAAAGACAAAGGTGGAAGGAAAAATAGAGATGGAGTGGCTGGCTCCGGGTCACATAGGCCAAGCT
The DNA here is from genome assembly GCA_007922155.1 of Mesoclemmys tuberculata. Lineage (NCBI taxonomy): Eukaryota > Metazoa > Chordata > Testudines > Chelidae > Mesoclemmys > Mesoclemmys tuberculata. Next base: position 21,009,979 of record ML675622.1, read on the forward strand.
GAGAATTGAATCCAAATCTCTTGAGTGTAGTGTCCTGGCCACTGGAGAATACTGCCTCTCAACATTTGTCTTTCACCTGATTTCCCCCAGATATATTAACTTGAAATTTTCCAAGTTGAGTCACTTGGCCCTTTTCTTGCCCATATTTATCACCTCTCTAGGTTCTGTCTATTCTTTTTCTGTCCTTACTAGTTATTTACAGTGCTTCTGAATTCAGTGCCAACCACCAATGTCATTAAGATGCTGTTGATCTGTTTACACCCCTCTTCTTCAGGTCCATTAATGAGGTTTTAAATGAGACTTCTAATAACTATAACCTACTGATCGCCTCCCCCAGCTCTTTATGATTTGTGATCTGTGTTTGGCTTTTCAGCCAAGTCTTCAATCATGCCATTGTGCCAAGATAGAATTGTGCAAGCAAAACGTCATGAGATGCTTGAACAAATGCATTGCTAAACACAAAATACTGCTTGTTACACTAACGAAATTTGATTGACAAGAAAAACAGTCACAATTGCCTGGTGTGTGTGTGTCCTCGGTATAGCTTATTACATCTTTTTTATGTACCAGGTTATCCTTTCCCTTGCCTCATTCCTTAACCCTATTTGATGACCTCAAAACACAGCAGGTTGTCATGGGACTCAAGACCTACCTGGGACTCTAGAGGTGCTGATTTCCTAAAGTTAGACCCGGCTCTGAAAATGGCATCCTTGCCTGCCAGCGTGTGTGCATGGGTATGGAGGGAGGAGACGTTTTGTTCTAATGGTGAACCCTGCAAACTCTGCAGAGGCCTTGAGTCAAGCTGAGTTGAGTCTTTCCTTCTCACGCACTAGCTATAAAGGCCATGCAGACCAAATTATGTTTGCAGTGACATCCCTGCAACCCCTATTGCCTTTGGTGCAATTGCACAGATGTAGTTGTTTGGCCCCACATCTGGAACACGGGACCTATTCCAGCTCCTGTTGACTTCAGTAAAAGCAGGGTCAGACCTTTAGTAAACAGTAATAAAGATTTCTCTTTTGTCACCGGGGGGAGTAGAGACTCACAGGGAGCCTATCTGTGTAAGAAGGAGCTTTAATGTTATACTGTTATATTTCAGAGGAGATCAACACTTTTAAAAATGATGCAGTTATCATGTCAATGTCCACTTTCATTTGTAGTAGATACAGGTGCGTGAATAAACGACTTTTGGACTGGCGGCTGACCCAAAAAATTGTGTATATAACTTGGAGTTCAACAAAATGTTTTGTTCAAGCTGAAACACTGTTTTTCTCTCTGGGGGTCTTTCAGCCTCTTTCTAAAATATCCTGTAAATGTCAAACGAGAAATCAAAACATTTTGTTTCAAACTTTTTGAAACAAAAGCTTTAATTTTTTTTTCAATTTATTGTTTTCTTTTCCATCTGAAACTGCCTGTGAGACTAGACTGTTCAAATTTCACCCAGCTCTGTAGCAGTCTAATGCCCCATCCTGGGTGATATTATTCTGTGCATTCTGACCTCATGTATATAAAGACTTCTTTAGAAATGAATATAACAGACATAAGGTAAATACAGTAATCTCAGGAATTAATGTCACAAGGGCCTTTAATTTACTCAATGAGTGAAATGATTCCTTAATCTACAGTACTGTTTGTAGCCCATACACTTACATAATGCCTTTCATTTTCAAGTTTCTTAGAGCACCTTACACTGAAAGTGGGTAAGAACATTACTGTTGTGTGTACGAGCTGTCAGATCTGCAACATTTTTGTTCCTCTTTAGACCTCTTGAGTCTCAGCTAGATCTTTCTTAAGTGAAGAATGGAGAATGTTCAACGCAATCCTCCAGTTGAGGGCCTAATGTTTGCTTTTTGCAAGGTTAAAATCATAAGTAAACATGGATCTAAGGATGCCTAAAGATCACTGGGGAAACAACTGCAGAAAACATCAGCCGTTAAAGCACAAGTGTTTCCTAGTGGATTTGTTGTTCAGTCTTTCCACCAGATGGCTGCAACTCTTTAAGTTCAAAGCACACTATGCTCACTTGTACCAGCTGAGTTAAAAGGACAAGGTTGCAGCGTCTCCCCTTCATGTTTTTCATCCTCGCCTCCTCCACTTCCAATGCCTTAGATACACTATGAACTTCTTCTCTTTCCTTGGCTTTGTCTGGGGCACCTTTATCTAGCAAAATGCTGATAGGGCTGCAATGGAGGGTCAGAGATCTGTGTCATCAGGAAACAGAATGAAAGGGAACTGAATTTCAGAGAAGGACGAGGACTGTTTTTAGCTTTTTCGCATTCCCAGACTGAAGGATGAAAAGCTACATCCTAGTAGGGTAGAGAGCACAGGCCAGCAAGTCACATCTCCAGCCCATCTGGGTCATGGACGTGGGCTGAGGGTGTTTGAAGGTTTTACTTAAATGTCCATGTTGCAGTGCTGTATGGATCTGAGCATTTGTCAGCTGTTACCATCTGATGTTTGTTTAGTAGCTGAGGCACAATAAGCTGTGGGACCATGGGGGTGGGATAATGTACTGTCAGGGGATGTGATTTCTGACGTGCACTAGCACATTGTGCATTAAGTGGTCGGTGTAGACCCTCTGCTGGTGCACTTTAACACAGTGCTGCGTGAAATAGTTACTGCACCAAAGCTTGGCAGGGAACGTTGACTGTGCACCAGCAAGGTCTATCTGGACTAACTAATACGCAACACGTTAGTGTGATTTCTAAAGTACACAAACACCACTGTAGAGCATGCTGTCCCACCCTTTTAGTAAAGCCCCCTCAGTCCCATTCCTTGTGGGCAGGTGTCTACGTGAAGAAACTACTCCCCTCAAACTCTTGTTATGTGTCTAAGGGGCAAACTGATGTATCCATCTATCCAAAAGCTTTTCACCAACCTGCCACTGGAAAAAAGAAAAAGAAAAACCCCACTGGAAATAAACAAATCAGCCAATCAAAATAAAGAAACCTGAAAAGTAGCAGAGATTCCATGAAAGCCACCATAGACCTCATTAGTGCCTCCCTTTTTTGTTTTGATTTGGCTTGTTTTGTATGTGAGATGATCATGGGTGAAGAAGTTACTGAGGCTAAGCGGGGGGCCAGGGAGTGAATGGATCAGGGAGACCGCACTCCTTTATTACCTACCGACAAAGGGGGAATGGGGGCTAGGGAGGAGCAATGTGGGGTAGCTTTCAGTGCTGCTGCTTGTGATCGAGCAGGAGCTAAATTTGCGACTTCAGTTTGCAGGGCTGTTAATCCAGCAGCTTTTACTAGCATTAAATAACACAGCAAATTGCAAACTAGATTTAATTAAGTTCCTGTTTTATTGTCGGCATAGGATGTAATCAGCGGTCTGAAGCAATCTCCCATTACTAATGCAAGACCCTTCTGTGTGCGCCAGTGAGTTTGAGTTCTTTTTACTGCATGTTATCGACTGTACAAAGAGCCATGGGATTCTCTGAGAACCAGTAAACCAAAATCAAAACCAAAAAACCTGAACAAAAGACTAGCTTCAGGCTGTATTACTGGGTGTAGGCATATTAGGCTGAGGCTTTAAAAACTGCCTGTGAATTTGGAATATCTAATTCCCATTAACATGAATTGGGGATCGTGCTTTCAAATCCTTTCTATGTATTTGAAAAATTTCAGCATTAGAATTCACAGGCAATGGTCAGGCCCCTACAAACAAGTGATAGACTCACAATGGCACATTCTTTTCTTTCCTTCTGTTGGAGTGGCACTGTTTTTCCCCAACAAGTACATATGCGTATTAAACAGTTCAGCAGCACCCACCCTCCTTTGAGACCTAACTGCTTTTACATTGGACGCTTTTGGGGCCAGGCAATGCGTTTCCCATGCTAGTTCATCTAGACCAGCTCACCCTTTGCCCTAACTGAACTAACCTGGTGTGTGCCCATTATCATGCCATCTTTAACAACCCATCCTCTTTGTTCTTTCTGGATAGTAAATTCATCAGAGCAGGTTCTCTTACTGTTGTATTTGTGCAGTGTCCAGCAGTCTCATTGAGGCCTGTGGCAAGTATTCTCATTATCTTCAGGCCCTGAAATATACACGAAGATAGTATAGAAACTATAGTTACCAGACATCAATTTGGTGTGACTTTGCGGACTCCAGAGTCTATTTTCAAACAAAATAAGTTCTGATCTGCAATGAAGCACGTGACACTTGAGGCCCTCACGTGAATAGCGTTGTATCTGCTCACTTCAGGTCATACAGTTTGTTTGTTTCCTCAAAACTATTCACACTGTTTAATAGCAGAAAATTCAGGTAGTAAATCCAGACATAATCACTTTTACCTCTGGTCACCCCTTCTTAAATATACTTCTAGATTTGCTGACTCGGTTTTCCTTATCCAGCATGAATCACTCGTGATACCGTTGATCGGTCCCTCACACATCTATGACATTCTGAATTAACCTCTCTCCTCGGCACTGTGTGATGGTGCTGGACACAGGGCCTCTCATGACTGAACGTGTTGTCATTCTTGGCAACGGTTGCTAGTTTGGAAGCATCATCGTCTTGGGTTATTTATGTAACACTTATCACTGTGGTATCTAAGCCTGGCCCTCTCAAGACGTGGCTCAGGAAAACAAAGAAAGACGTTGGGGCATCTGCTTTCTGGCCTCAGTATAAACAGCGTACTACTAATATGTTTAGCCTTGCTGGTGTGCAGGGTCCTGGCTATCTATATCCATTTCATCTGAAAAGAAAACACTTGCCTTTCAAAGGACTTTCTCTTTTCGGTACATCTTATTCTTTTCAGCAGACTTTGCTTGGTGGGGGGGAGATCCACTTTCACTTGCTGTTCAGACAGTTCAACACCTAGATTCCTTTCAGAAGACCAGTCTTTCAGCAATGCCCCTGTCCTCTCATAGGCTCAGACTGAAAACCTGATGAATTCAACGGGAATCCCCACGCATGGGCTTTGACTCAGATCCAGAAATAGGCATTTCTGTCTGCATCTCAGGCTGTGGCAAGACAGCATTCTCCAAAATAGGATCCCGAATCTAGATCATCCTCTACCACCACCTCTCTGCTTATAGGCTCTCCTGTTCATATCTGGCTTTCCCTTCCACCCCCCTTCCCAGATTCAAAGGCCAAAGGGATAATGGTGATCACCGAGTCTGACCTCTTGATTAACACAGGCCAGAGGATTTCCCCAAAGTAATTCCTAGAGCAGATTTTTTTTAGAAAAACATCCATCTGGATTTTAAAAATTGCCGGTGATGGAGAATCCACCACAACCCATGGGAAATCATTCAATAGCTAATTATTCTCACATTAAAAATATATTACTGGTCTGAATTTGTCTAGTTTCAGCTTCCGGTCATTGGATCGTATTGTACCTTTCTCTGATTGAAGAACTTATTGTTAAATATTCGCTCCCCATGTAGACTGATAGACTGTAATGAGGTTGCCCTTTAACCTTTTTATTTAGCTAAATAGACTCACTCATTATAAGGCATGTTTTCTAGTCCTTTAATTGTCCTTGTGGCTCCTCTCTGAACCACTCCAGTTTATCAACATCCTTCTTGAATTGTGGGCACCAGAACTGGGCACCGTATTCCAGCAGTGGTCACACTAATGCCAAATATAGAGGCTAAATAATCCTCTCTTACTTCAGATTCGCTTGTTTGTGCATCCCAGGATTTTGGCTACTGCATCAAACTGGGAGCTCACATTCAGGTGATTATCCACCATGACCCCTAAATCTCCTTCAGAGTCATTGCTTCCCACAATAGTCTCCCCCGTCCTGTGAGTATGGCCTAATTCTTTGTTCCTTTCATGGATACCTTCCTGACTGGGGGAGAAGGGGGTATTTTTATTTTATTTTATTTATTTATTTTTATTTTATTTGAGTCCCTGCTCAGAGCTCACAATCTGAAGACAAAAGTCAGAGGAAGGAGAACAACTATAAGGAAGATGTGTACCATGAAAGTACAAATCAGCAAGGTTCACTGTAACTGGCATAGTAGGCATGGGTCTCATAGAGGGACGTGAGTGTGGAGAACACCAGGGAGGTCGTACCATGCATAAGGGCTGCATGGAGTGATTTACATGAACATCTACAAGTAACATAAGGTTGGAAGCATTGTCAGAATGAAGGGGACTGGGTGCCATCAAGTGGGACAAGAGAAGATAAGCAGGGAGGGGCAGAGTTATGTAGAGCTTTGTGGGACACAAAGCATTAACTCAATACGATAGTAGATGGGAAGCCAATGGAGAGATTAAAAAATGGGAGTTACACGGTCAAACCAATGGGCGAGAAAGAGGAGAAAGACAGCTTTTTGGTTTTGGCTTCCCCCTTTATACCCTTCGTGTCTCCATGACTGGCACTAGTAGACGCTAGCTGTAACAGTAATGATATTTTTACAGTCATCCCAGTTGGCTCATGGTGGGGAGAAGAGCCTGAACCTTCTTGCAAGCTCAGGTAAGAAAAAACAAGAAGAGCAGCCAAAGCCTGACTGCTGCTGTAAATGGATTTCAAGGGAGTTTTCCTCGTGTTGCCTTTTTCTGACCTGAGCGGCTACACAAAGTTCAAGGGCCTGGGAATGTTCCAGTTAGGGGGAGAAACAGGTGCCAGTCAGGTGTTCCTTCAATGCAATCTTGTTGTTTGCAGGGAATAGACAAAGAGCTATGTCTCTGAACACAAAAGGAATGAGGAAACAGCTTTGTTTTACTCACAGCACCAAGAACATTCCTTTCAGCCCACATCTCTTGCCCAAAAGCTTCTCCCCAGGTTTTTTTCCAGGATCTGACACTTTGCTTTCAGCTGCTCCTTCATGCTGTCTGTGTTTCTTTCAGGCCTTCTGTATTCTACCCACTCTCACTCCCCTCCTTCTCTCAAATACCCCCTTGGAATTTTTGCTTGAGTATCACATATTCCTTTTGTCCTAGGTGGGGGCTTATCCTCAGTTATGTTAATTGAAGGGTGTATTCACGACTATGAATCTCACTGAGGTTTTAACTCCACCCATAAGATTTCATCCAGCTCATGACAACCCACTTACACTAGTAGAAATTTTGGCCCAGTATATCTCTGTGTGTCAGAGGCCACTGCAAGATGGTCAGTATTGGAGATTAAAAATAATTAAGCAGAAACACAGAGCAACTACATGAACTTTTTGCCTCAAGTGTATTAGGAGGCACTTATGGAAACCACATGCCATCAACCCTTGAGGCAGTTACCTCTCCCAGTGCCCAATCTGTTACTCTCACAACTACTGTGTGGTGTTGCTACTGTTAAATATCATTTCAGGATTTGACCAATATATATGGTAAATTAGTTTTTTAAATCTAGTCATTGCATGAAATTATCCAAAGCCAATGGGTGGTGGCGGGGGTCAGAGAAAAACCACATAGCTGGATCTCTGGGCCAAATTTTGCTCTCTGTTACACCAATATACTGAGGCCTGGTCTACACTTAGGCTGGGTCTACACTGACGGTGGCAAATTTGCTGCTGTCAGATCGATTTGCTCTAGATCGACTGAGTGGTCTGTGTAGACCCGCTCAGTCAATCCAGCAGTTGACGCAGGAAAACCACCCTGATAAGTGGCGTAGCTCTGCGTCAAAGGGAACGCCATTCCCTTCAGTGCAGCGCAGTGCGGACAGCGCACGGAACAGACGCAGCGAAGTGGACGGGAGATACGTGAGTGATTTACATCACTTGCGTATCTCCTGTCGACTGCCGCCGAATCTGGAAGGTAAGTGTAGGCTGTGCCTCACCTTTCATTTCAAAGACAATGAACATTGGGGGTACATGTAGGAAGGAAAGATTTCTCCCCCCCTCTCCCTCCCCGCAATCCTGCACCTACGAAGTAAATGGACAGAGCATTTACATTCATGAAAATGGGATCTCAGCCAATCTTGGTTGAAATGCTGCAGAAGACTTTGGGTGAGCTAAACTTCTTTAAATAGGAGGTTAACCTATTAGCTCACTTTAGTCTCTAGAAAGCATGTTATGATTTTGTTTTATATGTAAGCGCTTCTTTCAAATAGCTTTACTCACTATCCCCTGGATCTTTTAATCTTTGATAATAAGCTTACTCTTGTTTTCGTTATAAACATATCTCAGTGCTGTGCTGCTAAGAGAAGAACTGGTCATGATTCGAATCTTACAAAATTGTGTGCATACTGTTCCTTTTGGGGACAGGAGACGGTAACCCTCTGAGAGCCAGTGTCAAGGGCTGGATACCACAGGGAAACCCTCAATGGGACTCGGGTACTGGGGTGCATCTGTGTTAATCTGCAAGGCAAGGTAAAGGCTGGCATTGGAGGAGAGTGCTTGAATAGCTACTAGGCTGGTGGTGTTAGGAAGCTTACACCTAGCTAAGCCCAAACAAGATTCCCTCACACTGGAGTCTTGGGGGGTAACAAGGTGATCCTCCATCCTGGGATACCCTGCGAGCCATCACATAAGCATCCACACTTGTGCTGTTGGACAGCAATCCCAGTGTTTCAGCATGAGGGAAGGTACTATAAAAAAGAAGATAATTATCCCAGTCTCAGGCCTTATACTTAGCAGTTGCTGCCAACACTATGGTAGTTTAGTGTTGTGGACAAATATCTTTTAGAAATCAGTATGGCCAACATATCTTTCTTTTCCAACCCAGCTCAGCATCTGAAGAAAGGTTTCCAGAAGTGAGAGACTAAGTTCTTCACATTTCTTGCCTTTGTTTCCTTATGAGGGTTGTAAGCTTGGACACGCTTTCTTTGGTTATTTACTGGGTCCTTTGCCACATGGAGTGAGTAATTTACATGCCCCAAAGGATGCTTTGCAAGCTGAGTAGCATGTGTGAGAGAGACCTGGTTAATTGTTCAACTTCTTCATATTTTATTTTATAGACCTTATTTATGGTGGCATTATTGTTTGGTGGCCTTTTGTCTTTTATTTTTATTTTTTTGGCAGTGACAATGATTTTTCTGCTGTAATATAAACCAGGAGCTAGGTCCATGGGAGTATTCCAGGTCATTTTCACAGTACACTGCTCATAAACACTGGGCAGGCTGCCTGCCAGAAGTTCCCTGCCTGCCATGGGGCAGACAGCTCTAGTGTTGCTGCGCACAATGGGACCATTATAATATATGTCTTTTAAAAACAGAAATTTTATTTTAAAGATGGGCCAGAACCACCCCCCTCCCCCGACTAGAAGCCCAGGATTGGATTAACATGGGATGCTGCAGATCAAGATTGAGGTTCATTGGCAGATCTGTGGGAGGGTCCATGACTGGAATAGCAGGAGCTGCAGGTCAGGATGGAGAAACACTGGTAAAGCTCCATCTGGGAAGCCTTCAGAAAACTTGGCTGGAGACTGTGTCAGCCTAGCACTTGCATGAATACCTTGATGCAGTCAGAACGTTAAATAAAAAAAGCTTCTCTGAGTCCACGGCAATTGGAATCACCACGAAGTTTACCGTCGTTTACCTATTGTCTGGCTGCTTCTTGGGCTCATTTTCTTTTGTGAGGACAGTAGTGAACCATATAATTTATTGCTACTTCCTGCCTGCAGTCTATTCCCTTCGCTCAAATCTTTCTCAGCAGTTCTGACGATCGTTGGCTGTAACTTTGCTAGCTGAGCTCTAGTCTTTAACTCACATGTGTCTTGTCCAGAGCCGTGGAGGATGAAATGAATCCTGAGACAGCCTCTGATCCAGAGAATCCCCAAAGCATGAGACTAGATAACCCTAATAAATCATAGACTAGCAGTGTTGTGTGCGCTCTCACCTCCCTGATTGAATATCTCCAATCATAGGTGACAGGGTTAGGAACAAGCAATAAGAGGAAAAGGTTGTAGGCTGTAGAGACTTTAGGGGATTAGGGAGGAGGGCTTGGAAAGATGATGACATGTCAGTGGCTGAGCATTAAGGATCCAGGATAAGATAGGGATCTGATTGCAATTGGGGGGTCACTGTGTTGGAGTGAGGAGGAGGGAAAACTCCACAGGTTAGAATAAGTATTCAAGGAATTGTCTCACCAGGCCCCATTCTTTTGACATGGTCCCTTTATTTACCTTTTGGATACAACTGGATTCAGGAAGTCAGAGTCAATGGGCATGATCTTAGGAGCTACTGAGTGTTCTCAACTCCCATGGAAGTCCTGGCAGAGTTGAGAGCACTCCAAATCTAGCAGTTGCAGGACTGGGCTGTATATTTACAAAGGCTATACTCCCTCTGTATTAGGGACTAGTCCACACTGCTGTGATGTAGGAAACCTGGAAAAAAATGAGATAGGGTTTGATTTACTATGGAGACAAATCATAGGAACTTGACCTGAGACCCCAGGAAGACGTATATGGAAAAACAAAATGAGTTCTTCTTAGGGAATATGGAGGGAGGTGTCCTTTTGCAACCTGCTTGCATGGTTCTGAGCTCCACTATGATAAGAAAAAACAATAGATTAATCTATCATTTCATTCACTGCAGTCGGTTTTGCCCTTGACTCTGTTGATCTTTCCAAGGCAAATATCAAACTGTTTTGGCCTTTCAACTGTAGTGAAAACAAACTTCCATTGATTTATTACTCTAATTCTTAATTAAAAATTTCTTTTGTAGCTGCTCACTCATATGAAACACCCTTGGCTTCAAGAGGAGTTTGGAACAAGATAATGAATACAGCCTTACTTTTTTATGGGTAGCACTACCTCTTGGCTCTGACACAGATGCCTGGAAGATGTAAAGAGGAGTAAGGAAGCCAAGTGATGTATGGCTACAGATAAGAGTGCAGAGCTTGGGGGACTGGATGTCTCATGGAATTGATAGTGGCACATAGTCATTCACTTTTCTGTTTTGAGCTTGGATCTAGCCCAGGTGGCTAGTGAGCTGTGATAGGAAATTACCCATCTGGCAGCAGTCCAAATGACACAAATTGCAGTCCATGTCCCAAGAAATACTGGCACTAACTGGCAACCTGCTTGTCAGTCTCAGAAGAGATCAGTGACTGCTGGGACCTTGGAGACTGAACCTGCTTCTTGAGGAGGGCCTTCTAGTTCTGGGGAAAGGCAACCCAGCAGGGAGTTTGGAGGAAATTTGTACTGTTGTTGCTCAGGCTGGATCTGTTCTGGGAGTAAAGAGAAGGTTGCCAAGCTGACATTTTGTCAGCATGCATTACAAAAAAAGAGAGTCCAGAGGCAAGGGACTAGTGTATGAAGATATCTAAGAAAGTAGTAGCTTTCACGAGCATGCACAATTAGGGTAATAGGAAGGTGAAGGAGTAGAAGCGCCTCTTCTTTTTGTCTCTTCTTCAACAATAGGATCTGGGACAGAGTCAGGATGAATTAAAGAAATGGAGAAAGACATAAGTCGTTACAGACTAGACCCAAAACATTTGATCTTGCAACAGTTGTACAGTAATTTTAAGCATATAGAATAGGACCTTTCAAAAATATTCATTGTTTGGATCATATTTCAATAAAGGGGTGGTCTTGTGGACATCCCTTGTTCATGATTGTGGGTGTTTTCTTTCCTATTAGAAGTGGCAATTACACCAACCGTTTACATGTGGAAAACACTGATCAGGGCTGAATGACAAACAGAGATGATTTCATGAAACACTTATTTTGAAGTTGATTCAATTTCACAGGGTTTAAAACAACCTATTTTTTGGTTTTCACAAAATTTCCCTTTTTTAATTTACCAGCAATTGTATTTGACTTTTTATTGAAATGTTATCCAGTAGTTTATTAATAGTAATCTACCTTTTCAGACTACCAAAAACTACATTTTCTTACTGAGAACTCAGTGTTTGAGTAAATAAAAACATTTTGCACATGGCTTTGAAAAACAATTTAAAAGAAAACTTTGCAAAAATGTCACTAAAGCGATCACGGAAAGATGCTGTGGAACAGTTTGTGATAAATAGAAACATTGAATCGTGTTGACATTTTTTCAGGAATTTTTTTTAAAAGACCATATTCTGATGGAAAAAATACATGTTAAAAAAAAAAAAAAAAAAAATAGTCAGCCAGCTCGCATACTAATTCCATCCATAGCTGCTGTTCAATGTATGTAGTAGGGGCTGAAAATAAGGAGAAGAAAGACCCAGAACAATGCAAGCAGCTATGTCTGTGCACATCACCAGTAAGTGTTCTATGGGTTACCAATGTTCCATGGACAATAGGGAGGAGAACCTCTACTGTTTGGAGACCACCTACAATATGTTTTATAAATGCTTCTCGGTTGCAGCTGTTTTATATCCTCCTGTCATATGTGTTCTTACCTATAGTTTCCTAAGGTCACATTAGCCTTTCCCATACAACTACTACCAGAGAAGAAATATGATATAGGCTCTCAGTACCACAGAGCTGACACCCTAGGGCATCTCTTTTTAATAATTTAATCATGAGCCAATGCAATTTTGTAACTACATATTCATGGTACTGAAGCTGCATATGCAATTTTCACATGCTAACACAGTGTCATATAGCACTATCTTTAGGGACCTTGACATTTTAATTTGCCTGCAAAACACCATGAACGTCACTTGCACTGTATAAATAATAGACTATTTTACCATATTTTGAGGTTTTCATGACTTAGGGGGAAGTGGGATGAAAATAACTTTACAACAAAGGGAGAAAAGTGAATCTAGAGCCAAAATCCATATATGGAAGATCAAAATGATCTGAGTCTCATCCAGGGAAATCAGGGGTGTCATTTCAGAAAAATTCAGGGGAGGGGGCAAAGTTGTGATAGAATATGGACCGTTATGTCATTATATTCTATCCTGCAAAGTCGGGGTGGAGGGGAAGTGGAAGACATAGTGGAGCATATAGACCTATGAAAAGTCAGAAGGAGGGCAGCTGCCCACCTTGCCTCATAGCAAATGATGCTCCGATGGAAATACCAAGATGAAGGAGCTGGTAGTATGTTCTGCATTGTCTGAAATACAGTCTTCCTTTCAGAGGGGAAAAAGGGTTTTCTTTAACACGACATCTGTGGCTCTAGCATTGTTTATGGGTCTAAATAGCCTTCCACATTACATGTGAGATACAATACATCTGGTATGTTCCGTCTTGCCCTTAGTCCCTATATACTAACTAAGATCCGGAGAACAGTGTCAGCTGTCAAAGGGAAAGCAAAATTATCTCTGTGTATTTATTTACCCTTTACAAAAATTCTTTTTCTCACTCTGGCTAATGACTAGCCCTTTGGAAGATCAAGTTTTCTTCTCTGTTGCATGCAATGTTGTTCGTAAGTACTGAGCTCTGCACGTTGTTTTGTTGTAACATTGCTTGTAAGAGCAGGGCTGTACATACTGGCTTGTTGTTGTAGGGTTGCTCACGCACTTTGGAATGTGTGTACTAGTTTGTTATCATAGGGTTGCTCATGATCTCTGCGATATGCACGCTGTTTTGAATGCTGAGCCACTGGCTTTGCTTTTTAATTCTTTTAAAGAAACTAACACAATACTGAAACATTTTCTTTGTTTCAGAATAAAGACATAAAAATGGCCCATAGTTTGCAAAGATATATAATATAGGGCAAGGCTGGTCAAATTTCAGGCTGACTGACCTTATTGTTGTTTCTGTTGAGCATAAGTGAATTGATGTTTATTTCCATATGAGGCTATGCGAGGTTTTGCTGTGTCTTGTTATGTGGCAATAACCATGAAAGGTACAGGGCAACACTCAATTTAACATCTTTTTCCCCCATTGTTTTTGCTTCCTAAAATCCCAGCCAATGCACAAACATTACTAATAGTCATAGTCATATCAGAAAGATACCAGAGCATGGAGCTAGCATCTTTAGCATTACAATACAAAAGTTAGACAAAACAAGAGAACAGCCATTTGTGCCAGAGAATTATCAACATCAGAGCTGGAAAGACTGGTTTGATCATGTCTAGTCCATCCCCAGAGGCCAATGCAAGATTGTCCCCTACTGTATAGTCTAAAGTGCTTTCTGTAGCTAATTTTAAATGTCCTGTGTGATGGGATTTCCACCAGATTAGTTCCGAGTCTAACTGATCATAAAGGATGAAGATATTTTCCCCAGCCTATCTTTTTTCCCTCCTTTTTTGCATGTTTTATTTGTCAGACTAGAATAATGAAAGTAACAAATTATACTGGACACTAGTGGCACATTTTCTTTTGGAGGGAAAGAGGGAAAATATAAAACGGACTAGACAGACAAGCACTAAAGAATAAAAGCTAATTAAGCCCCAGGCTATCAGTCTATTGGATTTGGAGTTCCACATGGAATACTGTCTCACTAGACTCTTCTCAATACTAATTAATTATAACAGCCATTAACATTTACATAATTTATACAGCCATCATAGTTAATACTGAGGATCAAACCCATGACATTTAGCATCAAAACAGGCCTCTATATCTTTAGCTGAAAGAGAGCTCCTTAGGTTGTGAATAAGCAGCAGGCTGTCATAGTTGCTGGGGCCAGGTTCTAAAGGAAGACATGACCAACTGCTCAATGGCCCTGGCCTAGCATAGCATTTAAGCATGTGCATAATCTTAAACATCAGTAGCCCCAATAATTTCTTTTCTTCCTGTCTCATAACACAAGAACAAAGAGGGATGGTCAATGAAACCGAAAGGTGGCAAATTCAAAAGTGATAAAAGGAAATATTTTTTTTCTACGATGCCAGTTGCCACAGGATGTTGTTGAGGCCAAGAACGTAGCAAGATTCAAAGGGGGCTTAGGAGACAGAGTATCCAGAGGCAAAAATGAACCATGCCTACCAAGAGTGGGGCAGAGTTGGGGCAGCCAGTTTCAACAGTGTTACTGAGCATGCTCAGTCCAAGCCAAGCAGCAAATTGGGGGGATAAGGGGAATGCATGACCCCCCCCATATGTCCCCCACTCCCAAGCTTTGCCTCTGTCCAGAGGTATAATTATTAATGTTAAAAGAAGAGTTTGTAAGGGAGATGAAACTTCAGGCTTCAGGGTTTAAATTAATCTCCAATTATTGGGGATTAGCAACCACATGGAATATCTTTGGGGACCATATTGTATTAAGTTTATGGATGGTTAATGTAGCACAGTGGGCCAGGAATTGTATGCAATTCCACAAGGAGAGGGTTACAAGAGCTCTTCCAGGAATTAGAAATGGAGGAGGGAGTGAAGTTTCCTCAAAGGCACCCACTTAGGGTTTCAGACTCACAGCTGTCTCCACACTCAGGAGAAGTCCCACATTTCTCTCTTTCCAGACTGTGGGTTTTGGCTTCCAGTCCTTCTGTATTTCACTGGATTTCCCCAGCAGGTTTGACCAGAGTCCAGCAGCAACCAGCCTGGACAAAGCAAAATGCATCTATTCTTAGGTTTTACCCTATCACACACAATAAATGTTCTATATGCATGCTTAACAGAGGTCACCAATAGTTTCCTAGTAAGCCAAAGTCTTTCCAACACTTCTACCTACTGCAGGGTTTCTTGCACTTTCATCTGAAGTAACTGGTTCTGGCCACTGTCAGAAACCAGATCCTGGACTAGATGGAGCATGTGTCTGATCCAGTTTGTCAGTTCCTATGGGCTGAAGTGCTTTGCTGATTGAGGCCTAAACCAACATATTACAAAAATATGGAACAAATACTAATCAATTAATTTCCTTCCTTCCTTTTCTTTACCCCTAATTTTCATTCCCCTTTCCCTTCTATCACTGTAAAATCCTAGTGCTGGCAAGTCTGTACAACATAAAGGCAAAATATATTAGATAAAATGATAATCTATTCCCTATCTCCTCAAATTTTCACCCCAAATTCAAACCGAACCTGAACTGGAACTTTGTGGAAGATTAATGGTTAACTTTTATTTTGTCATGGTGTGTTATTTTCACAGCCCTCCATGTTCTGTGTTTCTGGTCCAATCTAAAAAAGTTCAGTGCCAAAATATCATGAGGAAGCCTGTTCTTCTGTATCTGTGGTCCAGCTGGAAGCAGGAAATGCTAGAAACCCTGCAGGAAAGCCTGTTCTCGCAAGATGCCCAGCTCAGTTTTGCAGACCCAAAATGCTGAGGTTGTTTAAAGAAGCATATGGAATTCTAGGTGCTCTTCAAAACCACACCTTTAGAGGTTCACCCACTGGATATTATCATCCACTCTTGTCCCTGATGATGTAATGATCTCTGTTTAGACACTGTATACGGGGACTCAGGAAGTGACAGCATCTATAAATCAACTTAAGTCAAGACTTTTGACTGCAGCAATTTACAGCTCCTGCAGAGAGCCAAAGGGCCACCTGTCTCGGCTAAGACCGCAGCAGGACTGATGTGATATACATATAAGCAGGTCTGACACATTCACTGGTGAACATGGCGCACATAGGCAGCACAAGCTAGAACATTGTATTATGTTGCACCCATCCTTTGACATTAATACCCCACACTGGCATTTCAATCAGACACACAGTGATACCCTGTTAGGGTGAACTGAAAACAGTTAGGGCAGTTTAGAAGACAGGTGCAGGCAGATCGGAGCAATCTGATAGAAGCAAAAAGGTCTCGGGAATCAGCTGATGAAAAGAGAGAATGAATAGTGATTTCCAAAAAGCTGTCACTGTTAATCCCGGGGGGATTTTACCATTTTAAACATGTTTCCATTGGCAATTGCCAGCCTAGTGAACAGAATAGAGGCCTCCAAACCAAAGACGTGTGTGTACCTGTCCAAGGGTAACTCAGAGAGAACCAGCTAGTCCCAGAAACCAAAGAGGTGGATTATCACTGATAGAAGAAAAGGTCAATAGCATTCCCCCCAGTGCTGAGAAGGGCTCCTTCCTGCTCGCTGAATCCTGTGGCTAAGTAAGGATGTGCCGAAACGGAACTAACAGAAAGACACGTAATGTAACATATCCTGTGAAAGCAATGGGAAGCAAAGCATTGCACTTTCATCCCGCTGGGGGAGAAGCAGAGATGAGTACTAGCAACCCCTGCAGTTTAAGAAGGTGCCTGGAGAGGGAAAAGGCAGTGAGATGGAGTGATATGAGAATACAGATTACAGTGCAAGTGTCATAACAAGATGAGATACTTTATGTGAGTAAGAGTAGCCTAAGCAGTGACTCCAGTTAGGATTAAAACTTCATTTGCATGCTGGACAGCTGTTGCTAAAATGTCCCCAGAATTTCTAAATATGATACATGATAATTTCCTCACTCAAACACTTAACAACATGGGGGAATTGTATTAAATGGGGGGAATTAAACCTTGTCTTGACAAATGAAGTGGAATTGATCACAGACCTGAAAGATTAGTGTTTGTTTTGGTACAAGTGAACTGACTTGATCACATTTGTGATGTGTAAACAGAATATAGTCCAGAATATAATTTAAAAGGGCCAATTTCACAAAGCTGAAAACAAATGAGCTAAATTAATAGAGAGAGAGAGAGAGAGAGAGAGAGAGCATTTAAACTGAAAAACATGAACAATAATTGGGAAAGATTTAAAAACCGTTTTGTGCCCAAAAGTTCATAATCAAGAAAGAAGCTCACTATGGTTTTTAAAAAAAAAGAACCACCACCACCCTGGCTTAGTAGGGAAGTTAAAGCAGCTACAATTAAAAAAACCAAACACCACAACAACAAAATAGAAGAAAGGAGTAGTTGATGATAATGAATATAAATCAGAAGTTAGGAACTGTAGAACATTGATATGAGAAGCAAAATACCACAAGAAGAAATCTATAGCCAGCAGAGGTAAGTATATTAGGGACAAAAAGAATCCTAACAATGGTATTGGCTATTACTGGAAGGACATAGGATTGTCAATATTTCAGAAAAGACAGAAGTGTTTAATAAATTTCTGTTCTGTATGTGGGGAAAAAGATATGAGATGATATGATGAGAAAAAGATGATATGATGAGATACTTTCCATCCCATAGTAACTAAAGAGGATAGACTTTTTAAATCAGCAGGCCCCGATAACATGCATCTGAGAATTTTAAGAGTTGGCTGAACTGTTAATGCTGATTTTTCAGTAAGTCTTGCAACACTGGAATAGTTGCAGAAAACAGGAAGAAAGCTAATGTGCTAATATTAAAAAGAGGTAAATGGGACAACCCAGGTAATTATAGGCCTGTCAGCCTAACATCAGTCCCACATAAAATAAAGGAATGGTAAATATGGGACTTAGTTAATAAAGAACTAAATGAGTGCAATATAATTAACACCAATCAACATGAGTTTGTGGAAAATTGATCCTTGTCAAACTAACTTGATATCTTTTTATGATGAGATTACAAGTTTGGTTGATAAAGGTAATAGTGTTGCTGTAATATACTTATATTTCTGTAAGACATTTGACTTGGTAGCACATGACATTTGATTAAGAAACCAGATTGATACAAAATCAACATGACACTCATTAAATGGATTAAAAATTGGTTAGCAGGTATTTCTCAAATGTAATTGTAAACATGGAATCCCCATTGAGGGGTGTCTTTCTAGTGGGGGTCACGAAAGGATTAGTTCTTGGCCATATGTTATTCCACATTCTTATCAATGATCTGAAAGAAAACAAAATCATCCTGATACAGATGACATAAAGATCGGGGGAGTGGAAAATAAGTAAGAGGACAAGTCACTGATATTGAATGATTGGAATCCATGGGTAAGCTGGGTACAGGCAAACAATAGGTGTTTTTAATAAAGTCAAAAGTGAAGTCCTATATCTAAGAACAAAGAATGTAGGCTCTACTTAAAGGATGGATCATTCTATCCTGGAAAGCAGTGACTCTGAAAAAGACTTGGGGGCCATCGTGGATAATCGGCTGAGCTCCTAGTGTTACACTGTGGCCAAAAGAACTAATGTGATTGCTGGATGTATTAACAGGGGAATTAGGAGTAGGGAGGTTACAGTATCTCTCTGTATTTGAGATTGGCGTGACTGCTACTGGTAATTTTAAAATAAAAATTGGATGTTTTTCTAAAATCTATGCTCTAGTTCAATCAGGAATTAATTCAGGGTAGTTCTATGGCCTGTCTTATACAGTACATCAGACAAGATCAGTGGTTCCCAAACTGAGTCACAACCCCAAAAGGGATTGCCCCATCAGCAGATGTGGTTGCCGTTATCTCTAGTGTGCACAAAGTAATTTCACATGCATGGTGCGTGTGAGGTCACAATGCACAAAGAACGCCATTTTGCTTTATAACATGGCATCCCTATGCGGCGTGCCCTCACCTGTACTGTGCGTACAGGGTCATGCCACATGGGGAATGCCATTGTGTTCTTCAAAGTGATGCCCTCCATGCTGTTAGGGGTCCTAGAATGAAATCATTCCTTAAAATTGGGTCATGCCAGCAAGCAGTTTGGGAATTGCTGAGCTAGAGGATCATTATGATCCCTTCTGGCCCCAGTCCTCAGGATTCAGGCCAGGGCACAAGCTGAGGCTCAGAAAGATTTTTCCCTCCATTGGACAGTATTGCACAATTGTATTAAATAACATACTGTCTTCTTTCATGTCTTTTCTAAACAAGACTTTTGTGGTGTGTTATACAGCATCCCAATGACTGTTCCAAGGACGGAGAGATTCATTTAGGTGGCACGAGAAGATTGGAGAGCTGGCTTTTTTTGAACAAAGTCCTTGCAGCATGGAAGTTTTTTGCTGTAAACACTAGTTTACACCTGTTAACTACTTTGAATGAGCTTCAAACAGCACCAGGGCTACTATTTAACCAGAGTGGGAGTGCCACTTACGGTACCTATTGTTCAGGGCCACTGAAGCGTATTGCATTGAACCTGAGTCCTGGCATTTGTGCCAATTAAACAAGCATGCTATGAAGCAGGCGGACATCTACAGCGATAATCCTATTAGTCCGCATAGTGCTGTGACATACATTCCACTCCTAGCCGCCTTCCGACAGTGAACTAGCATGATTCCCTTATAATAATAATAATAATAATAATTAATAATAAAAAAAATCTACATTACTATATGGTAACATTCCCAGTCATTACGCTAATGGTATTGCAATCTCTAGTGATTGCTGAGGATAACGTGGTATGTTTGTATACATCTTCTAGATGTCAAGGAAAGGTTGAATATTGAGAGAGGTTCCTTCTCCCTCCTGAAACATTTTAAATACATTTTAATTAGAGTAAATTGACACTTTCTAGGGTTTGGGCCAGATGCTCAGGAGCTACTCACCAGACGATATTTCTATCTAGTCAAAGTCAAACCTTGGGACTTAACAGTGCAGATCTTCCTGTTGAAGTGATAAGTGTGTGTGGTTTCCAGGAGTTTGGGCACGAGTGTTGCATGCTATCTTCCTGTCTCTCAACGAACCGAGATGACTTATGTTCTGGGAAATGAGAGAGAGAAGACTGACATCCAGGCACTTAGAATGACTAGCTCGTCAATCTTCAAAGAATTGCCTGGACTTTCAGCACACACAACTCATACCCAAGCCCATGAGAATGGTGCAGCTGGGCACAGCCTTCCTCTACTAATTTCCCAAACTATTAATTTCCCTGCCCTCCTTTTTTTGATTTATCAAAGGGATCAATGCTGTATTTGTGCCCCTTTTTATGGCTATTAACCTGTCCCATTGACTGCAATGGCACCAGGATTTCACCCTTGATTTTTTTGGTTTTTTTTTTTAAAAAGTGCTGAGCACTTGCAGCTCCCATCAGTCATAAGGAGAGTAAGATGGTCTGAAAGACAATGTGCAACCTAGGCAGCAGTAACCATGAGATGGTTGAGTTCAGGATCCTGACAAAAGGAACAAAGGAGAACAGCAGGATATGGACCACGGACTTCAGAAAAGCAGACTTTGACTACCTCAGGGAGCTGATGGACAGGATCCCCTGGGAGGCTAATATGAGGGGGAAAGGAATCCAAGAGGGCTGGCTGTATTTTAAAGAAACTTTATTGAGGGCACAGGAACAAACCATCCCGATGTGCAGAAAGAATGGCAAGTGTGGTAGGTGACCAGCTCGGCTTAACAAAGAAGTCATTGGTGAGCTTAAACCAAAAAAAAAGAAGTTTACAAGAAGTGGAAGCTTGGTCAGATGACTAGGGAGGATTATAAAAATACTGCTTGAAAATGCGGGAATGAAATCAGGAAGGCCAAAGCGCAACTGGAGTTGCAGCTAGCAAGGGACGTGAAGGGGAACAAGAAGGGTTTCTACAGGTATGTAGCAACAAGAGGAAGATTAAGGAATGTGTGGGCCCCTTACAGAATGGGGGAGGCAACCTAGTGACAGAGGAAGTGGAGAAAGCTGAGGTACTTAATGCCTTTTTTGCCTCTGTCTTCACAAACAAGGTCAGCTCCCAGACTACTGTACTAGGCGGCACAGAATGGGGAGGAGGCGAACATCCCGCAGTGCTAAAGGAACAGGTCCAGGACTATTTAGAAAGATTGACATACACAAGTCTATGGGGCCAGAAGCAATGCACCCGAGGGTGCTGAGGGAGTTAGCTGATGTGATTTCAGAGCCATTGGCTATTATATTTGTAAGCTCGTGGCAATAGGGGGAGGTCCCAGATGACTGGAAAAAGGCAAATATAGTGCCCATCTTCAAGAAAGGGAAGAAAGAGGATCCAGGGAACTATAGGCTGGTCAACCTCACCTCAATCCCTGGAAAAATCATGGAGCAGGTCCTCAAGGAATCCATTTTAAGGCACTTAAAAGAGAGGCAGGTGATCAGGAGCAGTCAACATGGATTCACCAAGGGAAAGTCATGCCTGACCAACTATGAAGAGGTGACTGGTTCTGTGGATGAGAGGAAAGTGGTGGACGTGATATACCTTGACTTTAGCAAAGCTTTTGATACGGTCTCCCACAGTATTCTTATCGGCAAGTTAAAAAAGTATGGGTTGGATGAATGAACTACAAAATGGATAGAGAATTGGCTAGAGCAAAGGGCTCAACGAGTACTGATCAATGGCTCTATGTCTAGCTGGCAGCCGATCACAAGTGGAGTGCCCCAGGGGCTGGTCCTGGGGCCAGTTTTGTTCAACATCTTTATTAATGATCTGGAAGAGGGAGTAGATTGCACCCTCAGCAAGTTTGCAGATGACACTAAGCTAGGGGGAGTGGTAGATACCCAGGAGGGGAGGGATATAATACAGAAGGACCTAAACAAATTGGAGGATTGGGCCAAAAGAAATCTGATGAGGTTCACCAAGGACAAGTGCAGATCCTGCACTTAGGATGGAAGAATCCCATGCACAGCTACAGACTGGGGACTGACGAGCTAGGCAGCAGTTCTGCAGAAAAGGATCTGGGGGTTACAAAGAAGCTGGACATGAGTCAGCAGTGTGCCCTGGTTGCCAAGAAGGCTAATGGCATATTGGGCTGCATTAGTAAGAGCATTGCCAGCAGATCGCGGGAAGTGATTATTCCCCTCTATTCAGCATTGGTGAGGCCGCATTTGGAGTATTGTGTCCAGTTTTGGGCCCCCCACTACAAAAAGGATGTGGACGAGTTGGAGAGAGTCCAGCGGAGGGCAACAAAAATGATTAGGGGTCTGGAGCACAAGACTTATGAGGAGAGGCTGAAAGAACTAGGCCCGTTTAGTCTGCAGAAGAGAAGAATGAGGGGGAATTTGATAGCAGCCTCTAACTATCTGAAAGGATGGAGCCTTTAATTACCAGGGAGGATGGAGCTAGGCTGTCTTCATTGGTGGCAGATGACAGAACAAGGATCAACAGTCTCAAGTTGCAGTGGTCTAGGTTGGACATTAGGAAAATTTTTCACTAGGAGGGTGGTGAAGCACTGGAATGGATTACCTAGGGAGGTGGTGGCATCTCCATCTTTAGAGGTTTTTAAGCTGAGGCTTGACAAAACCCTTGCTGAGATGATTTAGCTGAGGATAGTCCTGCTTTGGGCAGGGGGTTGGACTAGATGACCTCCTGAGGTCCCTTCCAACTCTAATATTCCATGATTTGATGAACTTCTAAAATGAGAGGCCCCTCTCCAGAAAATGGGCAATTTGATGTGTGCCATTTGGTGACCAGCTCTTCTGGAGGACTCCTGAGAAGGGTCCTCTTTTGCATCTGCTCCGCACCCCACCTCAGTCAAGACCACATCCAGCAGCCCCCTGCGGGTTCATAGTTCACACTCGTGCTGTAAGAGTAAAAGTAAAGACCAGCAATGGGCCTGTAGAAATAGGATCTAGCCTTTCAAAAACAGCTGCAATTTAATAATAAATGCAGGCTAACTAATATGTATATATGTTGTTCACAGTGTTGTAGCCTTGTTGGTCCCAGGATATTAGAGAGAGAAGGTGGGTGAGGTAATATCTTTTATTGCTGTGTAAGCTCAAAAGCTTGTCTCTTCCACCAAAAGACAGCGGTCCAGTAAAAGATATTACCTCACCCGCCTTGTTTCTCCAATATATATGTGGAAGATTAAAGCTCTAAAAATGGCATGATGCCAACCATTTGGATAATGTGACAAAGGCTGTTAGAATACAAGAAAGCTCATCATGTGACTGCATAGGAAAGGCAGGCAACTTTTACCCTTGGAAAGTAATTTTTATGGTTAGTTATTAATATAATGCTGACTACAAGTCCCGCTAGTCTGACGTAGAACAGAAAAGAATCTCGGTTCTGAACTCAATTCACCAATCTTTGGTCATCTGAATAGAATTTTAATAGAGAAATAATTGAATCTGCCAATTAATTTGCCACCTGTAACAGGCATAATTTTAAAGAGAGAGTTTTCAGGAATAGATAGAGATAAAAGTAGCAGGTTTTTATCATAGAAATTATCAATCTGGAATTTTTACATCCTGCAATCCTCACAATATTTCAAGTTCATGTCTCTGTAATAATGATAATCAATAATCACTGGAATTATCTATGCAAATGATGGAACACAAAGAAGCAATGAAAAGGAAATTCAATTTACTTATTAAAATTCCACAAGCAAACAAAATCTCATTCATATTAAGTGCAGTGTTTCTTAGCCCACAATGCATCAATTAACAATGAAATTAAATTATATATTTAATATGTAAAATATTCCTTGTCTGATGTTAGCACAGGTAACTCATCTTGCCTCAAATTAATTAAAAGATGTTGCACCCATGCAATTCTATAAATGATGATTCCGTTTGTTTTATTAATACATAGGAAAAGCTCTGGAGAGTAAGTTTGGGGCATATATCTGGTTTACAGTAAACATTCAAATAGAACAAAATCCTGTTTAGATGGCATTGAGATTTTAATAAAAACACATTATGTGAATAGTTCTTAAAGGTCATCAGGAGAGAAATGCTTTACAGAGTGAGAGAATATAGAGACAGAAAATCGTTTAGAGAGAGGGGGAGTATGTAAAAAGAACTGTTAAATTTGGAATTAAAACAGAGTTATTCCTTGTTGTCAATTCTCATAATGTTGTCATGATTTTTGCAATATTTGGTAGCTGTCTTAAAACCGCAGCTTGCTGAATCAGATGCTTACACAAGGATTTCAGTTTTCATTTTTTTTAAGTAGGTTTTTTGCTTTCAAGGTTGCAGAGAAAAGCTGGAAAACATTAACCCTAAAATCTCAAAATCCAAAAGGCACATAACCCACACCCACACCAAAATGTACTATTAAAACAGATCTCCTGATTTTTGGCATCATCTCATGATATTTTGGGGACTGATTAACGTTTTTTGAAAACGTGGCATTGGCAATACTGCTAACTTGTACTGAAAGGACATACCAGCTGCTGATTGGCGGCAAGCTCCTTCTTTGCTGTGTTGACCCTTGGCCTAGTTGGTTTAATATTTGCGGACTTGCCAGCCCGTTGCTGTTAGGAGGAGAAATTGATTAGATGAGTTGGGTATTTCTTTGGTGCAATCTTGTTTTTATTTACAAGGAATGTGCACTCAGGCATGTTTCCCTGAACATAGTAGAAACAAACAAACAGCAGGTGGGTGTTTGCTCACAATCCCCAAGGCTGCCTCTCCACCAAGTCCCATGTCCACAGGAGCTATGCCTGTGCTCCCTCCAGGGCTAAGATCATGACTGCTTCTCTTGCTTTCTGGTTGCTCTTTGCCTCTGACACCCACACAGACAAACAAAGCTGTAACCAATCAGTGCCCTCATATTCTTCCGGAGTTAGGTCTTGTTCAGACCTTCTCATGTGGTCCAGTACATTGGGTGGTGACTTTCTGTTGGTTCACCTCAATAAAGGAGCTAAATTGCTTCTTCCATTTAATTTGACTAAAGGGTGTCTGACACCTCCATCAGCTTTAACGAGCTCTGTATTGCTGATAGTTCAAAGACATACTTGCTGGCAGCCATGCTTCCAGTATAACAGCTATTTTTCTACAGCAAGGCAGAATTAAGATGGCTGCTGCTATCTCGTAATATTTATGGAAGCTTGCAAAAGAGAAGTGCTTATTCTACGAAGTCACCTAGCATATCAATACATAACAATTTGTAGAGCAAGAGAGAACAACTACTTCCCAGAGCTAAATTATCACCGCAGACTCTCTGACTAAGGGCTGGAAACTAGATGTGGATTATAGTTAAATTCCCAGGAAATTTTAAAGTGAAAATTTAGGGCCTTCTAAAGTTTATTACAAAAATTTAAAAAATAGGTAAAAATCAGTGGGGAAAAAAATAAATTAATAATTTTCTGGGTAAATATCAGGATTAATATTGGGGGATGAGAGGGCAAAAAAAAAAAAAAACAGCTAGAGAAAAGTAAAAGTAAGGGTATTGAAAGTAAAAGTAGTTTAATGCTGTGGTTTATGACATTACCAGTATACACACACACCTACATGCATACATTTGCATATATCTATCACTACATTGCCTTACTTTCAGACAGCTTCACATTTACACTTAGTCTATAATTTATAGATTACAGGATCACAGATCATAGCCATGGAGTAGGTTACAAAGGGAGAAGGATGAAACATAAAACACAGTAGCGATACAAATAAGGTGGGGGAGGTATGAAAGGGAACAGTAAGGGGAAGGTAAATGGCATGAATGCGACATTAAAGGAAATTGGAAGGCGCCAGTCTTGAGGAGGTGAAAGTGAGTGGAGTTGATTAGTGTCAGTTGTAGATGAGAGGCAAAAGAGACAAGGAAGGACAAAGCAAATTCTCTGAGTTCAGTTGGTGCTGCTGCAGCCAACGTGGCTATGCACTATAGTATCCAGGAAGAGAACTGGTGGAGAAACTGAATTTTCATTCTGCAATAATTTTTGGAGTTTTAGGGGGACAAAATGGCCCCAAATCAGGACAAAAAGACAAAACCTTACATTTTTGCAGAACTGAAATTCTGAAATATTTCATTTCAGAAACACTGAAACAAGATGTTTCTGAAAATGAAATATGTTCCTTGGGATTCCTGACAGCTGAATAAAACTGACATGGTTCTTGTTAGTTTCACGGTTGTCCACTACTGGATGGCAGTGGAGAAAGTGACCAGTCTGGAAGCCCTGGGATCCCTGGCCCCAGAGCAGTCACATGACTGAGCTGCCCTGGAACCTCAGACCCCGGGAGACTCTTAAATGGAATGTCGGTACAGAAAAGTATAAGCGAAGATTACAGAAGAGACAGAAAGAGAAGGGTAGATAAATGGTTGGTTCTATCTGTCTAAAGTGCATACAGTACTTTAGAGAACTATAATTTAACTAAGGAGTATGTGATAGATAAATGGGTTGATCAAGGATACAGGGAATAAAAATCCAACTGAATAAAACTGTTCGCATTTGCCATAGAGCAGCGACGCAAGAGGAGAGTGAGAATTCCTCCATAAACTCTCCTGGAGAACTCTGAGCAGCTTAACTATTCAGAAAGCTGTAGGTTAACAAACGCAGCCAAACAGGCAACATGAAAAAGATTCTGACACTGGAGGAAGACAACTTCATGTTCTAGCAAGCACACGCAACCAGAGAAGAAACAACTCTGGCTAGATTTTCTATAGAAAAGGTGGAACTAATGGAGAAGGTGAGAGTAATAGGGCAGCTTAGATACAGTGAGCACACGCGAAATGAAATTAGAGTAAGGAATGAGTCAAGCACAACAATTTGGAGGTATTAAGAAATCTAGCAAGTAAGGTGCAATAGAGGAAGGTATTAAATTCTGTTAGGATGAAAGAGGGCCTGGGAAGGCCTTGCAGACGTGGGACATGTCTCTGCTGCCTTGCGTCTTTTCTCAATATTTACACATGTGCAAAGTGGGTGTAAAACTTCACCACAGGAGGACAGCTTCAGTGTATGCCCAGGCTGTGCACTCGTTCTATACGGGTATAGGTGACAACATCAGGTGCAAAGCAGTGACAATCAAGTCCATGATAATTAAGACGACAGTTTCTCTGAAGAATGCAAGAAATCATAATCCACCCATGTGGCTTCATAAGCAGCTTCTAAAGGCTGTGAAGAGACAAGGAAAGCTGCACTGGAGATGCAGCCATTCCCACTCAGAGTCCAAAGGCCTTGCAGGGGAAGACAAAAGATAGCAAAAGCAAAAAACTTAATGCTTATTAAAGGGATTATAAAGCAAGGTTCACCGTTCAGTGTTAAGGAGAAAGTAGGTTTGCATATAATGGAGGGGGTGAAGTCAACGTTGACTCAAACATTGCTGACCTATTAAATGCTTTTAAAAAACTGTCTTCAACAAGAAAAATATAGAGAAGTTTGAACGATTGGTTAGGCTGAAAGTCAGGGAAGGGAAAATGTGAATATATACAGATCAATCAGGCAAGGATGCAAGTCTTCTCACATGGGACTTTTAAATCTAGACTGACAAAAAACACTAGAAAATGTACTGGAGGCAGTGGTTCCCAACCCACTTCTGACCAATATAACCATTTTAGGACCCACAGATATGGCAAACCACACTGCAACCATTTGGTTTTAAAGTGTATGCAAAATAGCCATGATGTATATTTTACTGCAGGCATGTTACTGCAGTATAATGAAATAGTAAATGCAATGCTCGAAATCTTATATCACCAGTTCTTCATATTACCACCTGATTTGAAATTGGATCAGTCCTAAGTTTCTTTAAAGCAGAAGCCTCAAATATTTTCCTGGAAGTAGTGATAGCAACTAATAATGTGAGGCTTGGTCATGTACTGTAGAAACAGGGCATAGTAACATCCATTTAGATTCAAAACAGTTGTATTGTTTGACCATCTGAGTGTCCCTTATTTGCTATCTGATACTGTTATGTTCACACAACTATATGAAGAATGTCTGCTCTTGATATGAACTCTTGTATTTGCCTGGAAACAGATAATTCAGGGCATATTCCATACTGGGGTGGTTTTGCTTGTTAAGGGTTCCTGCAAGCACGGTTCCCTCTGGTGGCTGGGATGCTGCACCCTTTTCCCTTCCCGCAGAGACAGGAACATACCACCTGGTGATAACCTGCCAGCTGGCAATAAGCCCTTCTCTAGTGGCAGCTGGGGTCACAGTCAAACCTGTGCAGCATAAGAACGTATGTGATCGTGCTTTAATAAATAAGATTTAAAATGAAGTAGACAAGAGAGCTTTGTAGAAACCTGAAAAAAGTGACTCTTGGGATCTGATTTCCCTTCAAACCTCAAACAACCTCTGCACCACGGCACATACACATTCGTTATAATCTGCTCACTTCCTCTCCCCCTGCCAGATGGTCTATAAACAAACCTAGAAACCCAGGCATTCATACAGTACTGACAGAGCAACTGGAAAGGCTGTGTTTCCCTAGTAAATATTCCAATGGCTGGGCCTAGGCGTGGTGGTTGTCTCTATATATTACGCTTTTGAGAGCTACGGATGTGCTGCGAATCAAACCTTTACTTATAACCTGTCCAAGGAGCACTGCCATGCTTACAAGGATGTTCTAGCTGCCAAGGAACAGTGCCATGTAAACAAGGCAAAAGCAACTCGGAGATGCATCTGGACCACCTTTGTCTCTCCCCAGTAAATAAGGAGACTTTGAACCATGAAGGGGAAGCAGGAAAAGATATAGTTACCAAAAGAGGAGCAAGAGCATCAGGAAAACAAAGGACTAAACACAGTGTGACACCACCCCGCCAGGGGCAGCAGGAGAGATGCTAATAGAATAACACGTTCTAAGTAAAGGAATAAATTTCATTATAGTGAGGTTTTTTCCCCTATACAGAGATCTCAAAATGCTTTTCAGTAGAGTTTTAGAAATTAATAACCAGTACACAGTGCTGCCTCATAACTCCCTGCTATTGCCTGGTCTACTGCTTTCCATCCATTATGAGGCTTCAGCCTAGAATTCAGAACAAAATTTAACATTTGAACCACCAATTTGTATGTCAGGCTAATCAGAGTAAGCATGGCTCCCTGATATGTCCTCCCCTCTCTGACGTTATATTTCCACATCTGTCAGTTAGGCCCCTGTTCAGAAAAGAGCACATAAACATGTGCTTACCATGGGACTTCAATAGGATAAAATTAAAGCATGTGTTTAAATGCTGATTTGAATACGTTTTCCTGAATCAAGACCCGAAATGTATGACATTTGGAGAAGGTGTTTATTACGTGTGTTCTGTGAAGTGTCTACTCCGTTTGGAAGCACTATTCAAAAATAAATACTATAGTTATAGGCTTATTGTTCTGCCATTAGCTTTGCATGTAGAAAAGCATCTGATGTAAGAATTCATAACACAGCAGCCTGCTGGAAGAAAGACTTAAAAAGGATTACATGTAAAGATCTTGGGACATAGGCAAGAGCTAGAATGTTAAGGTCTTGCACTTTTCATGGGAGGCTCTTAAGGCACTTTGCAAATGTTAATTAAGTCTCACCTGTAAAAGAACAGCATTACAGGGCCCTGACTGGATATTGTAATTCTGGCAATTACTTTGTAGAGCTGGCTGGGGAAATAGGGAGGTAATTAGACCATTTCTGGAAGTGTCACTCATCTACATAGCCCATGTTCTTTTTGCTGGTTCTCTACTCTCTGCAGTTTTGGTCCTTTTGGTCTTATCTACATTAGACCTAAATTTCCTACCATTACTACCACCACAATTAGCAAAAGGAGGCACACTTAATGTGGGCAAGCAGATGGTGTTTCAACCATCATGGCCTCTAGACTGGCTCTGATCAGGAATAGACAATATTGTGGATGAAATGCTGACTGCCACTCCACATTCGCTCTCTCACTTTGCTACTGCCCATGGAGCTGCACCCGAGGCTGAGGGAGAATTTTAGCGGGGGTATGGAGGGTGGGGCGAGGTTAGTTCAGACATGCCTATCTATACATGTCTACAGTGGGTTATTTTAAAGCCAGAAGTAGCTCTTTCGGTCTGTGAAACAGATTTCATTCACATAGGGCCCATTCATGTAAGGCACCAAATGCCCACAACTGCCCTTATCTTCCGTGGCTGTTGAGGGTGCTTTAACCAAGGCATCATAAAAATGCCAGCATGGACAAGCAGCTCAGTGCAGCAGTGCAGGGAACTCCTGCTGTGTCTAAATCAATACTGGCTCATTTTTTGTGGTAAATTCCGCTCTACTGGCAGGGTTATTAGTCATTTTTGTGTTGATTTTCCCTTGCCCTGGTGTGGTTGGAGCCTTTGGTATCTTGGCAGGAGAGGTCCGAAAAGTGCACTTGGATTGCCAGTTGTTTTAGCTGGGGCTTGCTGCTTCTGTCCTGAGAGCACATGGCTAACTCAGATATGCTCCTGTGGAACCTACAACCCACCCAGCCTGCAGCAGACAGCTTCTAGTTCAAAGGCCAACATGAACATATGAAATGTTACTAGTGCTTTACACAGTCCACTGGCCACCCATTTGCTTTAAATTCCAAGTTCTAGCCTTAATCTACAAGATCCTAAACAGCCTAGGACCTGATTACTCCTCAGACTGCTTCCCCATCCAAAACAGATCTGTTCTACAGCGACAAAGCCCAGTACAAGATTCTCAGGAGCTATGACAGAGCAGTCCCATCAGCTGTTTTGGAATTCTTTCCCAGAGGGGAACAGGTTGAGGGCCAGCCTAACCACACTTAGGTAAACACGAAAGAGTCCTTATTTGGTTAAAGCTTTCAGCCCAGTAACAACTTGCCAATGTCTTGCTGGGAGTGCAACTGTAGTTTGTTTGCTAAAATGGTTTCAGCTCATTTGGAGGAGGGGGGGGAGTGGAGCTTTTTGGGTGAGAGAACTGAACTTCTTCTCAACTTTACATAGCAGGGTCCAGAATTAATGGGTGGCAGTTGGTGAGCATTGCTTTTTGAGCCCTGGGTGCTTTCCATCATAGCTATGGCCAAGCATCCACCTGTCACTACTAACTTGTTGGTGTCTATGGTGAATGATGATAGCAGTGGCAGAAAATGGAAGATGGCATAAGGGACAAATGTATGTGGCAGGGGTATCACACAGTGCTGTTGTATACGAGATGAGTATTAAACCAGTGCTTCTTTAATCCCTCTTGGCCAAAGATTTTAACTTGAGCCAATTAATTCAATGTGGCATACACAGAGACATGGCCACACCCTTCACAACTGAACAAGTCTGAACACACGCAGCAGTAAAACTGCTCATACCAGAGAAAACAGTGCTAAAATGTCACCATTTTAATCCCTTTTGTGCCATCTTTCTGCTCTCTTTCCAAATGTTGACAGAGCACCAATACGTTCCCCTTGGGAAGTGCTGAATTCTGCACTTGGAATATTCAGTGAGAGCAAGTATCAGTATGCAAGGGCATTTTCAAACTGGTGCTATTACTATCAATGCAAGACACTTAATGGATTTTAGTTTCCGCTTCTTTTCTTTGAAAGCCCCTGTCTTACAATAACGTGCTCACCTCTTGCAGATGGAGCAGTATTTGTTCTCTGCAGCTGATATTTAAAATGTAAATTGTAAATTCTGAACAAAAGTAAAAAGGCAACATTACCTAGGCAAATGTTCAGCTAAATGCTTTTTTCACTGTTCCCAAAAGGGAACACCCGAGACAGCTTGTAGCCATAAAGCCTGTCTGATGAATTTCTGGATGTTTAGTTTTAGACATATTTATTAGGTGCACATATGCTACTTATGTTACTTTGCTGGGCATGGATTTACTTCTTGCAGTGACAGTTGGTGCATTTCAACTTCAGAGAGACGTTCAAGTTAAAGCCAACATTTTCAGAAAGATTCTCCAATGTATACCCATACTATCTAGCTGTATGGTTTACTTGATCATTAATCTCCGTAGATATAAACATTTATGAAAAACAGCCTAAGATTATTACTGTAGATCTGTTAAAAATTCACTTAATAGTTGTATTTCTTTCATCTTCAGGTTCATTTTTCCTGGCTGTTACCACATGTGACAATGTTCTACAGAAAGCATGTAGAGTATGTGTTTTAGAGTAACATGTAGGAGAGGAGACATCTGCAATGGGAGTTGGGTGCCTAACAGTCCTGTGTGTTTTCAAAAATCTTCCCTATTATTCTAATTTTTCTCATCGGATTATCTTCCTTTTAGCCTCCACCCTCAATAAAATCTGTTAGTCTGTGACACCACACAAGTGTGTTACCCTAATGGCCAGATTTTCAGAACTGTGATGGCATGTTTACTTGTGTGAATTTGCATGCCTCATTGGTTCAAGTACTTACTGCCCTTGCACCCATGCTGCCTCTGCACACTGCTAAAAAATGGATCCTTTTTTTTTTCTGTTTTGTTTCCTGTTATTTACTGTGAAAATCAAATTGCAAAATAGCCAGCTTTATTTACTTGAATACTGATGATGATGTTTCACTAAGGGGGTGCCTGATAACCTGATTTATAGGGCCTCTATTACCATCCTATCTGAGTGCTTCCCAATCTTGAATGTATTTATCCTCTCAGCACCCCTGCGAGGTAGGGAAGTGTTGTTACAGCTGGGGAACTGAAGCCAGAGAGACTAAATGACTTGTCCACTGTCACACAGGAAGTGATGGCACGTGAAGGAAGTGAATGCCTCAGGCTAGTCCACTGATCCCATTGTGAACAGCTTAAAATAAAGGTTTTTTAAAAAAGAACACTATTTGTGCATCTAATAACTAGTTACATGGGGGAACAGCAACAGATTTGAAGGTCAGTGGACATAAACACAACTGGGTTTAAAAATCAAATTGGATCTCCAAAACATCGTGGCTTCTTGGTTTAAATCCGACCTTAGAACTTGTGACGACTTGAAAAAAGGTGAGTTCTAGGTCATTTTTATTCATTTTAATTTTGTGGTCATTCTCAAACTTGGGTAAGAGTAACTTTGAGGCAATAATCTTTAGTATTTGCCTAGCATAGTTCTCCATTTAGTTAGAAAAACGAGCTCTTCAGATTTAGAGATTCTATTTTCTTTGCAAATGACTTTGGAATAAAGAGGTAGGAAAGAGTAATACAAGAAATGAGTTTGAGAAACAGGATGGATCCTGTTTTCAGAGTTTTCCAGGAGGCTTCAGTGGCTGTGGTACTGCAAGTAAAATAAGAGGTCTAGCCACAGGATGCTTCAGGCCATAAACAGAGACAGTTCAAGTATTAATGTCAACAACTGCACAGGCCAGCTTCTGGATATTCTTCTGAAAAGCTTTAAGCAGCATATAACTGTTCCTGCATAAACATGCCATCAACAGAAACTCAAGAAAAGAGTTTTATGTCTTTGCCCTTGCTCTATCAGTCCTGGGCTGAGCTGACAACATTTGGGTGCATGTCTAGTCATTCATCCATCCTCCCACCACCGTGTAGTGAAGAGGACATCAGAAAATGGTTCTATCTGATCTACTTTTAACCACACTCATCGCTGTCGTATTTGAGCTGCTACTTACACAGGTGTCATGAGTGTGTAATGTTACTGACATATCTGGTCCTGGCATAGCACAAGACCCCATTTTCACTCTATTGCTTCTAGGGGGTCTTTTCTTCTCTTAGGCCTTGCTTCCTCACACATCTATTTCCTCCTCCTCTTCTAACAGTAGTAAAACAAGAGTGAACTCAGAGAAAGTGAGTATCCACTTCTCAACTGGGGAATATGGAGTTTAGTTTGTTAGTTTACCCCTCTTTTTTTAAGCTACAACACTACTGCCTTCCAACAACAATTCCTAGCATCTTCATGGGTTCTCTACTTCTTGGTTACTTGATATGTCAGCCACTTCCTAGGATGGGAGGTGAATAGAATTGCTTGGTGTCCTCTGCCTAATCAAGGTTTCAATCAGCAGTATTTTGTATATCGTTACATAAATGGATGGACTCCAAGCTCAGTTTGAGGGCTAGTTTGGAAATTTTCAGCTCTTCCCTGCCCCAACTCCAGCCAGCCGCTGGACACACACATGTTGTTCTATGCATCACTAGGTCAGAGGAGAACTCTCACAAGTACAAAGCAGGAGATCAAAAGGTATCACACTTCCCTAGGCTTCATGGAATTTTATACATCATCTCTGTTCATCTCTGACTCACTTCATATTTCAGACTGAATATTAAGCAGGTCTTCTACAGCATATGAAAAAGCAATGGGTTTAACGCCTTCAATCCCTTCAGGGGAATAAGAAGTGTAAAACAAACTGACATTATGGCTGTACAGAGTCCCTGCCTGCTATTTTAGGTTTAAGTGTCCAGCATTGTTTTGTGAAGTGTCCTCGAGGATGACTGACTGCTGTCTGCCTGGAGTCCTCCGCAAAGTAAGACATGTATATCCTCTGGGGGCATTCCAGAGTGAGCAAACACTGCAAGCAGCCTTTCAGAGTGGAATCTGTTTTACCACCATGACACAAACAGCCAGGGGGGTGGCAGAAAACCCCACCCTGATAGGAGGTGATGCTCCCAGAGGAAGCTGTGATGTGTGTTTTACAGACTTCCTGGTACAGGGGGTTCATTAGCCTACCCAGACTTAAGGGGGTACCTTTCTACAGAACAAGGAGCTAGGGTGTAGGCTGAGCAGTCCTTGGATAGGAACGCTTGAAGCATCCACAGCTGAGGAGAAGGTTTTTGCTGGACTTTGTGTTGTTTCATTTTGCGTTCCTTGTGTTGTTAAGGCCAGGTCTACAGTACAGACCTATATCAATATAATTGTCATTCAGGGATGTGAAAAATCCACACCCCTGATCAACGTAGTTTTACCAACCTAACACCCCACGTAGACAGTGCTAGTGCTGGGAGCGCTAGTGCTAGTGATGGGAGCGCTTCTCCTGTCAACTTAGCTTCCACCTCTCAGGTAGGTGGATTAACTACGCTGACTGGTGAAGCTCTCCAGTTGATGTGGTAACATCTTTGCTACAGAGGTACACTGCTGTTGTGCTGTACGTGAAGACAAGTTCAAAAACCAAAATCATAAGAAGGTGGGTATGTTTTGACCCAGTGCAACCTGCGTTGACTCTGGAGGGATGTTCACACAAACACATCCCATATTATTTCTTGTATCTGAGTGAATATCATGTCTATTCAGTTAAAAGGCAAGGCTTTGATGTCTTGACCACAAATGACAGCTAATTCAGAAACTTACCGGTTTCTTAGTTATCAGAGGAATCTCTGGTATGCTATAGAAATGTTCAAGCAGTCCAAACTGATCTGGTAGTATGCTAGTTTATTTCTCTTCAGCATGATTTCTATAAGCTAGCTCCTGCCATAAAACATAATGTGGTCTGTCTTCAAATGAAAATGCAATGATTAGTGAGAAGAACATAAGATAATTTGATTTTGTAGGTAATTATAGCATTGATCTGTAAACTGAATACTCTGTATTTCGCAGTGAACAACACCAGCCAAAACTCAAGAGATTTATTCCTTCCAGATATTGCCCAGTCCTTCCAGGAATGCAGATGACTGTCTAAAGTGGAATGGTTTTTGTTTGCAAAGTAACATGCAATCTCCTTGTAATTGGAGGGCCTTAAATCAGTCACCAAATAGAGAAAGAATATCCTTCAGTCAGTACAACTCACTGATTGAGAGTTTGTGGAGCCATAGAGGAAATAAAGAAATTCTCCTTTGCCTCCTGCACAGCCAGTGTGCAAAAATTCAAAACAACTTCAGGACACAATTGATCGGTTTCATCTCTACTTTTCTACCACATGTGCTCTAGCTGTTTTCGCCTACCATTTACCTTATTGTGGACCATCTATAATCCAAGATGGCCTGTGAGGAGGAAACTGGGGGAGAGAGCTACTTCATGAATAGTTGAGAACAAAAGATAATTCTGAAGTCCTACCAAGCCATCAGTGGAATGCCCTGCAAGAGGAACAGTAATCTCCCAGGAGAGTGTGTTCAAGAAACTATTCTCCCTACTATAGGGACTCCTAAAGCAGTGGGTCTAGCTTTTATAAAATACAAGTCACCTGTACTTTCTCTCTCGAGGGTGAAATAAAAGTGTTATTCGTTCTCCCTTTAGAAGGGAAAGGACATCCACCAAAACATTCCAAACAGAAAAATTCCCCCAAAACAAAATTCAGGTTCTCCAGCCACGGATTTTCAACCTGCAGTTCTCCAAGGTTTAGGCCCAGCTCATGAAACTTAAATGCCCCAGCATTCAGGTTCAGGAGTCCACTACCTTGCTAGTGTTAGAACTGTCATCATCTCATATCATTTGCTTTTGCCCCTCCCCCAAATTCAGGAGCGCTGTTTTTATCTGGGCCTCCCTTGGTCCTGATTGTCTCCAGATTCTGCTTTCCTCAACAAGCCTCACTTGGTCTTTTAGGATTAAACTGGGGCAATCAGCACCTTTTTCTTTCCTGGCCCAATATAGTTCAAGCAATCCAACTGACTCCCAGAGGTCAGGCCTCTCAGATTCCTAACAGAAAGTGAAAAAGGAAGTCGAGTAGAAAATGCTACAGTATAGACAGACGGAGCAGAAGGAAGAAAGGGAAAAAAAGACAAGATGATCTTTTATACTCCATTTGTGTCATTTACTTACTTAATCATACCACATGCAACAGAATGGGTTTTATAGACTACAGAAAGCTCCTCTAATCCTACAAAGCAACAGACCACCATGTCACATTTCCGTAGAGTCTAACTGTTATGTCTTTCCTATAGGCATTTCATATTGATTGCCACTCAGTCAATTGAAATAGCAAGCACTCAAAAAAATGTAGTGTCTGTTTCTCTCTCCCTCCTGCTCCTCTACCTCCCCCACCTCGATTGCAGAGACAACTCGCCTGTGTAATCTGATGCTTTACTTCAATTAGTACACAAGACTCTCCTACAACTTTATCTGGGGTATACCATTATTCTAGAAAAATTATTGAATATTATTTTAAATGGTGATTGGTGGGTCCCATTGCCAACGGCCATGTGATTCTTTAATGAGAAACCTGATGCAAATGCATATGCAAAATGGGGCAAAGGTAATGACAATGTAGAAGTTGAGAAAGAGTAATCCAGACCGAGGGAAGGGAGGGGCCAAAGACAGAGAGCCATGATAAGGGAGGCACAGGGAGAACAGTCTTTTTGAGCTTCCTATCTTCTGAGCGTTGACGGTAAACCTGCCCATTAAGGTACATCGCCATAACCTTTGACTTTGGCTTCAAATCCAAACCCAGTCTGACTGTTACCAATGCATGCTCTTTGGCCATGTCTACACTTAAACCACTGTACTGTAGCATACTGCAAGTGTAGACACTACAGCAACGAGAAGCGGTTCTCCCATTGCTATAGCAAAGCCACATCTTTGGGAGACAGATTGATGGAAGAATTCATCCAGTGCTGTCTACTCCAGGGGTTAAGTCATTTTAACTACATATCACAGGGATTTTTCACATCCCTGAGTGATGTAGCTGGGTCAACCTAGCTTTTTAATTTACGCTTGTCTTCTGAGCCAGACTGTCACCTTCATGTCAGCCTGTACTCTGTCCAGCCTTGTATTATCTCCAGGTGTGGGAGACGTGGCTCTTGAGAAGATGATGCTAAATCCACCTCAGGTGTCACCAATGTGGGTTGTGTCCTGGAGAATCCTCATCTGCTGCTGTAGAAATGCATTCTACATCTCTGTGTGGGAGATGGTAGAAGAGGTAATATGTGGGGATGGGATTGCATTAACAGCTGACCTACAGCTGAGTTATCTCAGACCGTTCTGATTGATAGCACATGAGACTGGAAAATAGACAGGCTGCTGGCACAATTTCAAAGGGCCCATCAGGATCGGTGGGAGAACAAGCGTGGGCAAAACCAGGAAGCATCTAACACCTTCTACCACACTCTAAAACCAGACGCTTTTGGAAGGTTTGCAGCCAGTTGCATAACTCCCCTCATTCCACCGCCTTCATTTTTATGCACCGCTGCCATTCCATGATTTTGATAGAAGCGAGAATGCCAACATACTCAGAGAGAGGCTGTTCTTCTGGTATTACTGGCTTGGCTGTAATCATGAAAGGCTGGAAATGCTAGGACAAAGCCTGATCACAACAGTTCCTCGGCCCAAAGTGTTGGATGTGACTTTGGATGCTTCTGCAAATATAATCTCTCAGCCTCCTGTTGTCTGCCTGTGGCTCAATATCAGCGTCATGTAGCGTATTTACCACCAGTGCACTCCTTTGGGTCAAGGTTTAATGTTGCAGGGTTTTTGTCTCCAGTAACCTTTCAGGCTGTCTGTCTTTGCATGTCACTCACCCATTGGGGTCTTCTATGGCCTGGCCCTCTAGCCAAGTCACAAAAAAGTTCTAAACCCCTTCCAGGGTAATAAAAAGGTCCAGCTCTAAGTCCAAGTAAATCTGTAAACTAATAAATCTTCTGCCTTTCTTGGGTACCACTGAAATGCTGTTACTGGCCCTACCTCAGAACCTCCCCAGCACAGAAACCCATCCTGCTCCTGCAGTATTCCTCCTCTGTGGTGGGGTAATGTATTACCGTTCTCTCTGGAGTCTTGCCAGGTGTGGCATATAGTTTTATATTTTCTCCAGTGCTGCATTTACCAATACCCTTGAGTAATACATTTCCTGAAGAGCCCTTGAACACTGCAGAAACTATTTCTCAGTTCATTTTGTTGACAATAGGATCAAGTATACTGGGATTTCCCCATTGGGTTGATCACCCCCTGTTCTCTTGATTCTGACTTTCCTCTCATTTCCTGATTGCTGATATCGACATCATACCTGACATCCTGTTATCTGCTGCATATTGCTACCATATTTGTAGCAATGATCGCATCTTTTAGTGGAATTTTCCTATTGACAGAATTGACAACAATTCTGGTAACGCCTTAGCATTTGTCTTTTCTGGTTTGAATAATATAGGGAATTATTCTTGGTAATTCCTGAAGTCATGGTCTTAGTGAAAGAGCCATTTCAGTTGCTAGTTGTTAGATTGCATCATTGTTCTGTACCATCCAAATAGCTAATCAGTTTTACTTTGGTATTTTTGTTCTTTGATAATGGTGAGAGCTTTGATTAGCCTGATGTTTTTAATTGATGCTGGCACTCCATTTCAGTGCTAGAGACACTTCAGTTTTTCCAACAAAAGATCATCAGCTACATTTAAATCCTGTAAGTGAGGATTAGGTAAGGACTATTATTCTCACAGTGCAACACAGTCAAACTAGACCAGTGGCTCTCAATCTTTCCAGACTATTGTACTCCTTTCAGGAATCTGATTTGTCTTGCATACCCCAAGTTTCATGTCATTCAAAAACTATTTGCTTACAAAATCAGACATAAAATACAGAATTGCCACAGAACACTATTACTGAAAATTTGCTTGTTTTCTCACTTTTACTATATAATTTATAAAACTAATCATTTGGAATATAAATATTGTACTTTCATTTCAATGTATAGTATATAGAGCAGTATAAACAAGTCATTGTCTGTATGAAATTTTAGATTGTATTGATTTCGCTAGTGCTTTTTATGTAGCCTGTTGTAAAACTAGGCAAATGTCTACATGAATTCATGTGCCCCCTGGAAAACCTCTGCATACCCCCAAGAATATGTGTACCCCTGATTGAGAACCACTGAACCAGACTGTAGAAACTGACTTTGACCCAACTCAGGCAGATATTTTAGTGTAGACCCTGCCTTTGATGAAAAGATAATTTCTTTAATTAAGATCCATTGCAAACACCAGGAAATGGAGTCTTTTGAGGTTCTTGAACTGCTGTAGTTTTTGATAGAGATCAGTGGCTAGCCTTTAAAAAAAAAAAAAGAAAGAAAGAAAGAAAAAGAGTGGCTGTAGTATCTACCTTAGTTTGGGCAATGTGGGATCACTCTTTCCCTCCAAGAAAAAGCTTTAGAGATTCAATTTTTGGCTGGTTGTGCAGAAACACCTATAATTTCTGGCTCTGGACCACCCCTTTTTAATCTTGTTTCACATTGGTGTTCCAGTCTATTAGAATTTAAAGAGTCCTTGAGTGGAATCACCAGTCTGCCTTGACATTCTGAAATCTGCCCTAAATGCTGATAGCAGGTTTTGATGGGTCTGAGGCGGTGATCCCTTGTTACTGTCATTTCCAATAGGCTGCACTGATTCACTTCTCATCAGTGTAACTCTAAATTGCTCTACTGTCTTTAATTGCTGCAACACTACCTGCTCCGTGTTCTGCCAAACTAATAAAGCTTCTTTCCATTTTTGAATGGGATTTTTCTGTTTCGCCCTTTCTGGGTCTGGTGTGCCCTTGCCTTTCTAAATCAGATCCTCAATTTTATCTTTCAGATGGGTACTCTAGACATTGCCTCTTGAGCTAACAGCTTCAATCTCTCATGCTTCAGGATATGCTGAGTCAAACCTCTGATCTTTGTCGCTTGCTTTTGTTTGATCATCCCCTGCAATTTACAGTCAGTCACCATCCGGAGATCCAGCTCTGCCTAGAGGCACAGACAGCTTTCAGACTCAAGTTTGCAACCTCCACCATTTTGTGGCCCGCTCAACTGTAATCCTTTTGAACGGCCCCGAACAAATAGTCTCTCAGTGGAACCTTCCAATTTGTTACACCCTCAGTCGCAAGACTCAGCCTTTGAAGGAGAGCTGTGTTTATTCTAGGAATCCACACCTATTTCTTAACGAGTTTCTTATAGGCTAAAACTGCCCTGCCCCCTCCAAGCACAGCTCCAGTCCATGCCAGTCTCCTCTTGCAGCGGTTACACATTCACCAAACTCACTAGCCGTACAAAACTCACTGCTAGCCCCCACCACACCCTAGTCGTAAGGATGCAGCTCCTTTTTCTCTTATTATATAAGATGTATCATGATAAACAAAACAAGAGCTATTCAAAATTAGTACAAAATATAAATAATATGGCCCTGTTTCTAAAACATCTATTTCAGGGATCTCACGTACAGTAAAATTCATGCTTGAGAACAGTCATCCCTGGCTTCTCGGGAAACTTGGAGAAAAAGTTTATTTAAAATACCCTCAAACGTTTAGCAGCCCAGAACTTGCCAGAGCCAAACAGAATTCCACTGACAATGGTTCTGAGTTCAGCTCTGAATCCAAACACCATCCTTTTTGAGGGGATTCTCAACTTGGCAGAGTGGGTTCTTCCTCCCTAGCACTGGATATTAGTAACTATGTGAATTTCATTTCTGAAAAGAATACAGAAATAACTAAATATCCCCACAAAGACACATTCCCCACAGCTTCACCATAACATAACCAATACTTCACATTTACACAGTTTAGCTTTTGTAAATAAATATGTTTCTAATAATTACTAGATTGTTGGACATTTCCAAAAAAAAATGGAACAAATTTTTCCCTGGTGTAAAGTTTAATGACCTCAATGGTTTTAACTAGCATAAATGTCATTACTGGAGATGAATTTGGCCCCACTGATTTGCTGTCTATTAAATTAAGAGTTATTTGAGCAGCTGTTGCTTTCTGGCAAGCACTGGAAAACATTTTACTCACAAAAAGTTCTGCTTCTATTGCCAGCATTTTACTATGTTTCTGTTCCCTCTCTTTTTATTGCTGAAGATATTTGCACAAATGGGCCTGATGCTACAATCTTTATTCCTTAGGCAGATAAAATGCCTTTTAAGCTCAATGGAAATTTTTTCTGAGTATGTACATCAGGATCAGTCCCATGGGAACCTTATTTACATGGCAAAGGATCCACACTTCCATAACAAAATGAAGGTCCAAAGAAGGAATCATTCTCCAAGTTTTTCCCTGCCGCACAGGGGTTTTGTGAGGACAAAACCACTAAAAACTGAAGTGCTCAGATACATGGCCCCATTACCAAGCAAGTCTGATAGATTACAGAGAAGGCTGGGGCGTAACAAGGTACTGTACGAGTATTTGTCACCTGTATTTCTTTTCAATGCACAGACCAGGATAGAATCCAGCTCAGTCTTCAACTCTGAAAAAGAAAGAGTCTTGTGGTTAAGACATTAGACTGGGATTCTAGAAATCTAGGCTCTATTTCTAATGCTCCCATTTAGTTTCTGTGATTGTGAGTGCATTGCTTAATCACACTGCACCTTAGTTTCCCCATCTTTAAAACTGGATAACACTGCTTCTCTACCACACTGGATGTATGGAAATATTGATCGATGTTTGCGAGGTACCCAGATCCTGCCGTAATAAGTGCTCTAGAAAAAGCCTATACAATTATATGTGTACATATACACACACACATAGGCTCTGCAAGGTTAAAAGAGTCAACAATAAATAGTACACACTTATTCTTAGCAGTGAACAAAACAGATGTGATTCAGAATACACAAAAGGTTGAGTAAGAAGGTGGCTTTTCTACCAAAATCACCCTTCAGCTCCTTTCTCCTGTTGTGCTACTGACTCAGCATCAATTAACTGTGAACATCAAAGAGCCTCCACGTAATTTGTTATGACAAGTAGTTTCTGTTAACAGAGAAATCCAGGGTTGGAATAGCACTTCACATCTGGATTGAAGGGGGTCTGGCAGACCCATTGGGAGAAGTTTGCACAGTTCTTGAGTGTACAACGCCAGCTTATCAAAATTACTAACAGTCCCCAACTTTCAGCCCTAAATTGTCTCATCAATTTAAAAGAAAGATCGCCAACAAGTATAGAAGGCAGCAGATATTGAAGGCAGCAGAAAGGGCTTCTGCGGGTGGAAGGCCCATGACAGTATTTGACTTTTTTTTAAAACTACAAAACTCTTTCGAGTGCAGTTCTGTTCTGCAAAGTGGCTGTAACAGTGGCACTA
Source organism: Mesoclemmys tuberculata (assembly GCA_007922155.1). Classification (NCBI taxonomy): domain Eukaryota; kingdom Metazoa; phylum Chordata; order Testudines; family Chelidae; genus Mesoclemmys; species Mesoclemmys tuberculata. The sequence continues at coordinate 21,052,906 of ML675622.1, forward strand.
TAGAGTCCTATGTTCATTGTCTTTCAGTTATTTCCCTGTCGAATCTGTTCAGCTAACAAGTGAAAAGATGGTGTTTTTCTAACTCCCAGCTCCACAAACTCAGCCTAGCATCCGAGGGTCAAACTGGGTTCTTTCCTCCTCACTTCACATCACCAGTGATGCAGTTTCTGCAGGCCAAATTATGCTCCCAATTACACACATTTAATCTCTTTGTTCTCTAATTATGCCTTCAGTGACATCTCCGCAACCCCATTGATTTCTATGGGGGTTGCACAGGCCTATCTGGCTGGAATTTAGTGAACAGTTCAACAGAAGACGCACAGGCAGGAATGAAACCCAGAGGACACACTCACTGCAGTGCTGGCCTGCAGAAATCACGGGAGTGAAAAGCACTGAACTCTTTGGGCTTGGCTATACTTAAATCGCTGCAGCAGCACAGCTGCACCGCTGCAGCACTTCAGTGTAGACACTCCCTACACGGATGGGAGGGGTTCTCCCATCTGGAGTAGGTAATCCACCTCCCTGAGACACAGTAAGTAGGTCGAAAGAAGAATTCTTCTGTCAACATAGCTCTGTTTACCAGGGACTTAGGCCATCTCAACAGCACTGCTCAGGAGGGTGGATTTTTCACAACCCTGACCGATGTAGTTAAACCAACCTAATTTTCTAATGTAGACCAGGCCTTATTTTATCATTCAAGTGAGCAGTCAAGGCTCTGAACACTCACAAGGAGCTAATCTATGAAGAAGGTGGCATTTTTACACAATAACTTTTCAGAGCAGAACTGCAACTTAAAGAGTGAAGGGAAGATGAGAAGAAAAAAATGAGGAGAGAAGGGACAACAAGAAGTTCCCCAAGCTTTTTCATACTAGCAATGAGACGCCCTACATACTATTGTACTAGTTGGTGTAGACTTCCGTGGAACCTCATAACCAAATGTAGATGGATGACTCAGTCAATATGGCTTCCAAGATTCCCAGTTATCTGTCTCTCTTGTTCTCACAGCGCTGAAGTTAAATCACGTAAGAAAAACACTGAAACAATAACTACGCAAAGAGGCATCCACACAAAGTTTCTGGGTGGAAATTAAGTGCGTTCCACTCAAATGGCTTGCCCAAAAAACAACATAACCAAAAATATAAAAACAAATGGATATAGCCTAAGTTCTTTTAGTGCCAGATACAGTAGAACACAGTGTACTCTGGCAAACATTATTGCACTGGGCTCTGGCCAAATTGCTCTGTTCGAATGACCTTTGGTCGCAAAACCATGTCTGCTATGTGAAAAGTAAGTAAATAAATAAATAAAACGTTTGCAACGGTTAGTTGATCAAAGCCATTGTTTGTCACTGTGCCCTCAGCGGAGAGCAATGTTACAACCTACGAACTGCACAGATCTGTTTGTGTGAGGTCTGATGAGAGCCGATAACTCTCCAAATCAAATAGTTGAGGAGGAGGAAATGGGTGGATATTAGCATGTTAAAAAAGTTTAATTTTTTTTAAAAGGGGGGAAACCATTGTTTATTCCGTAAACTAATTTCTCAGTCACTGTGGGACAAGAATGAATTGGACAATCCCTCCTGGAATGAAATGGGACCACGAACCCATAGTTCCAGCATGGCTGTAATGGAACTAGGGTTACTAATAGATATGCCAGTCTGGGTTTCCCTTCTAGACTGAAAACTCTTTGGGGTAGGGACTGTCATTTATGATACGTTTGTGCAGAAAGTAGCACAATAGGGCCCAACCTGGCTGAAGCCTTTAGGTACTACCACAATATAATTGATTATTGTTATTAACAATAGAGATGCCAGTGTGTGTTAGTTCCAGGCTCTTTTTAGATTCCATTGTGTGTAGTGTTGGGATAACTGTAGTAAGATGAAGATGAACATGCAGGCTTGATCCTACGGTACCATGGAGTTTACCCTTTTCACGAGAAATATTCAGGAACGGTCCCAGTGTAATATTTGATTCCTGAATCAAAGCCCTACCAGTGCTTCAAAATCTGCCACTATTGTCCTCTTTCACTTGCTAGTGTATTGTTGGCTAATACCACTGTAGTAAAAACTAACTACAGGGTTGCCAGTGCTTCGGGCATGGTAAGGAAATGCTTCATGGGTAATTATTGGTGCTTTCTGTTGAGTCAGATGACCTTTTCTGTCTGTGATGCTCTGGTTTTGGATTGGAGAATATTCACCAGCAGAATTTGGTATCGTGAAATGACAAATTTTTGTCTCATAATATGAAGAAAGCAAAGCAATGAGGAAGAGAAGAGTAGTAATCAGAAGGGAGCAAGAAGAGTATAAGGGAGTATTGAGAGAGAGAGGAGAATCCATCCTGAAATAAGTAAATCTCTTGTTAATTGACAACAGGAAATGCTGCTTCCTTTGGAACTAATTTAGGGATCAGGAAGCAGCTGTTGAAATAAAGGGCTCAAGGGCCAAATAATGCAACCTGAAATTAAAAACAGCCATACAACAGTCAGCAACAGGAGACCTGTCAGATGTGCTCACACAAATTGAACATTGCAAAAAAAGCCACAAACTAGAAAAAAGAGTTTGGAGGGCAAAGACATAGGAATGCAATTCAAGGGTCACAGGTAAAAAGGGAGAAAAATTTCTTCTTTCCTTCCAACCAGTCTTTCCCCTCACCACACAAACACACACCAGCACAGAGATTCCTACCAGACTATTTGAAATGAACCTGTTACAATGTCATCTTCCAGGATCTCAGGAGAGACTATTCACTAGGAAGAGGACTGCATAAAAGGACAAATGTGTCTAGTGAAGAGACTATGTACCAAAATATAGTCCACACAATAATGGAACTGGAACTAGAGGATTAAATGACTCTGGAGCCAGACCTCGAGCTGGAGCCATGTGAATTAGCCCTGGTACAGTAACCATTTGGTGCAACAAGAGGCAGGATGGTCCAATAGTTAGGGCACTAGCCTAGCATTTGAGAGTCCTGCACACAGCCTTCCTGTGTGACCTTGGGCAAGATACTTAGCCTCTCTGTGCCTCCATTTTCCATCTGTAAAATGGGGACGGTACTATTTCCTTACACCACAAGGTTGTTGTGAGAATAAATACATTAAAGATTGTGAGATGCTCAGCTGTTGCGGGGAGGGAGGCCGTAGAGAGAGAGCTAATCAGTGGGACAGGTTTTCCTCTGTGTGCTAAGACTGCACATGTGAGAATCAAGTTGTGAAGCCATGCTTGAAGTCCCAAAGCAAGTGTGGCAATGGATTGGTACTAAATGCATGCCAAGTGCCTCATACCAAGAGTGCGGCAGGGCAATAAATAAAGCCCGATGATAAATTGAGGAATGTGCTCTCTTTTTTCTAACATACTTTTGACCTGAAACAAATAAAATCCAAGGCGCACACATACGTTTAAAGAAATGGCAATGCAGTTCACCATCCTCCGTGTTTACTATGAGGGGTTCTTTTTCTGGGGAAGGCATAATAAAATCCTGTGGCTGGATACTGAAATTAGAAAAAAATTCAAATTGGAAACATGACATGGCTTTTAAATAGTGAGGGCAATCAAACCTCAGAACAAAGGACCAAATTCATCATCACTTGGAGCCTTCAAATCAAGACTACATGATTTTATAAGAGAGATACTCTAATTCCCACCACACTTGACTGGGCCTGTAAGTGTTAATTTGTATAGCAGGGAAGAGGAGTTCTCTCCTCTGCTGGAGTTATTGGTTGAAGGGCTTGGGTTATGCAGGAGATCAGACTTGGTGATCACAGTGGTCCCTTCTGGTTTGAAAGGTCTATTATTTCAGTCAATCAAGTCCAGGATATAAGAATGAGGGGACACGCAAAGGAAACAGGCACAAAGGAATTGAAAAGAGGATCAAAGAAACATTATGCAGTGAACAGTTGGTCAGCCCATGGAGTTTGCTACCACCTCAGGAGGATATCTGGAAGAGCGATAACGGGACTTGAAATAGTTGAGAACTGCATGAACAAACAGGAAATTCAGCACCAAAGGCAAGGAAATCAGGCACAGCAAACCCCTCCTTATAGGGATTAGGCTGATAGCCTGTAGGAGACTGGAAGCCCTTGTCCCACATGATAATATGTAAGTGTCCATGTGCATTGTGGAGTAAGGGAAAATAGGGTATAAATCACTCTCAGAAGCAGGTTGCCAGATTAGATGAAGAGTCAGACCTGGTGGGATACCTCCTATTCTTATAAATCTTTGTGCCTATATTTGCCTGTCAGTACTGTCAATGCATTTCTCAGGGTCTTCAAGCACTCTGACCTTGATAGATCTTCACATGTAGTATTCACCTTTGGGAATGCAGTGCTGACTGGGTAATGGCACACTCGGGGCAAAAAGCAAGGGAATAATAGAAATTACAATGGAAGTGACCCATGACGTTCTCATCCATCTCCCACAATACCTGCTTACAGACCTTGGTGAAGTCCTCTTTTAAATGGTTCATGAATGGAGGTTCCCATCCCTTTCCTTGGGAGATAGTTCCAGTCTAAAAATCTTCAGCATTTAAAAAGAAACCTTTCCAGATGTTCAACCTCAATGTTTTTCTACAGAAGGTAGAGAGAAGTGGCTACAGACCTGACCCTAACAAGGCTACCATGTGGGCCCACCCCAGGCACTTCTTTCATGGTATCAGATTTACCCATTTTCCATAACCTATAAAAAAGAGAGTCTTTTAACTTTAGCATGAGTTCTCAGGCGGATGGTCACAACCCTCAGGGGAGCTGTAACAAAGTGTCAAAGAACCATGAACACCCTTCCCTTCCTGTATTACCAAAACGGAGACGGGCTCCTAACTAGATCTCAGCTAGGGGCATGCTATTATGAGAGAGGCTGAGAACCAGTGAATTTCTGTATTCTTGATTTTCTCTAGTGATGTCGGCACATTTCCTTGAAGCTGGCGAGTGTGGATGGACAGCTGGAGGAAAGCTTTGTTTATATTTAGACTTGTTCCAGCCATGAAATTAAGGGAAGAATAAATACAGATAGAATAGAAAGATTACAATCTCTCTAATTTGGTACAAGCAACATTAACGGTTTATTTGCTTTTTGAAATTGGAACTTGGCCGATCTCTCAATAAATAAAAATACTTCATAGCAGCTGGACAGAACAAAGAGGAGATGAAGACAGAGCCAAAAGCAGTAGAGGTGGAGTAGGATGGGACAGGTACTATAGGCAAGATCAAGGGCCATTTAAACGTGCGGAGTTATTTTTGACTGCCTAGAGAGAGGGAAAGTTACAGATCACAAAAGCGAACAGCCATGTGAAGTCTCAAGAGATTTGAGGATTGGGATCATTGTTTTGTTGTATTAATACCATAGTGAAACCAAATCAAATTGCATTGCATAGGTGATCCACTGCACAGACTCCTCAAAGATTGGGTTAGAAGGCATCTTCTGGTTAAAAGATTAATAAATTTTAGGTCCCTGTTCAAGCAAAGCAGTGAAGCATGTACTTAACTTTAAATGCATGCTTAATTCCCATTGCTTTCTCTGGGATTTAAACATACAACTGTAAGCATGTGCTTATGTAATCTTCCTGAATAGGGCAGCTTTCCTGAATTGGAACCTCAAGGCACAGACAATGTTATTTTGGGGAACTCAGAAATGGTTTCCTTTCAGAGGCAGTGTTTGCTAATGGCTACAGCAGAGCAGAACCCCACTTCATTGCTGCATTACTCAAGGTTTATGTCAATATAACTACATTGGAAATCTGGGTTTTGATCCCAGCTCTGCCCCTGTCCTACAGTGCGACCTCTAACAAATCACCTAACCCCTCCATGCTTCCATTAAGTCCTTTGAAAAATGGGTCTATTTCTCAAAGGGTTGTAATAATGCTTAGTAGGTTCATGTCTTTAAAGCATTTTGAGAGTCTCATCTGAAAGGCAGAAGGTAAGTGCAAGGTGCTATTACTAATTGTTTTGAGCTTCTTGATACAGAAGCAAGAATAATTCACATGCATTGTGAGTTTAGTCTTTGGTTATTGGTTTATTTTTGCATTTATTGAATGTGCCTATCAAACTTTAGACATTTGATTTAATAGCAGTGAGGACTGTGGGATGTTAAATCTTCCCAATGCCTCTGTTTTATTATCCCTAACATATAAGTGCATTTGGGAATATATGCAGAGTTAAATCCTGGGTAGAGAACAAATGTTGCTTTTAGTTTTCAATAAAATTTACTCTATCTTCCTTTTAATATTCTCTTCTCCAAATCTCAAAAGGAAACCAACAAAAGTTTAGTTGTTGACTCTTCCTTAAATACTTGCGGGGATTTCAATTACCTCTCTTGCAACGGCTTACTTTTTTTGGATAAAAAGTCAATTCAGAAATGAATTTTAACTGACTCTGTAAGTGCAGCAGTGAAGATTTAAGGAAATGGGCAGCAAATTAGGAATAGATTCCTGTATTCCAGCTAAAAGTCCTGTACTTTAAGAACTACGATGATGTTTAGCATTTATATAGCACTAATTCATCTTCACAACAGCCTCCTGTGCATATGATCCCCATTTTACTGAGAGATCAAGTGACTAATCCAAGATCAAAGGGTTTGTGGCAGAGTTTTGATTAGAACTCAGACATTCTCACTTCCAGGGCTGTGCTGTAGGGGGCTTGGAAAGCTTTCGGGGAGGATGCTGAGGTCTGATGGTTCCTTGGCACTTAGTTTCTGGTTGAGCAGTTTGGGTGAGGCCAACGAAATCCTGATTCTTGCCTTCTGTCCCAAGCTGATAAAGAAGAAGCCCAATGCTGAGTGAGTGGTAAAAAACAGAGTCAGCATACTGATCTTTGAGATCTTTGCCAGAAGGGAGTCCAAACTGCAAAGGACACTCCCTAATGCTGCACCAGACATTTAAACCCATTTCTCTATCAACCCAAGACAGGCAAGGTTTTTCTTGTTTTACAGACATCTGACATGTCCCATAGCTTTCACAAACTGGCTAGTCCCCAAGGATGAGATTTAATATCCCAAGCTAATGTGAGTAGTTTGTGTTCCTAGAAATGTAAGCCAGGAGACATACAGGGTCCAGTGAAGATCTGATTTGTGGCTGGCTGAGCCTTCCTCAGAAGAATGAGGTGATTAGTTTGTCAGCCCTACCTCTATTGGTTAACCCCTCCTACCCTATGGAAATCAAGGGATTACCTAATTGGGCTCATTGTCAATAATTTAAAATACAGCATTACAGTATAAGATAGCCCACTTTCAATGAGCCAAGCAACTTCAAAATTCAAATCCTCTTTCCTCTTGCACAATTCTACCCGCCCCAAACCCCATTTTCAAATGTAGATTTAAACCTCTGCAACTCTGAACACAATGTCAGCCATTAGTGTCAGCCTAGGAAATGTTATTCTCCATCATCCCAGAAGTTATAGGCTTAATGCAGAATTTATTGGATGAGGTTCTTGGGCCTGTGCTATACAGGAAATCAGACTAGATTATCTTAATTGTCCCTTCTGGCCTTAAAACCTATAAATCTAAGAAAATCTTTTATAGTTTGCAGTGGATGAACGGGTGCCACCTGCACCTATCTATCTGGCCTCCAATGACTGCCAATATATTTATTATTTCTGTCTTTAGTTGTGCATTTAGATATTTCATGATGGGGGCAGTGTTTTGCTGCATTGTAGCTGAGGAAATAACTGTAACGTATAATTACCTAACAAGTATTTCTATATAAATTCTCTCTTTTTTTCCTACCCTGTTTTATGAATCCTAATACACTAGCCTCCCTCTGCTCCAGTTAGTGTTTTCTAGGAGGAAATGGATAGTGTATTTTTTACATAGCTAGTGTTTTGGAGTTCTTGGGAAGTTCTGAAGAGCAGGTTACACAAATATCTGCCAGGGATGGTCTAATCTTTGTCTCAGCATGGGGGTAGGGACAGGACTAGATGACCTCTTGAGGTCCCTTTTAGCCCTCCTTTTCTGTAATTATATAATGTATGTTTGAGTCATTTACTTACCCCTCCTCATTTATTTGTGAACTTTCTATTTCCCTAGCACTGTAATTGACCATCTTGCTATTTGCTTTGCATGCTATAGGATGAAGGACTCCTCTGAAAGAAACAAGAACAAAATCATTATCTCACACTCAACCCAGCACTTTGCTGGAGAAGATGAGGGGTGTTTATACAGTATATACACACATTTAATTTCCACTCCTATGAATGCACACACTCATCTGTTTTGAGGTGTGTTGAGGGGTGCCAGTGTGAGTGGGGGAGAGTGTTAGGGTAATTTTTCACCTATAATTTAAAGCTAAGCAAAAGGTTTTCCAAAGAGAGAGAGGGTGTGCATGCTTTCTTGCTAAGGGCCATCAAATTTGTTTTAAACTGCAAACGTAACATTACAAGTATCTGTCAGTGGAGAATATATAGCAGAGTATATTTGTTAAACTCCAAATGAGAACATCTCTCTCTAATCCTGCATGAGCCAGAGAAAGCTTGTGAGATCCAAATGGAAAATACAAATTTGCAAGCAGAAAAGTCAGTTTTATAGCCTGGCATTGATTTATTGAGAAACCTCTGCAGACAAGAGTCTGCATTCTTGTTTGGACCAGCTGTGTTCTGGAAGGAGTCCCAGACTGCCATTTATTCAGCTCAGAGCAACACCTGATGAACTTCTTTAAAATCCAATGGTAAAGATGTTTGTTATTCCTCATTCTGCACATTAAAAACAGATCTCATTTTTAACATCATGCATTCAATAAAACATTCAAAGCAGGAATGTAAGGCATGAGGCATCGCTTTCTAACAACTGACATTTATATAGTTCTTTTCATCTGCGAAGCCTCCAAACACGCCAAAATGTGATTACTTTACCCGTCAGTGAAATGCTTCTTTCTGATGCCTGTAATCTGAGGGGTTGAGAGAACGAGCTAGGACCAGGTATAATGCAGGTAATCAAATAGCTCTGCACGTAAGTCTCTGCCTTGACCTGTGATACTCTCCACTATTATTCCAGTCCTAGGCCGCCACGCAGATTCCCTAGCTCCCGCATCTTCTACGCTGCCTGCTATTTTAAAAGTGGGCATCTCCCAAACAGAAAATGCCAGTTATGGTGAATAATGCAGTGTTTGATGAGTGGGCAAATCAACCACTGGGAGAGATGAAGAGAGATTCAGAAAATGCAGTTTGCTTGAGCCCTAGACCCAAGTTGTGTTGAGTCCACGCCTTACACAGCACATTAAAACCACAGTGGGCAACTGGCATCCAGAAAGGCTTGGAAAGCCCTCCTTCGCTTCTGCTTTGTCTGCGGTGGTGCTCATTGGACAACCAGGAAATTTTGAAATTTGCTGGCAGCTCAACGAACACTAAAAATGTAGCAATTTAAAAAGTGCTCACTAGACCCTGCTGCATTACTGAAATCAGATGTTCTGAAAGGGGGGGCAGGGGAGGGGTTTCCTTTATTTTGCCAACTGTCATTTTCCTAATCATCAAACCAGCTGAACTTCCTAAACAGTAACCAAACAGACATGTCCCTATATAGTCTAAATGCAGTATTCTCTTTAGCTCCAAGTGACCTCTTCAGTGCTGCATACTGTGTATTTGTTGCCAGGGTTCCAGGGAAAGGTTGAAAAGTCAGTCAAGTGACTGTTGATCACATTGTAACCCCAAGGAAGGTTGTAGAGAATGTCAGTTCTTCTTAGAAATGTTAGACCAAAGATGAGTTTCTGCAAGAGTGATACTAGATAAGGCCATTTGACTCTACCAAAACCTTTTTCCCCCCATCTAAAGACAAGGCTTTGAACAATGCCCTAATATCTGTGTATCTTGGACTAGAAAGAAATCGTATTTATCTTTGCAGAGTTCAATCAATCCTCATGAATCGGTGTGGGGCAACATCAGTCAGGGACATAGCTTTTAGTCAGTCAGACTGTAGAACAAACTTCCACACCAACTAAGGATCACCACAAACCTCGCTAGTTTCTACTGTAATGGCCAGGTAGTCACCTTCTTTTCTATAAACACACAGCAATGTACGAGGGTCGTTCAAAAAGTTCTAAGCCTCACCCAGAAGGAGTTGCAGAAAGAAGACAGTTTTTTCACAATTTTTCTATACAGTCCCCCTTGACATCAGTGCACTTGGTCCAATGATGCTCAAGCACTGCAATCCCATCACGGAAGAAGGTGGCGTCCTGGTCCTCCAAAAACTCCTCCACAGCACATATGACCTCATTATTGTTTCCAAAATGGCGACCACGTAGGTGGGATTTGAGTTTAGGAAACAGGTAGAAGTCAGATGGAGCTAAGTCTGGTGAGTAAGGGGGATGGGGTAGCAATTCAAAGCCACAGTTGGCTGCTTCAGCTACTGCAACCTGAGCAGAGTGAACGGGCGCGTTATCCTGGAGCAAGAGCACACCTGCCCTCAGCTTCCCTCTGCGTTTCGACTCGATTGCTTCCTTCAGCTGTGTTAATTCTGATGCATAGTACTGTCCATTAATAGTTTTTCCCTTTTCCAGGTAGTCTATCATGATTATGCCTTCAGAATCCCAAAAAACAGAAGCCATCACCTTGTCAACAGACGCTGCCCGCTTGAACTTCTTCGGGGGTGGAGAACCAGGGTGTTTCCACTGTTTGCTGTGAATCTTTGATTCAGGTTCGAAGTGATGAACCCAGGTTTCATCTTGAGTTACTAACCTGCGGTGGAAATTCTCAGGGTCAGCCTGGAAGCGAGTCAGAAGTGTCCTGGAAATGTCAACCCTTTGCAGCTTCTGCTCTGGTGTCAGCATTCTTGGGACCCATCTTGCAGACAGCTTGCTCATCCCCAAGATCTCAGTTAAAACAGTGTGAACTGAACCGGAACTAATGCCTATGGACTTAGATATCTGCTGGACAGTAAGATGTCTGTCATCCAAAACCATACGGTGAATGGCATCAACTTGATCATCAGTGGTTGAGGTTTTTGGACGACCTGACCGAGGGTCATCTTCTGAGTTCACCCTGCCCCGCTTGAATTCAGCAGCCCACTTCTTCACAGTTGCATAGGAAGGGGAGTCCTCAGCAAGTGTCTGTACCATGTCCTCATGGATTTCCTTGGGTGTCATACCTTTCTTTTGCAGATACTTTATGACTGCTCGGGCCTCTGTTTTGTCCATTTTTAGATTTGTCGCACTACCCTTCACCTTTGTATGGGCCTCACCGGCACACAAATTAAAACAGAAATCTGTATTAGTTTTTCTAGTTTTATAAGAAGTGGTAGTGTGTTACAACAATGAAAATGTTCAGCTATGGCTCTTCTTTCTGGGTGAGGCTTAGAACTTTTTGAACGACCCTCGTATACGCAGCAACGAACTAGAAAACCCCTATCAAAAACAGAATACTCCACCACTCTCACAATTCTCCGAGGGAAAGGATGTGAGAGAAGGGGAAAAAAATCTCACACACTTCGTGCGTCGCTGGAAAGCATTCAGATACAATAGTGAAGAAGGCAGTATGAGAACCTCTATAGAACACAATGGCACTTTTATTAAAAAGGATACGAGATAAAAAAACTCTGCAAGTATGAGGAGCCTGGTCTTCCTTAGATATCCACATAACCACAGCACTTCTCGCGGCTACAGCCTTTCAGAAATATTTCAGTAAACATCTTGCCTGAAGTGGGAGATAGCTAAACCTTCACAGGCCATAGCACACTCCCTCCTGTGTCCCTAGCCACTTTGCTGGCCAGTGCACGTGGAGCATAGTCGACGGCTGCACTGTCTTCTCATCTTTCCCTCTTCCCTTTGGCACAATCAGTGTCCCAACGAACCCACCTTGAGCGCAACCCCGTCACCTGTGGAAGTGCAGGAACTGCCATTATGCTCAGCAACTGAGGCGCTAGGAGGGGAGCGTTCCTTGTGGATCAGCCAGGCATGACCTGGCCCTATGCAACTCAATGTCTGATATATTTCCAATAGACAAGAAGCTTGGTAGAGAGAAATTAGGATTTCAAATCAAGAGTGGGTGGGTTACATTTTACAAAGACAAGCCTCCTGCCTTTTTCTGATAAGTACCAGTATTTGTTTGAAAAAACATCCTCAGCATAGCTAAAGAGCCTCATAGAGGTAGGCAGAGCTTCCAGGAGTAACAGTGCAAGTCTGTAAGTTATAGAAGTCTCATAGCATTCTAATTACCCAACAAAGCAGGGTCTCCTTAGTGTAGAAGAGTGAGTGGGCCTTTGGTCCAGCCCCTGCTCATGAGAATTTGGAGTGCTGATAGTTGCTCAGCAGCGCCATGCTGACAATGTCAAAACTGGGGGCAGGATTGCAGTCTCTGGCTCACCTTCTCCAATGTGTGTTACTTCTTGCTGCTGTTTTGTCAGATCTCCTATGATTTGCAACTCCAGCATTGCCTTGCCGAGACTTGCATCGGAAGGGTCACAACTTCAAGCAAAGATCCAGCATGTCCGTCCTTTGACTCGACTTCATGTCTTGTAGGTTTACTGCTCAAAGAGCTCAGCGGTGTAAGAAACAGCCTCTGCCAGGCTGCTCCCGAGTCTGAACCGTGGCTTTCACTCCTCCAGCCAGAAGATGATCAGAGCCCACAAGGACAATTCTCCACCAGTCTTTTTTTCACACGACGTCGTACGTTCTAGTGGCAGGCCAATGGAATTTCCATAATGGGTGTGTCTTCTGACTCTGATGCTTAGGAGCTGAGTGATCTTTACACACTTCCATCCAAGGATCTCAAAGTGCTTCACAAATGTTCATTAATTAAGAATCACAGTCCCTACCCCCTGTGAATTAAATATTATCTGGTTGACAGATAACGAAATAATAGTATTCAGCATGAATACGTTTCATCCACAGATCTTAACCTGCTACGCAAAGGCAGTGTTGCCTAGTGGATAGAGTACCAAAGTAGGACTCTGGAGACCAGGATTCTGTTCTTGGCTGTGCCTTGCAGGGGCCCTTGGGTAAATCATTCCATCTCTGTGCCTCAGTTTCCCCATCTGTAAAACAAGGATAACGATACTGCCCTCCTTTGGAAAGTGCTTTGAGATCCTCTGATTAAAGCAGCAGATGGAAGCTAAGCATTATTACTATAGTAAAGTAGGTTGCTCTCTTTCTTTCCGAGCTTTCCTTTACAGAAAAGGAAAAGGACGTACAGAGGAAGAAAGCGACAGCTTGTCAGTGCCAGAGCCAGGAATACAATCCAGCTCCCCTGACTCCCACTCGTGTGCCCTATTCACTGAACAACTGCTCTCTCATTTTCCTTATTAATAGTGGTCTGACATTGTTATGACCACTACTGACAAGCTATAAACCAGCATTTCACAGGGCGCATTCTGGTGGGGAATACAAATTGACGAACACTTAATTCGCAGGACTGTCCCTGAAATGGTGTGATACAGAGCTAAAATAGTAGATGACCTGGGAGAAATAGATCAACACACCAAGCAATACATGAGTTCGGAAGCCTGTCACACCTCTATGGCTATTTTGACAGCATTATTTATTACTAGTGCTTTGGAAGGGACAACAAAGACTTTAGCTAGTGGAAGATTGAGGAGGAGGTGGGAAAATTTAGTTTCCTTGAGAATAAATCTTAGTGGGAGACAGCATACGCTAAGTTTTGTTAAACAAATATTCCAGAAGACAAAGATTTCCCAGATTCAGTGAAACTGTCATAATAATAATTGCCTGTTTCCTCCTGGCCATTGAGGAATGCCAGCAAATATGCATGAAACCTCTCTGGGAAGGGAAGGGTGCTTTCGTGGCAATGTTAGTTTGGGGATGCAGTTCAGTGACAAATTTCACTCCTGTCTTCCTAAGAAACCTTGAATAAATCACCTTTCTATGCCTCCACTTTCCCATCTGTTAATGAGTCAGTACTACAGAGCTGTGCCCAAAGGTGCTGCAAGACATTGCTGTAGCATTTGTTCGTTTTATTCAGCCTTACGTGGAAGACACTGAAATGGAGCAAAGCATTAATATCATTACTGATTTCAACAATCAAAATCCTTAGGGGACAAATTCAAGGCTGACAACCCCAGAATGTAACTTAGTCCAGTAATTACACTACACGATGTGTAAGGAAAAGGACTAGATAGCTTGGGTAATGGGATATTTCGCTCCTCTAGATTCAAATTCAGATCTGGTCAGCAGGAATCAAAAGGAATTACCTAATTGTGGCCTGCAACATACCGGAGATCAGATGTCCTCAAACTGTAGGGTGAGCCCCTCAGGGGAACACAGAAGAATGTTCAGGGGGATGCAATGTGGCCTGGGCCAGTCTCCACGGGGGCAAGGAGGAAGCGCCATTTAGCCCCACTCTGCCCCTATCTTCATGCTGGCCCTAGCTCCAGGTGCCCAGCATTGCAGTTCCAGATCTCTGGCCCTACTCCCAGCCCCGGCTCCCGACTGCAGCTCCCACCAGGGCGCAGACTGGGTAAGAGGAGGGCACAACCAAAAAAGTTTGTGGACTAGATGATGGTCCCTTCTGACTTTAAAATCCATGAGTGATGGTAAAAATTTCCTGAATTTTTAGTTGTCAGTAAAAGTTTATGTTGAAAGTCCCATTTTTGATGGGGGAAGAAAACCTCAAATTTTCAATGAAAAATTTTGTGCAAAGTTTTTGAATTTTTCCAACCATGTAAAGAGTTGGGCAGAATATTATGACAATTCCTGACATTTCTTTTGTTTTTTTTCACCCAGCTCTAATGTTACCAACTAATGGCTGCATGGAGAACAGTTAATGGAAGTTAATCAGTGGTTTCAGTCGAGTTCCTTGTGGACAAATGTCCCTGCATAATAATCCTCACCATAGAAAGTACCTTTATTAGCAGTCTCAAAAGGGGCACCTAGGGCATGCTAAACGGACAGGCCAAGGAGCAGAGCAAAAACTTCTCAGTGCAGAGACCAATGCGTCTCTCCACATGCAGAGATCATTTAACTAAGTCTTGTGACATGCTGGGATTCGGAACTGCATTTCTTCAAATGTGTGGCATTAGATACTAGTCTGATAGCGGGGCAATAGTGTCTTTATCAGGTGATCAAACCAGTTACATAAAACAGGGCACGGGGAGGAGACCCAGGAAATTCAGATATGATTAAAAAAAAATCGGACTTTGAGCTATATTGGGATTAGGGTTCTTGTGGTGACCCAGCCTGTTAGCAGGAGTTAGAGCCCAGTATTAAGCAGGTGGACTTTTGTTAACTTGTTACAGAAGGGGTAATGTAGGAGGAGATGGGACTCCCTAAGTCCCACAGTCTGTTTACCCTCTCTACTCCCCCACTGGCTGCACTTGGGAGAGTTCTCTGGGGCAATCACATCCTAACAGAGGACTGGTTCTTCTTCCTCCCTGGCCCTTATGGCAGAGAAGGAGCTGGTTGGCACAGGTTAGAGGGAGATTAGAGGTTTTAGGCAGCCCCTGACAGAGCTTTACAAGTCTGTTGTCCTTTCACAGCGTTTACCTCCTACACCTCTTTCTGGGGTCTGTTGCTTAGCAGTCAGCCATGGTGGCTCCAGACATGCTTTCCATGGCTGTCTCCTCCTCGACTAGACTGCCTCTATAACTAGCAGTCTCTACAAAGATCAGCCTTCTTCATGGTCTCTGCTCCTTTCCTATGGGAAGCTTCCCCTTTTAAGCTCCTCCTCCTCCAGGTTGAACAACATGTGCAGGTGTGCCTCGTTAGCACAGCACAGGCGCAGAGGAGTTCATTAGCCTTCTCCCAGCCAATGGGAGGGCATGATCCTTCATAGGCAGCTTGTTAACTCCAGCGGGGTTTGAGAGATGTAGGAGTGTCCCCCTAAAGAAAGGGAGCTAAAGGGCTATTTCAGAGGAGGAGGAGCTACTATTTGGGTTCCGGGACGTGAGTTGGCTTGTGCCCCTCACATCTAAAAGCCCCTCCTGCAGCCTAAGGGGAGGAACTACTGAGCCTGGCACTCAAGTGGTTACAGGGGGACAATGAATGAAAAACCAGGAAAGGGCGTGAAGGTCAAAGGGCTAAATGAAGGGAACCTGAAGGGGACAGCGAGCAGAGAACCCCAGACAGGACCGACTCCTCCTCATTAGAGGAGGAGCTGCTGGGCAAACTTGTTAACATCCATCTCAAGAGGAATTATAGTATGAAATTTCTGTTGTGGTGTTATTGTAAAGCCATGTGAGGGTTGGAATTTGGACACTAACTCAGGGGTCTGTGTGTTCTGTTGAGGATAGGGTAGGGACTCAACCTATTCACAGAGCTAACTACTAATAATCGGATATTTACATATGGACATGAGACTACTACAGCTGTGGGCAAAGCCATGGATTAGGGTACTGCATTAGTGTGGTAGAGAGTGGACTGAAAAACAGAGTTTCCATTCTGTGTAAAATTCTGATATTTCAACATTTATTTCCATCCTCAGTTGGGATAAAAAGTCAAAATAGCTAAACATTTTGCAGACGAAAAGTTCCATAAATAATTGATTTGGAAATGTTGAGATGGAAGGCTTAGGCATTTTTGATCAAATCAAAACATTTCATTTTGGTTTCATGGCCTGATGGTTTGTCAAAATGCTTTGTTTCAGTTTTTTCTGATGGAAAATTCCACTGCCATCAATCTTTTCCCATGAAAAAAGTTTGATTTTGATGACACTTCATTTTTCAATGTGGATATGTTTGGTTGGAAATATCGTGGTGTCGTGCCATATTAAGTAATAGATGTGCCCTGCCTTCTATATGTTAACTTGGGGGCTTACAAAACCACAACCATCTGTAACTCTTCCATGGGCACTAGTGGTTATCAACTGCAAACCCTTTTGCTATCCACAAAGCTTTGGCACCAATGGTATACGTAAAGGCCAATCAGCCTTCCAAAAATTAATGGCAAGCACATGCAGACATTGATATTAAAGAGAACGTCTACACAGTTTGTTCAGTGCAAACCTTTCCATAGGGAGACGGTACTCATCAGGAATGATATGTAAAAAGATTCAATAAAGCGCTGACAGTTTTGCAATAAATTGCTTTATTTGGAACCTAGTAATGGTGTCAGTAGCCATCTTGCTGACTGAAAAGCAACATTATTCATATCCCTGGCAGTGTCAGTTTATTCTAGTATGAGAGAATGGAAACCAGCCTTCTTCCAGCTTCAGTGCTGGCTAAACTATCAGACAGAAAGCATTTATGCTTAAAACATAAACCTTTGGGGGGTAACTAGTCAACATCAGCTTCATTCATCTAATTACTAAACCAACTTCAGAGCAGGATGAGGGCTGGTAAAAGTGGGTCACGGCACCATTGTTGCATCTGGTTCTTTCGGAGTTCAGTTTTGGTTCAGATTAGAATCCAGATTTGACACTTCTCCAAAGTTCAGAGGTATTTGGATCTGGGGTTTTGGTTTGGACCTCTCTCTATGGTAGAGAGACTGCATTGGGCCAGTACCATGAATGATCTTCTCAAAATGATGCCAGGGAAAGAAGTAATTTTCCCATATAAACTAGTGGATCTGTTTTCACGGTTCTTACCCTTCCATCCCTTCCCCAGCAGTGAGTGTATGCTTTCTTTCCCCTCCCTATTTTTCTGTGGCTTGCATTATCATTTGCTAAATTTATGGCCTGATGTTTGTGTTGGTCCACAGCTTTGAGACTTTTATGTGGCTTTCCCCCCACCACATAGTTCACAGATAAATCAACCTCTCCTCAGCAAGATATGATAGCTGCTGCCAGCAGCAGGCTGTTCCAAAACACCAAATGAAATTAAATATTTCCCATTGAATTTAGTGATAGTTTTGCATTGACAGCAGCCTGGATGTATTACTATATTCATTTATTTTTCTTCATTCCAGAGTTTGGGCAGATGAGGTTTTTTTTTCTTTCTTCTGCCTCTTTTCTTTCAGCAGTTTGGTTCTGGGCTGTATAAAATAAGGAACTGGAATCTATATGATTTAAATCCTTTCCCTGCATACATGGTGGCATTTCCCACCTGCCAAATATTCCTGCATACACAGAGAGGATGGCTATGTTCACTCTGTGACTCCATATACCCCTGGCTGTCCCCTGACTCTGTGTGTCTTTTTTGTGTCCTGATGGGACAGCATGAACATTGGGCCTTTAGGGTGCGAACATGATTCAACTGGAGTTTTTTTTGGTCAGCAGGTCCCACTAATGCTGTAGCAATCATTTGAGGGCCAGAAATACTTCCACTGTGAGAACCACTTTCCAAACGTTTGCATATGGACTCTGAGTGAGCTGCAAGGCAGGTAGGAGTGTTATCCCGCTCCGCTGAGTAAGGAGATGGGCCATCAGAATTCAACCCTTTAAATCAGCAGGCCCAAATAATTTCCTCTGAGGAGTCCTAAAACAATAGGCTAAGGAGCTCTCTGAACTTCCTATGTTAATTTTTAATAAATGGAATATCAAGGAAATTCCAGAATACTGGAAAAATGCCCATGTTGTGCTGAAGGCTAATGGGATGGCCTGAGAAGCGTAGGCCAGTTGGTCTGACATCAAGTATGGGCAAAATAATGGAAAAGCGGAGATAGGATTCAACTGATAAAGCAGCAGTACGGCCTAAGTGTTTAGGTATTGCTACACTCCGTGGTGCAACACCTACTTCATTTAGGAGCCTAAATCTCCTAAATTAATCTCCAATTAAAAGTCCTTTCCTTTAAAGGCCAGGTTTTAAAAGGTAGCTAGGTGGTGTTTGCTCAGCATTGCAATGCAGTCTTATTTTCAGAATGATTTAGGCAGTAAAGAGCCAAAATCTTGAGCAAAGCTGAGCACAACGTATCTTTTAAACTCTGGTCCTTAAAGGATAGCATATAGTTAATACGAGTCGACATAGCGTTATGGAAAATAGCTCTTATCAAACCAGCCTGATTTCATTTGTAATGCTATTGCAAGTCTAGATTGATAAAGGGAATTGTGTAAATGTAATAGACTTATAAGGAGTTTGACTTAGTACTGCACAATATTGTGATTAAAAAATGAACACTATGCTATATCAATAAAACACCTGTTAAATGGCTTAAGAGCAAGCTAAGTGACAGATCTCAAAAAGTGGCGGTCAATGGGGAATCATCATCAAATGGAAGTGTCCCTAGTGGGGCTCTGCAGGGATCTGTACTAGATCTAAGGCTATTCAACATTTTCATCAGTGATCTGGGAGTAAACATAAAATCATCGCTGATAACATTTGTGGGTGACAAAGACTGGTGGGAGTGGTAAATGATGAGGACAGGGCATTCATATAGAGTGATCTGAATATCTTGATCAACTGGGCCCGTTCAAACAAAATGAGTTTTAAATACACACAAATGCCAAATGGAAAATTATACATTTAAGAAAGAGAAATGCAGGTCTTACCTACAGGATGGTGGACTCCCACACTGATGTGACAAAAAGAGCCAGTGTGATCCTGGACTGTATAAGCAGAAGAACAGTGAGTAAGCAGCAGAGAGGTGATTTTAACTCTATGTACATTATTGGTGAGACCAGTGCTGGAATACTGCATCTAATTCTGAGATCCACGTTTGTAAAAGGATGTTGAAAATTGCAAATGGTGCAGAAAAGAGCCACAAAAATGATTCAAGGACTGGAGAAATTGCCTTGTAGTGACAGACTTAAATTTAAACTCAATCTATTTAATTTAGCAAAAAGAAGACAGAGAGGTAATTTGATTATAGTGTATGAATGCCTTCAGAGGGATAAAATACTGGCTATTAATGGGCTCTTTAATCTAGCAGAAAGGGCTTAATAAGAATCAATGGCTAGAAGCCCAAACCAGTCAAATTCAGATTAGAAATCAGGCACACAATCTTAACAGTGATGTTGATTTAACCGTTGAAAAGAACTACCAAGGGAAGTGGTGGATCCTCCATCTCTTGACATCTTAAAATCGAGACTGGATGCTTTTGTGGAAGATATGCTTTAGCCAAACACAAGTTATTGTGCTCAATACAGAGGTAACTGGGTGAAATTTAATGGCCTGTGATATACAGGAGGTCAATGCAGATGATCTAATGGTCTTGCTGGCCTTAAACACAACTCTCCAGTCCCCAGGATCTCATCCCAAATAAAGTGCAGGACAGTCCCAATCTCAGAACATTATGTCCCAGTTTGAGAGAGAGTGAGATGAAAACCTTAAAGCTGTCTCTCTGCCTCAGGCAGGGCATGACTAGTTAGGAAAATGTAATAGCAGTTTTCAGACTGTCAGCATGAGAACAGGATATTATGTGTTCATAATATTTTATAGGGCTCTTTCACAGAGGATTTTGTAATTAGGCTGTGTCCATAACTGGTTTAGCAGAATAGTCAAAGATTAAGGGAAATTTTTAAAATGCATCTCAGAACATCCAATACCATGAGGTTTATGGGATTCTAGGCAACCCTCCCAGACCTTCAGCCGGATGAAAGCAAAAACATTTATAATGTGGCCAGCTGCCCTGCCTTATTGTTACTTAGGTGTATGCCACACATGACAGAGTAGTTAGCGAGTGTTTGTGACAGACCTGGGTGGAGTGTAAACAGCTGTATGCATGTGTGATGGGGTGCATGTGTGGCAGGGAGTTCACAAGAAAGATAATGTCCTGTCTCTTTAAGGACTGAACTCATGCTGATTAGGGCATTTGTCAGCCAAAGCCCAAAATAAAAATCAAAAGTGCATTCCTGTCTCCCAGAAGGAAAAGTTTCCTCCTGATTCCTTGCGCTCCAGCCCTCTCCTGCCTGCAGCTCACTCCCCATGGGATACAAATGCCTTGAGGTGTTATGGTCCAACTACCTTGCCCTTGGGACCAGTGCTGACCTCTCCCAACTCTAGCCATGTGTGTAGTCTAGGTTTACAGTTTAACTCTTCAGGAGCACACAACAGTGAAAGCAAACAGGCAGACTTCGCATAGGTTTCTAAACATGATTATTTTTTACTTAGCATGAGGAATACAAAGATCTAGATAAAATAATAAACATACCCTCATACAGAGTCTTTTGGGGGGGTCCAGTTCATGGTTTCTCTTCAGAATCATAGAGTGAGTTTTTCTCTTTCTAGATCAGGTAGCAGTTAAACAGGAGCCTCATGCTATGAAAACATGCCTTTCTCTCCTGCCCAAGCGTTCTGTGAATCCCTTGAGTTTAAGTGTTTTGCCAACAACACCTGCTTCTTTGGTTCAGCTGCTGGGGACTTTTCAGTCTCCACTTTCCCCTCATGCAGAGAAATTGGAGGATCTAGTCTATCTTCAGCCAACTCACTGCCCCAAGGTATTTCCTCTTGAATAGGTGACCATTAAAGTTTAAGGACCCTGTCTGGAGGAAATATGGTATAGCTCTGACAGCAAATAGTGGATTCCACATGCACCGAGGCCTTCTATGGTTGAACGATTTCATAACATCAACCAGAATTCGTAAGTTGCAGAAAGATGGATTCCCCAAACCATCACATCATCTCTCACATCTGAGGTTAATGGCCTTACTTACAAGGCTGAAACTCAGCTGGGAGCAAAGTGGGCTCTAACGAGGCTTGGGACAGGAGACAGGATAGGGCCAGACCTTCTGTTGCTTGACAGCAGCATAGTTTGAACCATACTGAAGCCTGACTGATGCAAAGGCAGTGGCTCAGTTCATTTTGCTGTCCGTTTCTGCTGTGAACTTTGCAACAAAAGGATTCCTTTCACTGCCCATGTTCTACCGAATTTCTGATACTTCCCAAGGGAAGAGCATTATCTGGCACAGCACTGGAGGAGCATTTCACTAGGCATAAATGGTATGTTAGGCAACACTAAAGATGTTGAGTCAAGGTGCTGCTTTCCAAGGTACTGATTTAAAGGAACATAGGGCTTGTCTATGCTACAGAGCCTTGGCTGGTTGGTATAACTAGGTTGGCATAGCTGGGCCAGAAAAGCCCCCTAGTGTAGGTGCAGCATGAGCCAGAAGACCAAGTTCTTCTGCCAGCATAGCTACATCACCTCCCCGAACGACAATAGCTAAACTGCCAGAAGCACACTTCTGCCATCACGCTTGCCTCTATACCAGGTGTTTTGCTGGCACAGCTACGTCAGCGAAGGTATGTGATATTCTTCCACACTCTTAGCCAACATAGCTATACTAGCAAAACTTCGTATAGACCAGGCCTTAAGTTTTGTGTGTGTGTGTACACAGTACTTGACTGTGAATAGGTAGGCGCAGGTGTTGAATTCAATCATTATCCTTTGAAAACTGCTCTCACGTAGCTAGGAAGATGGCCCATGTCACCCAACTCAAACCTGCCAAAGTCCTGCCTGAAACAGGCTTGCGCACTTTCTCTTGACCAGTGTGTGCACAAAACTCGCCCGGCTCATTTTCCTCTGACATTACTTGAGTCAGCCTGGATGGTCTCACTTGTTTGTTTCAACAAAAATCTGCTCCTGCCTTGCTCTCCAGTCCTGCAGCACGGCCTTGCCATAACCGCAAGCTGCCTTGAGTGAAAGCACTAGCTGAAAAAACATGCTTTGCCAAGGTTCTCTTTATTTAGACAAGGCTTCTGCTTTCTAAATTCTCTCAGAGGAAGTGGATAGTGTGAAAAGGATAGTTCTTTGAGCTGCATCTCATACAAGACAGGAATGTGCTGGGCACTTTGGGGGGTGCCTGGGACATCTTTGCTTTTTTTTTTTTTTTTGGTCCCTTCCCAGTCTTTTACAGGTCATCAAATTAGCAGAGCTCTGTGCAAGGAAAACAAGTCTCTGTGAATAGATTGACAAAGCAACAGGGAGTTTACATTAATGCCCTACATATAACTCTGGATCTAGAACAACCCTCTTCTCTATCCAGAGCTCTATGTAGGGCAATAGTGTAATGCTCAAACACACACAATGGGAGAGAGCTTTCCTGTCAGCTTAATAACTCCATCTCTGCAAGAGGCGGTAGCTATATAGACAGGAGAAACTCTCTCACCGACAGAGCACTGTCTACATCAGCGCTTGGATTGATATAAACACATCACTCAGGGGTGTGGATTATTCACACCTCTGAACAAAGTAGTTATACCAAAGTAATTCTGTGGTGCAGACCAGGGCATAGAGACCCATCTCTATGCTAGAGGCTAGAGGATCTGACCTGAACTTGCCTTGCTTTGTAGCATATCAGATCACATCAGCCTTCCCTTTCTGCTAAGGAAATGGGAGGCTGAAGTATGAATTGTTTGTGTGTGATGTGCATAAGGATGCATATCCATGTTGTTTGTATTCCAGTACAGCCTAGAGTCCTCAGCTAACATCAGGACTCCGTTGTGCTAGGCGCTATACAAACACATTGTAACAGATAGTGTCTGCACTGAAGAGTTCAATATCTAATTGGACAAGAAAAAAAAAAGGGGTGGAGAGGAAACACAAAGGTAAAGTGATTTGTTCAAGGTTACAGTATGACTGGAACTCAGGTTTCCAGAGTCCTAGTCCAGTGCCTTGCCCCCTAGAAAACATAGCCTTTTGTATCTATGGCATGGAATTGATTAATCCATTTCTTTTATGGCATCAAATCCTAAATACTTTGCTTAATGTTTTTGCCATGCACTCAACCTAGATTCTGAGATACAGACAGGTTTTCTAAAAAATACATTTTTCTGTGGGGATCTGAATTTCTATGAGCTTATGAGTTACTCCCTAACACAGGGGAGCCGAGATGAATATTTCATAATTTTAGAAACCTCCACAGAAATTTGCTTGATAAAAAAATACTGGTTCTTTAGCATTTCAGTTAAAGCCACAAGATAGTGTAGCTGGGGAGTGTTTTAGCCAGATATTGTCTCAAATGCAGGCAGCTCTCTTTGATTTCACTGTTTCCAAACAATCCCTCTCTGTTGCTCACTCTGTTCTCACACAGAAAGTGAAAACAGAGGCCTCAGACAAAACAGACAGTGGTTAATCAGTTGGTGCTTTAAATCAGTCAACCAGTTACTAATAGCCGCGTGACTATCCAGGATTTGCACATTTTTGAGTCAGAATTTGCAGTATCCACACAAATCTACATTGAGAGAGAGAGAGAGATTGGAATTTGATTTGCTTTACCTACAATTTCAGCCTCCCCAATAGAATCTACCCACATATAAACCCAGGGCCAGGTTTAGGGGCAGGCAACCCAGGCAACTGCCTGAGGTGCCAGGCTCTGGGGGTCCTGGCCTCAGGGTGCTGCTGTTCTCAGTGGAAAAAGGAAAATTAGAATGTTTGAAGTAAAATGTTTCCATATGTAGATTCGTTTTTCACTGATCAGCTAGAGTATTCTGGACCTTTGTAGAAGCTTGTGGAACCTTCCGGACTTTCTGAGAACTACATTTTCTGAATACCGCCTAGAATATTGTCAGCCATGCCCTCATGGGTGTATAAGGGTTGGGACATCACCCATCAAACAGTAGTTTACTCCACTCCAAGTTTATAGAATCACAGAAGGTTTGGGTTGGAAGGGACCTCAGGAGATCATGTAGTCCAACCCCCTGCTCAAAGCAGGACCAACACCAACTAAATCATCCCAAACAGAACTTTATCAAGCTGGGCCTTAAAGACCTGTAAGGATGAAGATTCCACCACCTCCCTAGGTAACCCATTCCAGTGCTTCACCATCCTCCTACTGAAAAAGTTTTCCTAATATCCAACCCAAACTTCTCCCACTGCAGCTTGAGACCATTGCTCCTTATTCTGTCAGCTGCCACCACAGAACAGCCTAGTTCCATCCTCCCTGGAACCCCCCTTCCCTTCAGGTAGTTGAAGTCTGCAATCAAATCCCCCCTCATTCTTCTCTTCTGCAGACTAAACAAGCCTAGTTCCCTCAGTCTCTCCTCATAAGTCATGTTCTCCATCTTCCCACTCATTTTCATTGCCCTCTTCTGGACTCTTTCCAATTTATCCACATCCTTCCTGTAGTGGGGGGACCCAAAACTGGACACAAAGCTCCAAATGAGGCCTCACAACTGCCGAATAGAGGGGAATAATCACTTCCCTCAATCTGCTGGCAATGCTCCTACTAATGCAGCCCAACATGCCATTAGCCTTCTTGACAATAAGGGCACACTGTTGACTCATGTCCAGCTTCTTTTCCATTGTAACCCCCAGATCCTTTTCTGCAGAACTGCTGCCTAGCTCGTCGGTCCCCAGTCTGTAGCTGTGCATGGGATTCTTCCATCCTAAGTGCAGGACTCTGCACTTGTCCTTGTTGAACCTCATCAGATTTCTTTTGGCCCAATCCTCCAATTTGTCTAGGTCACTCTGTATCTTATCCCTACCCTCCAGCATACCTCCCACTCCCCCCAGCTTAGTGTCATCTGGAAACTTGCTGACAGTGCAATCCACTCCATCCTCCAGATAATTAATAAAGATGTTGAACAAAACCGGCCCCAGGACCAACCCCTGGGACACTCTGCTTGTTACTGGCTGCCAACTAGACACTGAGCTGTTGATCACTGCCTGTTGAGCCCAATGATGTAGCCAGCTTTCTATCCACCTTATAGTCCATTCATTCAACCCATAGTTCTTTAACTTGTTGGCAAGAATACTGTGAAAGACCGTATCAAAAGCTTTGATGAAGCCAAGGTATATCATGTCCACCGCTTTCCCCAGATTTACAAAGTCAGTCATCTGATCATAGAAGGCAATCAGATTGATCAGGCATGGCTTGCTCTTGGTGAATCCATGCTGACTGTTCCTGATCACCTTCCTCTCTCCCAAGTGCCTCAAAATGGATTTTTGAGAACCTACTTCATTATTTTTCCAGGGATTGAGGTGAGGTTGACTAGTCTGTAGTTCCCTGGATCCTCCTTCCTCCCTTGTTTTGAAGATGGGCACTATATTTGCCTTTTTCCAGTCATCTGGGATCTCCCCCTATTGCCATGAATTTTCAAAGATAATGGCAAATGGCTCTGCAATCACAACCAACTCCCTCAGCGCCCTCAGATGCATTGCATCCAGCCCCGTAGACTCGTGCATGTCCAGCTTTTCTAAGTAGTCCTGAAGCTGTTCTTTCAGCACTGAGGGCTGCTCACCTTCTTCCCATTCTCTGCTGCCCAGTACAGTAGTCTGAGACCTGACCTTGTCTGTGAAGACAGAGACAAAAAAGCATTGAATACTTCAGCTTTTTCCATATCATCTGCCATCAGGTTGCCTCCCCCATTCAGTAAGGGGTCCATACTTTCCCTGGCCGCCTTCTTGTTACTAACATACCTGTAGAAACCCTTCTTGTTACCCTTCACATCCCTTGCTAGCTGCAAGTCCACTTTGGACTTTCTGATTTCACTCTTGCATGCGCAAGCAGTATTTTTAGGCTCCTCCCTAGTTGTCTATCCAAGCTTCCACTTCTTGTAAACTTTCTTTTTGTGTTTAAGTTCACCGAAGATGTCTTTGTTAAGCCAAGCTGGTTGCCAGCCATATTTGCTGTTCTTTCTGTGCATTGGAATAATTTGTCCCTGCACACTCAATAAGGTTTCTTTAAAATACAGCCAGCTTTCTTGGACTCCTTTGCCCCTCAGTTCTCCAATTCATTCATGATGCAGAGCTGAAGGGCACGTTTCCTAATATGTGAATAGTTTTGAGGATTCTGCTCATGCTGTTGGCCACAGTTGCGTATGGTGAGTGCAGCTTTTTTAAAACATTATCTTTGATCAATGATGGCCAATGAGAGACTGATATTGTTTGCTCTTTCATTGCTTGAAAATGCCACTGGCCAGTCTTTGGATCTGTCTGTCTCAGTTCGTGACGGCAAAGTTGAGAAAAGCGACCTGTTGAACTAAAGGAGAAGGGTGAACATTCTAAGGCTGTCACCTACAGTAACACTGTTTAATACTGGTCCACCCAACGTTGGTGCCCAGTACAATTTCTTGATGTTAGTACACTTCCATTATTCTTAAAATTAAAAAGTTTCTATAAGCTTAGTGTGACGGGGTACTGGGCAGCAACTCTTTAGCCAGCCTTCTGTCATGCCAGCCCCAATGAAGCGAGATAAATTGGAGTTGGCTAGAGACACCTGTACCTGATTGGTGAATGGGAAACAGCTCTCAGTCTAATTATCCAGGGGATATATACAGGCCCAGACGACGTAGGTAATGGAGGGGAGCTAGAGAGAGGAAGGGGAGCAGAGGCTTGGCCTGCCTAGTGGCAGAAGCTGAGAAGTCCCTGTGGCAGTTAGCCCAAGCTGTGCGCAGTAAGAAGGTGGTGGAACTGCACCCTGTAAATAAACTGCACTAGTGATTGCTGAACTGGAGGGTCTCTGAGTGGTTTGTGAGCCGGGAGGAGGCAGAGGCAGAGGAGCCCCTGGTGGCACACTACTACACTTAGAGGAAACAATTTTTTTCTATTTGCTTATATATGGTATGAATAAATATAGATTTACAGATCCTAGTGTGCAAATTTATTGTCTTATATGAGAGATAAATCTTGCATGCAGATTGTGCATCAAAGTTATGAAATGGGCTACAAATGCAATAAAAAAATAAGGTATTTAAAAGTTTAACAAATGGGGGGACTCCAAAGACACTCCTTGCCCGGCGTGCCATTTGGTCTAAGATTGGCCCTGAACCACCCTGCCTGATGATAGGTTTTGTAAATACCCATCTCTGAAGCATCTGTGTGTCTTCCTAGCTCGTATATATAATCCCACTTCAATTCAGATCAGGTAATTCCATAATCCATTAAGCGCATAGCCACCATGTAGTCCCTTCAATGTCAATAACTCAACTGACTACTGTCTCCATTTTAATACATAATTTTCCTGGCTGCATATAAAATTTACAGCACAAATTGCTCCAGCCAAGTGACTGGAGAAATTATGCAGATGATCTCCCCTTTAAATGCTTTTACATGGAAGTTTGTGACATTACAGATCACCTATTTACTTGGGCTTAAATGGGAATTAAGTAAAAACATAAGAACGACCATACTGGGTCAGACCAATGGTCCACCTAGCCAAGTATCCTGTCTTCTGACATTGACCAATGCCAGGTGCTTCAGAGGGAATGAACAGAACAGGTAATCATCAAGTAATCCATCCTGTCATTGGCCATTCCCAGCCTCTGGCAAACTGCAGTCCCTGCCTATCCTGTCTAATAGCCATTGATGGACCTATTCTCCATGAATTTACCTCGTTCTTTTTTGAACCCTGTTATAGTTTTGACCTTCACAACATCCTCTGGCAAGGAGTTCCATAAATTGACTGTGTGTTGTATGAAGAAATACTTCTTTTTGTTCATTTTAAACCTGCTGCCTATTAATTTCATTTGATGACCCCTAGTTCTTGCATTATGAGAAGGAGTAAATGACACTTCCTTCTTTACTTTTTCCATGCCAGTCATGATTTTATAAACCTCTACCAGATTCCCCCCTTAGTCGTCTTTTTTCCAAGTTGAAAAGTCCCAGTCTTATTAATCTCTGTTCATGTGGGAGCTATTCCATTCCTCCTAATCATTTTAGTTGCCCTTTTCTGTACCTTTTCCAATTGCAATATACCTTTTTTGAGATGGGGTGACCAGATCTGCACATAGTATTAAAGATGTGGGTGTAACATGGATCTATAAAGAGGCAATACAATATCTGCTGTCTTATTATCTATTCCTTTTCTAATGATTCCCAGCATTTTGTTAGCTTTTTTAACTACCACTGCACATTGAGTGGATGTTTTCAGGGAATTAGCCACAACGACTCCAAGGTATAATTCATGGGTGGTAACAGCTAATTTAGACCCCAGCATTTTATATGTATAGTTGGGATTATGTTTTTCAATGTGCATTACTTTGCATTTATCAGCATTGAATTTCATCTGCCATTTTGTTACCCAGTTTTGTGACATCCCTTTGTGACACTTCACAGTCTGTTTTGGACTTAGCTTTCTTGATTAGTTTTGTATCATCTGCAAATTTTGCCACCTTACTATATACCCCTTTTTCCAGATCATTTATGAATATGTTGAACAGTACTGGTCCCAGTACAGACTCCTCTAGGACACCACTATTTACCTCTCTCCATTCTGAACTGACCATTTATTCCTATCCTTTGTTTCCTGTCTTTTAATCACTTACTAATCCAGGACAGGACCTTCCCTCTTATCCCATGACTGCTTACTTTGTTTAAGAGTCTGTGGTGAGGGACCTTGTCAAAGGCATTCTGAAAATCTAAATACATTATATCCACTGGATCACCCTTGTGCACATGCTTGTTGACGCCCTCAAAGAATTCTGGTAGATTGGAGAGGCATGATTTTCCTTTACAAACACCATGTTGACTCTTCCCCACCAAATCATATTCATCGATGTGTCTGATAATTCTGTTTTTTCTGTAATTTCAATCAATTTGCCTGATACTGAAGTTAGGCTCACCGGCCTGTAATTTCCGAGATTGCTTCTGGAGCCTTTTTTTTAAATTGGCGTTACGTTGTCACAAGTGGTGCATAGGCCTTTTTCTGGGTCTCTGCATATGGCTGAATTTCATCCTTCACCCTTATTTTACTTTAAACCTAATCCCCATTCAACATTACTCCATCTGGAAATTGTCTGAAATACTTAAATGTCCTGTAGGTTGAAAATGAGAGATTTAAAAGACAACCAAGTAATGTACAGCACTTTCTAGCATCCATTTTAGGGGTCAACACCTGGCATTTGGAATCCTGAACCTGACAAGCTTCCGGAACTTTCCATGACCTACAGAAACTAAAAGCGAAGGAGGAGAAGGGTATGGTTTCATATCCTCCAAGTGGGCGATTTGTGAAAAGAGCAAACACAGAATTAATTTGCTTTGTGCTTCAACATGAAAACAGAATGAAATCTACGTGGGAGTTTAGATTAAAATACAAATAGACTTTTTTAAAAGGTCAAATCAGAGAGCCAGTGGCAAAGAAATTACCTGAACAAGTCTGATTTTTTAAATAATATTCCCCAGGGAAGTTAGTCTGCCTGCACCCCACGCCATCTTGACGCTCGCAGCTCATGGGTATCAAGGGGATCAAGTGTAGGGGTTCATGGAGCTAAGGTCTCTTAAAGAAAATGAAAAAGATTCTTTAGCTTTTATTTCATCTCCTTTCATGGCTGGCTTGTGCAGGGCTCCATGCTGACAACCCAGGAGAATGGAGAACAAGAAGAGACCACCTGCAATGAATTAGCCAACTAGCCATGGCTAATGGTAGGCTGCGGGGCCTCGAGGTACAGCTGATCAGTTGATGAACTGTTTATTTAAGTGCATGTTAAAAATAGTACATATTTTGATTGTATCCTCTCCCTCACCCTTCGTTGCTTGTTTCTTTGGGATGGAAGGAGATGGGGCTGATAAGATACGTGTCTGTCACGTCACAGACAACTTTTGCTTGTAAATTGTAGTTAGCTGCCCCGCTCTTTATCTCTTTGAGTTTTCAATTGTAAACAGTTCAGGACAAGGGCTGTCGTTAAATATGTGTTTGAATAACATCCAGCACAACTCTGCCCTAGTCCTGATTATTGCAGGACTGCAATATAAATGGAATAATAAACAGAAGGCTTCAGCTTCCCTCCCTCTACCCACCAAGGTCCACCCACTCTGCTCAAGAAGGATCACTTCTAGACATGACAGCGGCTTCATTCAGTCCATAGCCACTCTGTTAAGGAGACTGGATAGTTTAGAGATTTGGGAATGGGATTTAGAGCATTGTGATCAAGATCACTGGTCCAAATGCGAACCAGATAGAGAGTGAGCAAAGTCTGTTAATGCTTCGTGGTTGTCCTATGCAGCCCTGGTTGCCAGGAGACAGATATTCAGTGGCAGAAATGGCCATCAGAATTGTCCCTCTAAATCAGAGATTGGGCAAGTTGGCAGTGTTAGTGCATGAAGGAAGCTGCCGTTGTGGTTGCCCATGATTCCAGCCATCAGGACTGTCAGATTAATCATGTTTACCAGCACTAAAAATTTGCCATTTGTTTAAAAAAACGTAATGAAAAGCAGCTGCTTTCTACTTTGAATCACTTCTTCACAGGCGAGCTCTGCCATGTTCCCACAATCAATAGAGTGCCATTGTCCAAAACAGAAACACACATCCATGTGCCATGAGTTAAGCAGACACAATTTAGTCTGGCCCCCAGCCCTCCAACCACCATCCTGAACTGTAAAGGCAGGGCAGGCTGCAGTCAAAGATTTAGTTACCTTTCGTGTATTCCCTTATACTTCTTGTTCAAATCCTCTTGCCTCACAGTATGCAGCAGAGGCCAAAATTCTTTTGAATGAGAGAATCCTATGATGTCTGAGGTGTTGAAATGGTTATAGGGCTTTTTCTTTAATTTGCCAAACTATTTATGACTTATGAAACATTTTTCTTCCCCTGATTTAAACCACTGTTTTCAAGGGAAATTTATGCCAATAGTAAATATTCTTGTTTGAAAGTCTTTCTTGACAGCTGCTTGGGTGAGCAGGGGGGTGAAATCAAAACCAGGCCTACCAGCTCATAGTTGTGTTTTGCCTGAGCTGAATGGCAGTGGTGTGATGGAAGACACTGAAAGAGTAAATGCTGTAGGAAGCAATGCCGACTATCTGTTACTGCGCTGTTGGCACTGTAGTTGGAATTACTCTGGGTTACCAATAACAAAGCCCTTACCTCCTTCAGGCCTCTTGGTGCTCCCCACTCCTGCCTGAAACAAGACTTCTGAACCTCGGAAGTTTCCATGTCTAAATCTAGAATCCCCCGTTTGTGGTAATTTGGTAAAAATCCATTCCAATCTGCTGAGCACAAAAATAAATCAGGTTTCAAAGGGAAAGGGAGGGTGACCTACAAGAGAAACACTTCTGGCTTTCAAAGCACCACCTGGCCAACACCACAATGTGAACATACACAGCTGTGGAGAATTAGTGTCTGCCAGTACTGGGGACTAGATCTCTACAGAGCTCTGGTTTTCTGCATGATTAGATACTACTTTGCTGTGGCAGTCTACACATATCAGGAGAGAGCTTCTGGATTTGCGGTTCAAAGGAACCAATCAACAAGCTGTTTGGGGACCTTAATGCCATGGGGAATTCAACACAGTACTGAGTTCATAGTTAAACTTTTCCCAGACAGCAAGCGTAAAACAGGGCAATAAAAAATGACCCTAAGGCTGGCTTCAAAAACCCAAGCCACTAGCTATATTTAGTTAACTACAGGGAGGGAGAAGATAGTTATGGGGTCATCAGATCACTACTAGGAGTTCCCTCTGTGCTTGATAATGTGCTGCTGCTAGCAAAGATCATGGCACCAGCTGCAGTGAATGGAATTAGAAATAGCAGTAGATCTAAAGCACCACCAGCTCGTTATCAGAGGGAATCAGGAAGTGTCCTTCCTCACGCAAAGAGCCAAAGCAAACCGAGCCCATGCCGACATGTGCCAGAGCAGACCCAGCACGTGCTGAGAAGGGAAGGATCTGTTCAAGTCTGTGTCACTGGGAAACGCCTTGCCCATGGTGGGAAGGTTAGGGCAAATGTTCCCTGCCCAATACCAAAAGTCAAAGAAAATCCCAATCTTATGGTGATCAGAGCCAGAGATGACAAAAAGCATCACTAGGCAAGGCGATTTGCTAGCACTAGTAAGTCTTTGTAGAAAGGCCAACCCTGGCAGAGAATGCAGGAAATTTCCAGAGTGGATACAAACGGCAAATACAAAAGTAAAAGCTCATATCAGTAATGGCAAAGCACTTCCATAGTAATCATCACCCTCACTTTGTGCAAACACGAAATTCATCATTGGCTTTAGTTAATGGGATTCTCGGGTAGAATTTCAATTGCAGCTATTCATTTTTCAGACACAAAAGTATTTTTTAACCTTTTTACATACATGAATGGATTCCTTTATTTTTCTTTTACACCCCCCCCCCCAGTTCTCTGCAATGACACCAAAAAGAATACTAAAGCCTGTTAGAGGAAGGTGCTTGAATAATAAAGCTAACCTTTTGTGGGCTTCGGAGAACAACAACTGAAAAACCAAAAAGCAGCTCATTATACATAAGTGTGGAACAAGTGTGACCTAGCAATTGCTGCAGCAATCTAGAAGCTAGGACGTCTATGTTCTTTCCCTAGATCTCACACTTACTCCCTCTGTGGCCTGGTACCAGTCACTTAATCTCTGTCTGCCTCAGTAAAAAGGGCGAAACAGTCATTACTTCACAGCACTGTTGTGAGGATTAATTCATGCTGGTAAAGTCTTCAAGAACCTATGATTGAAGTGCTCAGAATATTACTAAACCAAAGGGAAGAAAAACCTCTTCAGTTTTTCAGACTGACACTCAATACTGTCAAAATGAATTTGAGTTTAAAACTTCTAAAGAGATTTTATTTTTCATCTGGATGCTGCTTAGCTTCTACATTTTCTTTTTTTTTTTTGCCTCACCACAGTCATGGCTCATTGTTGTGATATTTTCACTAACTATGTTGATTTCTTATGAGTTTCTTCATGCCAGTACTTAAGTGAGTCTTTCTGGTGCTTGTCTGTAAGTTGTTGGCTTCAGTTATTAATGCATTGCTAGAGTTCTTTTGATTTTTGTTGTTGGTTTTTTTTTTTTAACATGGCTGAAGATCTGTAGAGTTCTGGATTATCCATTAACTTCAAAATTATTTTTCTCAGGCAATGAAATGCATTAAAATAGCATTTCTCCAGGTTATTCTCTGAGTGGGAATGAATCATCAGCACAATCGTCAGATTCAGCTACAAGAGAAGATACTATCTCTGAAAATATTCTGAAACGACTGGAAATTTCAAAGAGATTCTGCTGTAGGGTCCAAACCCTGGCAGGTACTTTCAGCATAGGCCGCTGTGCGTTAGAGGAATATTTTTTCTTTCTTTGATCGCCAAAGGTAAAATTATTAGTTTGGGAAAAGCATCATTTTTTTTATCTTTTAAATTCTCATTTGTTTTTTAAATGAGTTGAGAGCTGATGAAATGTGCTGGACTGACAGCCATAGAGAACAACAGATTTTGTATCCACAGCCCCGGTGCAGCACAGGCATTGTAGTACAAGTCTTCTCCTTTCAGTGACCTCTGCTAACATACCCCAAAAGACCACCCCTGAGAGAGTAGTTCAACTTCCATGGTCTATTAATTCTTGGACTAATTGATGGGCTCACCCACAAGAGAGTTGGCAAGATAGCTTCATTCCTGTCCCCTTTCTGATCTCACTCGGTGCACCCAACTCAGGTCTTCGGCCTTTTGGCCTTACCTGTCTTGGGGGGAAATCTTATGATTCATACTCTTAAACCAGGACCAGAGTATACAGCTCTGTGTATATCAACCACTTATGTCCCTGCAGGTCCAATTGAGTTTCAGGCACCTATATTTCTTTCCTTCGGAAACCTATGATCTGTGACATAGGGCTGTTCTACACCTAAAAATTAGATCAACCTAGCTACATCACTCAGGACTGTGAAAATGTTCATGCCCTGTGCAGCATAGTTAGATTGATCTAACCCCCACTGTTGATGCAAGTAGGTCAACAGAAGAAGTTTTCCATCAACCTAATTGTTGCCTTTCAGAGAACTGGATTTACTATAGTGACGGAAAAACCCTTTCCCTTGATGTAGGAAGTGTCTACACTACAGCGCTACAACCGCACAGCTGCAGCGCTATCGCTGTGCTGCTGTAGTGTAGTCATACCCATAGTGACGAACAGGCTTCTGAAAACAAAGTACCTTTGGTTAGCAGTTGGGATAAAGCATTAGAGACAAAGAGATTTTAAAACATCGCCAACGCTATACAATATACACCTATGCTTCAGTGTAAGCTAAATTAGCTAGGCATTCCGCTTAAATTACAAGAAGAGAACCAAACCAATTTACATTCTCCTAGCAAGTGCACTTCTTTCTGTGCCTCTGTGTGTCTGTGGGCTGCTCTACACTACAGAATTTTGTTGATAAAACTCAGTTTTTGGTGGCAAAACAGTGGAGGTGTACACACTACAGTGCTCCCCCCACCGACAAAACTCCCCTGCTTTGGCAACAAAATAAAGCCACCTCAACAAGAGGCACAGAGCTTTTTGTGGCAAAGTTAGAGTGACAAAGTGTTAGGGAAGATGCTGTGTGCCATTACTGGGCTCCAGGAGCTATCCGACAATGCCGACCCTGGGTCCCTGGCCTCTCTGCTCACTGTTTTGAACTCTGCTGCACTGCCCTGCTTTCCAGCTACACAGGCGTGGACCCTTCCCATTGCAAAGCCCCAGGAAGTTTTGAAATTGCTCAGCCTGGAGAGCTCACACAGCTACTGCCCAGCTGAGCAGGCCGGCTCCCAACAGCAAACAGGCTCCTGCCTCAACTACAGGTGAGGGGGTGGATCATTCTCCTGGGTCTGTGGGTGACATGAGGCTGTGGGAGAGCTCCGAGGGAATCAATTCTGCTCTCCTATGGCAGGCATGCAGGCAGTGCGGGATGCTGCTGAGGGTGGAGAGGGGAGAGACTCCTGATGTGCTGTGCAAAGCCAGGGAGGGAGACGGGGATTGATGTCGGGGTGTTCACTTCCCCCTGCCGGTGTACAGGTCTCTGTGAGCTGGGGTGGGGAGACAGGGGGCCACCAGCTGTCTGTGCACCCACTTCTGCCTCAGGCTTGGTTGCTTCCAGCTGTTGTCTGAATTTAAATATGGTCAGCGTCAGACACACTCATTGTCCCCCACCACACGCTCTGTCTCTGTCTTTCTCACACACACACTCGCTCCCTGTCACACACACTTCCCCTCCCCCCCCAACTCACACATTTCTGTGGGCTTCTTCAGCAATGGTTGATGGCCCAGTTGAAAAGCGGCTGTCAATCTAGTACAAAGCCAATGGAAC
Source organism: Mesoclemmys tuberculata (assembly GCA_007922155.1). Lineage (NCBI taxonomy): Eukaryota > Metazoa > Chordata > Testudines > Chelidae > Mesoclemmys > Mesoclemmys tuberculata. The sequence goes on from ML675622.1 coordinate 21,088,560, forward strand.
GATGTGATTCAGAAATCTTAATCATCAGAAACCTACAATCATTCGTGCCAGTCCCATGAGGCATTGCAAAGCCTTCTCAAAGCACCCTGCATGCAGTTGCGCAGTAGGATGGCTACCCACAGTGCTCTGCTCCCTATATCAATGCAAGAGCTGTTAGTGTGCATGCACGCCACTGACACAAGGAGCATGGTGCGGATGTGCAACAGTGGTTTAATTATAGCAGTGGCTGTATGCCGGCATAACACGTGTCAACAAAACTCTGTTGTGTAGACAAGGCCTCAATCTTGTTCTCCTAGTCTGATCATCCTGTTGGAACAGGTTTCAGTTCTTCTGCAAGGTTAGAGCCATTAAAGCTACCCCTCTGGCATTGTTTCTTAATGACCTTTAAAGGTCCTCCTCTATCTAAACACTGCTACCCAGATCTTTTTTATTGTAATTTCATTTATATAATCATTCAAGTCAAGATTGTTAGTCTAAATAATCATCTTCTAACCTTTCAATAACTGAGGGAAGGGCATTGTGCAAGTCCATGAGAGAACCAGGCAACCTTTGCTGATGAATGCAGCCCACAAGTATATGACCTACATCTTCAACTGGCCACAGCAGCAGAGGGGAGAGTCAGGAAGGTCCCAAATATAGTCATTTGCAGCACATCTAATCATTGTACATCTGCAGTGAATATGCTTTGCCCACAGACAGAATGGAAAGTCAAAACCAGGGGACTGAATTGTTAGAACTGTCATAAGATGCTGTTTAAAGCTTGTTCTTGCCACCTAATATGCCATCTGGAGGTGGCATTGAAGCTCTTTAACAGCGTTATCTAGTCCAGATGCTTTGAACTAAGAAGGTAGATCGGTGGATTAGATACATCTCTAAATACCCAGTCAGACTCCCTAGGGTGAAATAGCTGTTCCTTTGTATTATGGCAAAGCACCAGCACCACTATAGTTGAAGCTGGAGTTCATTTTCTGTTTAAAAGTGAACTATATTAAGCGTTATAACTTGGATTGTCTTGAGATTTGCTGTGTCCCTTGCTCAAGTGACCCCAAGAGACAGGAAGGTTTCCTGGGGGTGGAGGCTCCATCCTCCGTCATGATCATTAAGTGGTTTCCCCTCCCTCCCCGACTCATTTAGCTTGGTGGCTTTGTTTACCTTCTATGTAGATGTAGTTTTCATTGTCCACTGAGGTGTTCCCTGGCTCAATTTACATTGACAATTCAGGAAAACAGGAGAAACACCATTCCTTTTTCTAGGACAGGCTGGATTTATACACTCCTTACAAAACACCTTTTAACAACATATTTCCATCACACATCTATAATTCTTTATATACTGCCTGTATATATATCACACAGTGATAGTAATGACCAACACGTTAACAGTTTCCATAAAGTACCTCACCTGGACTCTTTTAGCTACAGATTATGGCAACAGTATGTGGTGCAATTAATGTGTCAGGCCTGGTGTGAATTATGTTACGGTGTTCCCTTGGCCATTTGACATTGAGGGACTCCCTAGATCACCGGAGGAAGAAGTAAGAGAATGTGCCACTCTTTATATAGTGTTCCACAGATTTGTATTCTAGCATTTAAGTGCATGCACTCCAGTTGTTCACTGTGTTAGGTATAGCTGTCTTGAATGGCGGAGGGCTTAGCTGGAGCAACTTGGCAGAACGGTGACTAAACTATGAAGATGTGTACCTTGCAGGATCAACTATGCCTTATTTCAGTGCTGAATGTGCCTGAAGAGGGGCACAAGGATGTCTTCTTGAGATGGGGATTATCACTAGTCTGGTGGCAGACTGCACGGTGATCTCCAGAATTTACAGAGGAGCAAGTAAAAGCAATGTCTCAGAAAGAATCTCAGGGCAAGAGTAAAGCCTGGTAACATTTTGCAAGTCTTGGGGTGGTTTGGTTTGAGTAGGTTCAGTGTTTGAATGTAAGTAGCTCCAGTTTGCTAGGCCTGACTGAAACTCACGTTTTTGCCGTAGCAAAAAGAAAATGCTAGAGTTTGTTGGACAGTGTTCATGTGCTCTGTCCCAAAGTGTTCTGTGGCATCTGTAAGAGTTAGTGCTAGTGTTTTTAGTGTTGTGGGGCATTGCTCAGAGAGGGCAGAATTAAGGTTGCATTGCAGGGAGAAGGGAGTACTTTATCTTTTGTATTTCTTGGTTTTGATGGGGTTTACATTTGTGTTACTTCAACTTTTCACTACCTGGTTTTCAGCAGGGTTAAGTTTAGCCACACTCCATTTTCTGGAGGGACATGAAACATCACTGTATAACCTTAACTCTGCATTAACCAAGTTTTGCAGTATTTAATAATTCAGAAAACACCAAGGATGATCCGAGGAATGGAAAATCTGCCTTATGAAAGGAGACTCAAAGAGCTTGGCTTGTTTAGCCTGGCCAAAAGAAGGCTCCGGGGGGATATGCTTGCTCTATATAAATATATCAGGGGGATTAACGTTAGGGAGGGAGAGGAATTATTTAAGTTTAGTACTAATATAGGCACGAGGACAAATGGGTACAAACTGGATATTAGGAAATTCAGACTTGAAATTAGACGAAGGTTTCTAACCATTAGGGGAGTGAAGTTCTGGAACAGCCTTCCGAGGGAAGTAGTGGGGGCAAATGACTTATCTGGCTTTAAGACTAAGCTTGATAAGTATATGGAGGGGATGTTATGATGGGATAGTTTAATTTGAGCAATTGATTTTGGATTATCGGCAGATAAGTCTGCTCAATGGTCTGTGGGAATGTTAGATGGGATGGGAACTGAGTTACTGCAGAGAATTCTCTTTTGGGTGCTGGCTGGTGAGTCTTGCCCACATGCTCAGGGTTTAGCTGATCGCCATATTTGGGGTCAGGAAGGAATTTTCCTCCGGGGCAGATTGGCAGGGGCCCCGGAGGTTTTTCGCCTTCCTCTGCAGCATGGGGCATGCGTCGCTTGCTGGTGTATTCCCTGCAGCTTGAGGTCTTCAAATCTCACTTTTGAGGATTTCAATAACTCAGTCATGGGTTCGGGGTTGTTATAAATGTGTATGGGTAGGGTTTTGTGGCCTGCCTTGTGCAGGAGGTCAGATTAGATGATCATGTTGGTCCCTTCTGACCTATGAGTCTATGTTTCTATGTTTCTATGTTAAGGCCAATGGCAAGGCAAAATACAGCATCTGATGCCTGGCTTTCATAAAACAAAAGTCACAGGTACTTGCTTGCTCTCTTTCTTGCTTTTTCTGTGTCTCTTAAGTGTTGTTTGTCCTCCACTGAGCCATGAATGGATGTGCACCCAAACTTTCCAAACACAAAAAACCCCAAAGACAAAATTCAGGTTCTCCAGCCAGGAGTTGTCAGCCAGCCCCAGTTCCTGATGCTTAACTGCCCCAGTATTCAAGTTCAGAAGGCCCAAAAATTTCAGCATTTGAATCATCCCTCATCCCCATCTCAGGAGAACTGTTTGTATCTGGCCCTTCTCTGGGCCTGCTTGGCCTCAGACACTGCTTTCCTCAGCCTGCCTCACCTGGCCTTTCAGGTGTGAACCAGGCCAATTAGGGCCGGATCCACAAAGGAACTTAGACACCTTGAAAATCACTAGTACCACAATGCAATCCACAATCCACAAAGCCTGAGTTAGGTACCTAGGCTCCCTGTGCAATGCATAGGGAGAGATGTGGTCCACAAAAGCCAGAATGCTAGGCAGTAGCTAGCTATCTAAGCTAGCTATCTAAACTAGCCAATGGAGATCTCTTTCATGGAGATAGGCACTTAAGTCCAGGCTGCAGGGAGGCACCTATATCTACTAGTGATTCCCAGCTGAGAACCCCTCCCCTGGAGTCAGGGAGCAATGTCAAAGAGGAGGAGGTGCCCACAGCCCACCTTATAACTTTTAGCCCAATGTTTAGTGAACTTACTTGGGGAGTGTGGGAGACCTTGGTTCAGTTCCCACCTCTGCCTGAGAGTGAAGAAAGGATTTGAACAGGAGACTCTCCTCTCTCCAGAGAGTGCTCTAAACACTGAACTCTGTGATATTCTGATGCAGGAGGCTCCCTCAGTCTCGCCTATTGAAGCTGTTCCACTTTGGATCAATAATTAAAGAGTCATTGGAACAGGGAGACCAGACTCTGGGCCTCCCACCATGTAGTTGGGCACCCAAACCACCAGCCTATAGCATCATTCCTACATTCCTTCTCTGTCTGGCCAGGTGACTCTTTAATTATTAAATGAACAGTGGAATCATTTATTTAATCGGAATGTCCCATAGCTCAGTGAGTAAAGCATGTTCTTGAGAACTAGTAGACCCCCATTCAAATCCTTTCTTCCCCCTAAAGCAGAGGGGGAAAGAGAACCTGGGTCTCCCACAGCGCAGCTGAGTGCTGTAACCACTGGGCTAAAAGTTATGATCTAGGAACCACCACCATGACCACCTCCTCAATTTTGAACGGGGCTCAATCCAGTAGGCGGCTTCTGAGCAAACCTACCAGGTCTGGCCCAGCACGCAAAATAGGCAGCCAAATGACTATCTTCCTCTGGTTCATGGATCACTCTGGAGCTTAGGCGGGAGATAAGCACCCAGACTTCTAGAGGAAGGCAGCTGTGCACATGCCCAGAGCCAGAAAACTAGGTGCCGAGGGATCTTTTACCCTGAAAATGTAGGTGCTGAGTGAACTTAGGCACCTACACAGTTAGGCAGGAGTTTTGTGAATCGCAGTGGAGCCTGAACCTGGGACTTAAGCATCTACAGCCCAGACTTAGGAACTCAGTCTTGGATTTAGGTGCCTATGTACCATTGTGGATCTGGGTCTTTCCTGGCCAATTGCTGTTAAGGCCACCCAATCCACGTGTCAGGACTCTCTGGTACTCATTGGATTCCCAAAAGAGAGTGAGAACGAAACCCATACAAAAATTGCTGCATCGTAGAGAGAAGCAGAGGGAAGAAAATAAAACACCAAGGAAGAAAAGATGATCTTTCCTATTCTGTTCATATCACATCACTCACTTAATCAGACCACATACAATGTAATGAGTTTTATTGACTACAGAGACCTCCCCTAATGAATACACCCTACAGAACACTAGACTATCTTGTCACATACAGTTTTAACGATTATTAAAGTATTGCCTCACTTTTTTCACAGGAGCCAATTAGGGCCAAATGTGGTGCTCTAGGAAGGTGGCTAACACACACTTTCTATATCATCCCTTTACAACTGGTAGAGATACACGTTCAGCTAAGTCAGCAGGGAATGCCATGCTCGCTTATTAAAATCCATTTTTGAGATTAAAGATTATTCCTCCCTTACAACTTCCATGTCTACAAATCTGCCTCACTGCTATCTCTATAACTCTCCCCATGTACTCCCCGGCTAGACTTCACTTCTGCTGCTGCTCTCATCTTGACTGTTTCAGTTGCGTTCTCTGAGGTTGGACAGAATTCTGCTGTTTGCATTCTCATATGCACCACAAAATACATACACATCAGTCCCCGCACCTCAGACAACTCCACCAACTCTCTATACATTTCAGGATCCATTTCAAATCTCTCTTTGTTTCTAAACCCCTACCTGGTCTAGCTCCAACCTACATTTTGATCTTGTTTCCTCTATTCCCTTCCTTGCTTCTCTCCACATATCTAGCTCTTGCTCCTTTTCGTTCCCGCCCCAGTCTCACCATTGTCAGTGCAAGAGCGTTCTCTGCTGCCTGCAGCATCTCTCCTGTACCTCTCTGCCTCACCCAGCTCCTGTCAAATTCTATTTTTAAATGTATCTCTAGCCTCTTCATTTCTCTCCCCTTTGGTTGCAGGTCTGGAGGTTGAATGCTTTCATATTACACCATACGATGTACAAAACTCCTTGCTCTAATTAAACTAAGGAGAGGCCCTGTCCCATCCCAGTTAATGCTGTGAAGTACTTTTTATATGAAGAACACCAGATAAAATGGAGTTATATTACAGTGTCTGTGTTAGGGTCCTGATCTTGTCGAAAGCTCAAAGAGCCTTAATGGGAGCGACGAGGATGTTAAACAGCTTAAACATCCTGAGCTTCAGTGGAGTTCAGGGTCAGTGCTTTCCTCTCATTTTAGTAGTCCAGAGGTTTCTAAGAGACAGATACTTCCATGTAGCTTTTTATTCCAATTGACTCACTACATCATAAGAGATTTTACTATTTTCTCCCACTTTTTCAAATACCCTCGACTCATTTATCATACAGCCATCTTAGCCCCCCTGTTTGCCAAAGACTATTCTGAACCAGGTTGGAGCTGCCTCTCTCTTTCCTACATTCATGGAAGTTTGGCCTAACATCATCTAAAGGTGTTTCTGGGAATGTCTCAGGGTCTGTCAGTTAAACCAAAAGGAAGCTTCAAGAAAAACGTCCTCTAATACAGTGATGATCCCTCTTTCTATGGTCTCAATTTCCATTAAGCTACAAAATCTTACAGGGTAATATTTAGGACACTTAGGGGATTTTGAAACTTTACCCATAGAACTTTTCAAAAATCCTCATTTCACAAAGCAAAGTTCTTCATTAAAAAGAAAAGGATTCAAACCACAATTTCTTGGAAACCAGTACTGACAGCCATTGTATTAACACTGATCTCTTTTAGATGGCCATATGACAGCTGAGAGTCAATAAAAATACTTGAAATCAAAAACATTTCATTTTACAAGTAATTACTCAGTGCAATAAAAACATCTCACTGACATTAATCCAATTAGTTCACATCGCCTCCTAACTATTGTGGGAGAGAATGTGAAATGAAGAGAGACTCTTCTTTATGTGAAAAACACTTAATATGAGCAGATATTTTTGTAAAGGAATTTTATCAACTTGAAAATCACATTTCTGTGGGAAAATGTTATAGTTACAAGTAACAGGGTAAGATGACTGAATGAAAGAAGTTAACAAAAAGAAAAGAGTTACTCCATTTTTCCTGTGCGTGTTTGACAGCATTCTGTGTATGGTCAGTTTTGATTGTTTCTCCTGTACATTCAATCAGTTAATCTGTTTCTCCTAAAATACCCTTATGACATCAACAAACGAAGCAGAAAAATCCTCATTCAAATGTTATAGATTTTTTTTTCAATTAAGAAATATGGCTTAGCCAGAATTCTTTCAGAGACTGGGATTTATTTTTTTTAAAGTTAGTTTTTTAAAAAAATACACATTGGCAGTGTCCCTTTGAGCTCTCAGAAATCGAAAAAGGCATTGTACAAAGAGATTCTTTTAAAAGCAATAAAAACTAAATATAAATTTGGAGAAGAAAGTGCTGCAGCAGAAAGAACCTCACAATCTGTGATGGTGTGAGCCTTCACCAACAGTTACATAACTAGAACAGCTAAGATTTTTTTATGAACTGTAGCTTTAAATGTCTAAAGTCTCTTCCTACAGAGGCAACTGGCCATTTTTTGTTCAGCTCCATTTAGTGCAATCTGTCACAAAGGGGGCACACACACTGGGTTCTTCTATGGAGATTTTACTTTTGTTCTTTCTTGTTTATTCTTTCACTTAATCTAAAACAAAATAAAAGTCATTCAGACGTAAAGTGTATGTTTGCTCTTTGTTTATGGAAATACAAAACAGACATAAATATGGATACACTACAAAAAACGCCTTGGCAAAACCTGCATAAGATTTCAAAATAAAAGTAAAAAAACTTTGAAAATTGTGGTTCTCACCTTGCATTTCAGATTTTGGAAAATAGCCACATTTGTGTAATAATATGATATTTTTTAGATTTGTCACTCAGAAATGGGCCTATTTTCAAAATTCTAAATTAAAAAATTCTTCCAGGTAGAAAACAATTGCCTTGAAAACAGGCAAAATATTGAATGTAATGTTTTTGTTGTGAAAATGAAAAATCATGGCAATTCTATTTTAAATGCTGAAAATTTCCATGCACATTTTTATGGAAAAACCAGTCATTACTTTAACGCAGTTCTAGTCACTGCATCTGGGAAAACATCTTATATATTCTATCGCCCTCTCTTTGGACATCCAGGTCTCTCTCTTTCTCCTTTAAGAATCCTGTCTCATTCCTTTCAATCTGTTTGCTCCCACTGTCCCATCTCTGTACCTTGTTTCATCCCTCTCTTTTTCAGGTTTTGACCCATCCCTTTTTTTTCGGAATCTTCTAGACTTCTATGCTGCCTCCATTCTTCTCCTTCAGATATGGTCCTTCTCATTTGAAAGACTCAGATAAACATACAGCTAGTCTCAATGTTTCCCTGTGCTATTGTCTTTTAGACTTTCATACTGTAGTATCACTCCTTCCTGAAGTCATCTCTTGGTGCTTTCAGGTTACAATGATGATGTTTTTGGTAGCATGATCCTGGCGCAGCCATGTTACCTTGCAAAGTCAGCATCTTCAACTTTAATTGAGCTGCATTTCCAAAACCTTTAAAAGACACTGTTCCATAAACCTAGGCACCTTTCCAAATGTAACCCCCATGGTGTTTACCTTGGCTCCTGAGCCGCTCTGTGCTAGTAGCTCTGGGAGATGCACGCTGTCCCTGGGACAAAGGGGGCGGCCAAGGGCAGACTCAGAGGCTGCTAGGCAACCTAGAAGGAGAGAAGAGAGCCACTATTTCGAGCAACAGGGGCCCGTGTCAGCGCAGGGGAGGACAGCAGGTGAGCTGCTGCAGTGTCTAAGAGAAAGGAGGGGGTTAGAATCAAATGATTGATAAGTAAAAGCCTGGGAAGAAGAGCTAGCCTGATCAATAGAGACGCCCACCTGCGGGAGCACTGTGGAGCGAAGCCATTCTGAAGGAGTCTGGAGCCAGCCACTGAAAGGGAATGACTTGCTGTGTGGTGAGCTTGTGAGTGCCAGGGTCCATGCAGGCTTCCCCTGAGAAGTGTCCTCTGGAAGCCGTATCCCTGAGATTGGTCTTTTCCCTGTTCAAGGTAACTCCCAGTGTATAGAGTTTTGTTGGCAAAACTCCCTGCCCGCTTGGACTGAATTCGTCTTTCAGCTCCTAGATGAAATCAGTTACCACGTGTCAAGTATTGCTCTTGCTTCTCGTCCAGGGCTGCCTGCATGCTGTGATTATATCTGATCTCTTGAGTTGGAGATCAGCAGATAGGAGTTTTTGTACGGTTGTTATAATCTGCGCCTGATCCCCCTGTCCCTTTATGGTGAGGGGAAATCTTGGAAAGAGAAGCAGCCCGATTCCTGTATGAAGAGGATGTCTCCCAGCTGAGACTGTCAGCCCCTCTGAACCTGATGATCACCTGTGGAATTGTTAGTGCGCCATCATTTAGTTAGCTAGTCAGGGAAATTGTTTGGGAGACCCCCTATTCCCTGAACTGCATCCTCAAGCAGGGGGTAAGGTTTGGGGATTTTATTACCTCTGCTCATTAAACCTGGGGCAGGGCTTACCGTCTTAACCTACATATGAGTCTTTTAGGCAGTACTGAACCAAGTCAGCCAAGTTACTGCTAGAGAAGATATCGTCAGGCAGTGTGCGTACCAATGGCACATTAAATTTTACTCTTGCTATATTAGGTCACGTGAGTGGGGAAATTCCTGGGTTGTATCAGCATAGACACCTGGCCCCAAGAGTAGTGTTTTACCCTGTTATGTTATATTTACTCCTGTTTAACATAACTACTCTGTGGAATATATTGTGTGTGTTTGTGTTATTTCTTGGGAGTCTCCAACTACCTAGCATGTAAGTGGGGGTTACCCTGTGGTTAGCATTTTCCTTCCAAACTGCCCTAGTGACTCTGCCAGGAACGAGCAAAGCGGGGGAGGCACTGCCAAATAAATTCATGTGGGAAGAAAATAAAGAAGTTACACTGCTGAGCTGGAGGTGGGATCCAGATGAACCCAGCCTGTTCATCAAAACCCATAAGGAGACTAACTCTAAAGGAGGTCATTGGATGGATACTGGTGCTACACAGAGTTCAAAGTTCACTTCAAAATACATTTCAAGACCACGTTCCATTGCATACCCAGTGCACTTTGGGGACAAAATGTTTAAAAGCACCTTTGAATTGTAAAATTGCACCTGCAGTCTGCATTTGTACTTGTACTCGGCCTTTATCTATTTACTCATATATATTTTTAAAATATATATTTAAATCATTGAGAACCATCAAAGTATATGCTAACTAGCCTCGGTAGCCATGTGATTCTATTACTGTTACCCTCATTACCCCATACAGATTTTTCCTCCTACTGTTTGTCACACTCATTTGATGGGTTTTGCTTTAAATTAGATAGTAAACTCTTTGAGATAAAGAGTGTTTATTCAGGATTGTTTGCACAATGAGGCCTGGATCCTGACAGAAGACTCTGAATGCTACAATATAGATAATAAATAATACTAAATATAAAGATGTATATCAATATAAATATTATTATTTCTGCATTCATATATATTAGATTTGTTAGTGCAAATGGAACCTATCCAGACAAATCTATGTTCTTGCATGCGCTAAAATATATATGTGAAAAGCAGGCATATGCTACCCACAATCTTGTGATCTGTATCCAGTAGAGGCACCTTCAAAATATTACATCAATGAGCCTATTGTAAGCTATTCCCTTGGGAACAAAAATACGGGGTTTGTACAAATCTAAATCTGAGTAATCACATGTAACTATTTAAGAGGTATTGTTCTGGTATCCAGAACCCATCCAACGCAACACAGTTCACCACAACCCGAATACTTTTCATGCACTGTCCCTTACAGAGCTGTACAATCTCTGATAACAGTGCCACTTCACCAAGAAGCCAAATCTCTTCTTCATCTAGAAGGATCTGGTGGCCACTGCAGTTTATTGCCTGCTAGTCTACAGCTTGGAAATCCAAATCTGTCTTCCCATACCCACAAGATCAATATGCTGCAATTGCAGCAGGTTGGTGTGAGCATTTGTAGACATAAGTCCCTCCAGTCTTTTTCTATATTCTCCTGTACATTAATATAATATAGTGTTGGCACTGCCTCAGGCAGCCCTCTATTGCATGGAAAGGACCACTGCAAAATCATCAGTGTCTTTCAAAATATTAGCTTATAGGATAGGGTGACTTAATCTGCATGATCTCAAGCAAATACAATTCAAGCCTAGTATGAAGCACAGGGGGTGACTAAACTTCACTCTCTCCCGCTGATATTATCTGAGAGAGGGGTTATTCTAGCAGTTCATGCCTTCTCCAAGCAGAGTCATGTTGGATAACAGTGTTTTTCACTTTCTAGGGACAGGACAGATTAATCAGCATTGATCCAAAAAGGATTACAGAAGAACTGACAGCTACTTTTGTGAAATAATCCATGAAAACCATTTACTAGAGGAAGAGCCTGTGATAAATATAGCATGATGTAATGGTTCAGGAATAGGAGGAAAAAAATCTGGCAACAGATAGCTGTGCCTCAGATAAACTCTGCCCCAAAGATGAATGCCTAGAAGTTTACTCTCATAAAAATCTGATCCAAGATTAACATTATCAGCACAAGCCAAAACACTTGTTCTTTTGCCAACCAGGTATATGTGTGTGCTAGTCTTAGTCAAGAGGAAAATATAGTTCAGGGATGTGTCAACTGAAGTGTCAATTACAGTGGGATAGTCAAGATTTTGAATAAGATAGTGTGGGCTGATGCAAACCCTTCTTTAACAGTGCTCCTTTGGGGTCAAGAATGAAGAATCTTTGCTATCAATACTTCTTAAAAGATAGGTCCACTTAAGTCTTGAAAACATAAAGCAAAGTGAACTGATGCAAACTGATCCCTAGGATGGAATGAACAGGTTGCTTAACAATACTCTTGTAGCACAAGGCTGAGTGAGGGCCGGGGACCCAAGCATTTCCTGTCTCCAGACCCTTAGAATATATTATTTCAAAAGTACCTTTGCAATTGCAATTCCACTTTATTTTTGATTTGGTCAGTTAGATTATTTTGTATGTAACCCCATCTCTTATCTGTATGTCTGTCTTCCTACCTGCCTAGGTATTTATATTGCACAAATCATCGCATATCTGACACTTCTGGAAGTGTGGCTGTTGTGTAATTGAAAGTAAGCAATTCTCTTTTCAATTGCAGTCTTAATTGGGAAGTGAATATCCATAATTCTCTCCTCACAGATTTCAATCTAAATCAAATATGATTTCTTGACAAAGAGTGATACACACACCTCCTGATAAAATGCTGTGCTGTCTTCACACTTTCTGTGATAAAACTCAGACACACTAAAGCCTGCAATCTGTGTAATAAGTGTGAGTGACTGTGACTCTTTAGTGATGTGGAAAAATACATTTTAAATCATGTTTTCTTCATTTTCTCAAATGTGTTGAAACATGCGCAAAAGTCAGACTACTTACTGTACTTGATCCTGGTGTTCATTATAGGCAGAGCTGATAGACCCTGTATGCAGTTGCATATAAGTTTGCCAAACTTTAGATGTTTGTGCTGAAGTTTTCCACGCTGGGTGTCTGCCTTAACTTGAATTTTTTTTTTTTTTTTTTAAAGTTTCAGCAAAAATGGTTCAGCCATTTCCAGGAATGAGATATGGGGGAAATACATTGCTTGTTCAGTGTGAAACAATTCTTACAGTCACTCCATTGATAAGATCTAGTGCCTCCATAATTTGGAGCGAGGGCTTAAATGTGGCAAGGTGGCCACCCTGCTGTCAGGGATGTGTCTCAGGCCAGTCTCCCAGGTGTTAGGGATGTGCTTTTTGCTTTTCCTGTAAAATAAAAAAAAATGCCCAAATTTGGCAAAGTTATAAGCCTATGACAAATCACACTTTGTACCTGCTCAGTAGTGAGCTGTTAGTGTTTGGCAACTACAGTCTCTGAAGATCCCGTCCGTACTTCAGGATCTCAGCGGAATTTCCCCTGCCATTGCTGCTCCCGGCTGCTGGAGTTACCATATCAGAACTGAGAGCAGGCAGTCTCTTCTGTGCACTCAATGCTCCCCCTGCTGGTTCCAGCCACCAGGAGGAGGAAGCTCACTGACTGAGAAAGCACAAGAGTCAAAATGGGGATGGGGAATGGAGTAGATTGGATAAGGAGCCTTCAGAGCGGGAGGTAACTGGGACTGGGAGCTGGAACTGCCATAAGGAGCTACCATTAATCTTGATGAATTTGTCTTGGTATATAGTTTCTCCATGGTGAAATGTGTTCCTCCTTGGGAACGTTTCAGCTGCAGATCAACATAAATGAAAGTCCATGGTTTAATCAATGTAACAGGTAACCAGCTACTTGCGACTGAAGGAAAAATTTACTTAAAGGCTATAAATTACTTAACCACCACAAGATGAGTGCCTGGGTGACCCTGGATAGGGCCAGGAAAATTAATGGTTTCATGCTTCTCTCATTTTTCTAACATTTCACTATAGCTAGATGAGCTGAAAATGTTTTATGATACTCAGGCATTCTGCTATACTAAATTGCAAAACAAACATTCCAGAGGGGGAGTAACATGTTGAAATTGCCAGAGCATTTTATCAAAATGATGAATTTTTCAAAGAACGCCAAAAATAGTCAAATGAAAGATGCCTACAACGTTCAGACTGTGCATCTGATGAACTTGTACATTTTGTAGGATGATACATTACTCAGTCATTTTCAATATGACTAATGTCCAGGGTTTAAAATAGTTATGAAACTATGAGCTGTGTCATGGTATCATGGGAGCTGGAGATGGCTCCAGTCCATTTCCTGCTTGCCAGTGGAGGACTGCTGCCCACAATGCATGTTCAAATGCTTTGTCCAGTCTACTGCCATGAGGTGAGTTTTCTACAGCTTCCTTTGGGAGACTCTACTGTAGCCTAGTCAGCTTCACTGTCAAGCTGATTTTCCTAAAGTTCAGGCAGAATTTTATAAACATGGCAAAAATGATTGATTAGTTCTCGAAGACTTAAAAACAAAAATTATAAAGCATCAATGAGAGTTCAAATAAATCAAATAGCTCCATTGCTTGAATATTCCAAGTCCTTTTAGTTTGGAAAAAATGGAGCTTTGTAGAAAGGAATGCTGCCTGTCTCCATAGATTAATCCATTAAAAGAAATGGGAATGCTTAGTCTTCAGAAAAGAAGACTAGGAAGATAAGTCTTAAAATATGATAAGAAGAGGGTGATTAATTGTTCTCCATTTCCATTGAAGGTAAGACAAAAAGCAATGGGTTTAATCTTCAGCAAGGGAGATTTAGGTTAGATATTAGGAGCAACTTTCTAATTTAAGGGATGGTCGAATACTGTAATAGATTACTAAGGAAGGTTGTGGAACCCCATCACTGGAGGTTTTTAAGAACAGGCTGGACAAACATCTGCCAGGGATAGTCTACATATAGTTGGTCCTGCATCAGCACAGGGGACTGGGCTAGATGAACTCTTGAGTAGGTTTCCAACCTTACATTCCTGTGATTCTAAGTTGTATGGAAGGAGGGAATGGAAGATTGCTGTTTATTCATAGTTACTTATTCTTTTCAGTTAATCTTTCTAGGAATATATCATCAGATGGTCTGAGACTGAGCGCTGTTGAAATTAGAAGGCAACTCATCATGATTCGCATTTGGTGGAATCTCCCAACGTCAAGTCAGAGAACTTTAAGATAATAGGATTTGGGGACAGTTCTTAGAAGAAATACAAATATATTTTTCCCTGCTGTCATTACACACATCTTATTTCCTCTTTATTTGTGTTTTTTTATTTATTATTACAATAAGTTAATACAGCTTGAACTACTGGAACAAAGTCAGTCAAGCGGGCGGGTGGATACCACAGGAGTGGAGGTCAGCATCGGAAGGAGGCTAAGACGTTAGCTGTAGACAGTGGCAGAGCTGAGGAGTACCTGGAAGGTGAGGCTGACACAGAAACAGGTGTGAGTGGTGAGCAAGGAGCAGCATTTTAGCTGCTGTATGTTAGATATGCAGGAGTGGTCCAATGTGAGAAGTGTGGAAGCCTTTGAAAAGGAAATTACATCTTGAACTACCACAGTATCTGGCAGAACTTAGCACAATCATCAGCCATCGTCTCGCAACTGAAATAACAGCAGGGGCTGCAGGTCAGGGACTGGAATAGCAGGTGGTGTTAACAGGATGGAGCTGCATTGCCAGCACGGGGGTGGTGGCAAACACTGAAATTAGTGTAGTCCTGTCAATTGGGATCGAAGTGCTTTGGCAGAGCATTTTGGAAGCCCTGAGCCAGAAGGGTAGGACGGAGGTGAGACTTACAAGTCAGGGCTGAGATGCGTTGGCAGCACTTTGTAGGGATGAAAGACTAATAAATGAGGGTTGCAGGTCAGAACTGAGCTATACAGGGAGAGTTGGAGAGAGAAGGTGAAGGGCACAAGACTGGATGTGCAGTAGCAGAGCTGTGTGAAGAAAACTCACATGTCCATGTCCTCAAAGCCCTGCATGTCCTGTTTTATTAGTCCCAATGTTTCACCAGTGTCAAGCTGTCCTGAAGTGGCTTAAGAGCATGGGTACCGACCTCAGGGCAGACTGCTAGGATACAGAGCACAAACCCCAAATTGGTTGTGAGTTCTATGCTTAGATTTCACCAACCAATCATCAAATGTAAACTCGTCAGGCACTTTAACAGCCTTAATATGGAATTATAGACGGTCCCCTGGGGTACTCCCATCTGTCTTGCCACCCAGGTAAGTTTGCCTTTGTGATAAATAGTCCCTTACACCAAAAATCATAGAGATATTTGGGTTAGCCTCAGTTCCAAAGAATCAATCATTTACCCCAGGTTCATTGCATCTTAAATGTCACACCAAAGATGATGCTAGTAGCCAATACTATAATAAACTATCTAAAAATGTATTCTATAGGAAAAGAAAATAAGACTTATTTACATGATTAAAGCAGATAAACATAGACACCCACATTAGTTGCAGTCTTAAAGTTTCAAAAGGTAATAGAAGCTTCTATGAGAGGCAAGTTCTATAAGTCCTTGAGGGCTACCCCAGACTAAGCCCTGGGGCTCTTTTGCTTGTGCTTATTAATGCTTGCCCTTCAGAATCCAAGCAGCACAAAGAGATAAAGTTCCTCCATGTTAGAGCTTTTTATTCTTTACCCCTTTCTCCTTCTAATTGCAAACTCAGCTGACGGGAGGAATTCACTTGCATCTCTCTTCTTTATAGAGCGGGGAGGGAAGCAATCAGCAAAGTCTTGTGTCCTATGATGTTCCACAATAGCTTGTTTGGTGTCAATGGGTCTTCTTTGTCAGGCAGGACACAACACCTATTGGAGCCTAGTATCTCACACTAATTAATGCTTCTCTGCTATCTGGTGATTTAAATAGTTAGAGGCTTACAATGCAAATGGTCAAATATTACCGTACAATATAGAAGCCAGATGATATAAATGAGATTAATACACACGGCAACTTACAGGCACTCAATAAAGTCTAAACACTAAACACATTTTTATAACTAATACCTATTTTACCAATCCTAACACAGAGATGAACCAAACTGATTCCAGTTATGTGTTTCTCAGGTACCAAGAAAGGAATGGGGACCTTGGCATAAGCTGGTACCTGGTTTGCCAGCATCACAATTAGTACTAAGTACACATTAAAAAAAAAGTTAAATAAGGAGTTACTCCACTTTTAGCTCTTTCCACACGCAGTAATCAGTCCTGCATATGACTTTGGGTTTCTTTTGTTTTCTAGATAAAATAGGAGGATACCATTCAAGCCAAAATCTTTAAAACAGCCAGTGAAATTATATTAAGAATCCTGGCATCAATTAAGGAAGAGAGATCACGGGACTCTCAATTCTAAAGATTCCAACATAAAAAGATGCTGCACTATCCTGGCCTAGAAAAGAAATATGCTATTGAGAAAAGTTCAGAGGCTTTCAAAGAGTATATTTTTCTCCAGAGGAGTAAGTATCAATGGCCTATTCAAACCTTGACATGAGACTGCCAACAGCTTTGGTAACTAATTGTGGGGAGAGAGGGTTGTGAGATGTGGGCTCCTGTCCCACTAGGAAGTGAACTCAAAGAACCAACACACAGACCCTCTTCTAAATAGACTCACCTCAGCCATTCACACAATGGCCTATTCACACTCTCTGCTTTTAACATTCCTATTTTATAGGCAGAACAAACTCTCTATACTTTCTCCCAAGGCAATGTTGTTGATCGCCATCAAAATGGAGTCCCAGAAATATTAGAGTACAATCAAGGCAATGGATAAAACTACACTACAATGCCTTGAAGTTAAGCAGTGACAGCTTAATAGAACTGCAATAAATGAACTACAAGATAAAAAAAATATGCTGTGGGAACCATAAATAAGTGATTACGAAATAACAAACCAGGATTCCCTAAGTGCCAACAGCCTCCTAGCATTCCATTTAAAAACTATAAATCTGCCATTGCCCAAGTTAAGTAAATTCCCTTTAGCATATTAAAAACTTTTAGTTTCCAGTGAGGATAATTGAATTACACCATCTTTTTAGCACAAATAGAGATGCCCACTCTGTCTCAAGAGCATGCAAAATTAAACAAAGATATTTCATTCTAACCCAAAAAGCCATCTTTTACATCAAAGGAAAACATCCATCCACTCAGGCATAAATATCTGTGTCCACCATTGCTAACCGACCAGGTTTTCCTTGACAAGGCTCATGCAAGAAATCCCAACGGCGATTACTTCTCCAATGATATGTATGGAGGCATGAAAGGAGTGCCGTGAGTTGTTAGTTGAATAGGCGGGTTTTTGCAAGAGAGACAAGGCCAGAGCACTGGACCAGGAATCAAGGACTCCTGAGTTCTAATATTAACCCTGACACTGACTGCTTCTGGAGAGAGTCATGCAAAACTTAGCTCCCCTTTGTGTATATTGGAGGTAATACAACAGACTTGCCTCACAGTGGTGTTGTGAAAGTTACTTAGTTGGTATTTGCAAAGCACTTAGTAGGTGAAAGGTGCTGTGGGATATACATGATTAGAAAATGCTATAGATTATATCAGAGCTAAGAAAGTAACAAAAGGTTTGATGCAATTCAGGTTAGACAGGGATGAAAAGGGCCAGTTTCCAGCAGAAAAAGTTTGGATGAACATCAGCGCAATGGACACAGAAAGGAGACTGCACAAGACGCTCTTCAGTTTGTCTAATGCTATTCCTAAACTGGCTAGAGCAGCTGCCAATGTGTATTAATGTATGCAAAGTTGTAGAGATGTCAGTCCTAGGATATTAGACAAGGTGAGGGAGGTAATATCTTTTATTAGACCAGCTTCTGTTGGTGAGAGAGACATGCTTTTGAGCTTACGCAGAGCTCTGAGTAAACTCGAAAGTAAACTGTGCAATTTGACACAGATGAATTACAACATGTTAACTGACAGCAGATGATTCTGAGGTTTTGTCTACATGTGGATATTTTTCCTTAAAATTTCCAACTGTTGCTACCATTGATTCTGCTGGAGTGATGCTAACAGCAAAGGGAGGGAGCCCTCGGAGATGGAGCTCTGATCAGCCATCATCTAGATGACATGGTGGCTAAATGGCTGGAGGTTGCCAGCACCTTGTCTCCACTCTTGATCTGCCTGTTGTTACTCCAATGGAGCTAAATTGCTGCTAGCCACAGAGGGAAATTTTAAGCAAACTCCAAGTGTTTGACCATGCTAGGGAGACATCACAGGGAGTACTGCTTTCCCAGATGTTCAGGCTTCACAAGCTCACACTTATCACATACAACCGTCACAGGGAAGATCCTGCACCCTTGCTCATTCCTGTCATCTGTCTGTTTATCGTTTGGGTAACATCATGTGCTGTCTGCACTTAGTGTAATTTCTTTTCTTCAGCCTTATCTGCATCCATTTTGGGGTGCCAAGATACAGGTAGAATTCTTCACTCAGGTTGTGCAACCAAGGAGGGCAGAGCAACGCACTGCCTGTTGTGACTTTGAGGTCTTAAATGTTACAGCAAACACAGGAAGGAAGCATCATAAGGCATGAATCATCTCGGTTCTGAGAGTTAAGAACCCTTTTAATACACTTTGTCCTCAACCCAAACTTTCCCCTCACAAGCACTGCTTCTCCAGACCCAGAAACCCTTGGGAGTGTGCTTCTCAGTTGTTCAACTCTCTAGCAAACATCTGCCCCCAGCCTTATTAACCCAGAACCTTACCCAAAACTAAATTAACAGGGGAAAAATGCTGGTAAAGCTAAGATTAGCATAGACATCCATTTCTTAGGAAAGGTTTGATGACAGTGAAATCAGTTTTGCCCCAATGCTGGAGGGGACGATGCCCTGAGAGGCCCTTCCCACCCACATGAAGATCTCATTTAGATTTGATACCTTACAACATAAAGAAAAGTATTGTAGTTAAGCCGGATACCTGGACCTCATTCAGTGGCACCATGGACAATGCTCTCCACACAAGAAACTCTGAGTCAGTTTTTCAGTTCTGGTCCCCTCTCACTCACTGGGCTATTCAGGGCCATGCCAAGACAATATGCTCAGTCCCTGGAGTAGTAGCACAAGTCGAACTCTTGATGCTCAATAGTGAACCCTCTAGCCAGTTTAGGAGCCGCATAGACAGTTCTGAAAGGAGTCCCATCCAGTTTTTCTCAGCTGGACCTTGAAAAATGATGGACTTGCCAGAAGGGGTGGAATATTTCCCCAGCCACAGTGAAAAAACCAGACATTCTCTCTTTTGTCTGTCTTGTACAGCACCTAGTACAATGGGGTCCTGGTCCATACCCGGGCTCCTAGGCACTATGATAATACAAATAAATATTACTATGATTATTTATTTACTAATAAGTGGGGCCAGGAGCAAAGAGATGACTTCTCCAAATAGAAATATTTTTGGGGTGGAAGTCTCACAAGAACTACAGTAGAACCTCAGAGTTACGAACACCTCGAGAGCGCAGGTTGTTCGTAACTCTGAAATGTTCGTAACTGAACACAACATTATGGTTGTTCTTTCAAAAGTTTACAACTGACCATGGACTTAAGACAGCTTTGAAACGTTACTATGCAGAAGAAAAATGCTGGTTTTAACCATCTTAATTGAAATGAAACAAGCACAAGAACGATTTCTTTACCCTGTCAAAACTTTTTATTTACATTTTCCCTTTATTTTTTTAGTAATTTACATTTAACACAGTATTGTACTGTATTAGCTTTTTTATTTATTTATTTTAGTCTGCTGCTGCCTGATTGTGTACTGCCGGTTCCAAATGAGGTGTGTGGTTGTTAGTTTGCCGCAACTCTGGTGTTCATAACACTGAGGTTTTACTGTAGTTGGTTTTCACATGAGAAATGCAGTACTCCTTGCTTGGATCTGAATCAGAAATACTGTGGAAATAGCTTAGGTAAGAGAAACACTTGCCACAGGAACATTTAAAGGCACAGTAAAAGAGAATCTGAAAAAGGGATCTTATTGACATGCTTACAAGTAAAGGGACTGAGAATACAGAAAACAAAAAACACAAAAACAAGCAGCAGGCAAGGCCTCTTTGAATTGGGGATCTGCCTCCTTATGTTAAAGACGGGCTCCATGCTGCTGTCATTAAAAGATGTTTGTGCCTAGAAGAAGCCAGGTAAGTAGGATAATGAAAATATTATTGGTGATGCTGAAAGAGACAAACATTCGGCGAAAATATTCCTGGCGACACTGAAAGGGAAATCTCCTTAAATCTTAAACAGGAGTAAATTAGGGACATGATTTGTACCTTCACAATAGCTTCAGGAAGTCTCCCCTGAATTAAGAGAATGAACCAATTAAGGCACTGAACAATGAGGAAATCTCTGCTTGCTCAGAAGGGTTGAGGCCCAGGAGGCAGGATTATATGCTGTCTGCTAGCCAGAAAAGGTTTCAAGGTTTGGGTTCATTCAGATAAACATCCAAATACCCAAACTGACCTGGCTCCCTTGATCCAGAAGTCAGGCTGGATATCTTCCAAAAACAGGCTCGGACATGACGTTGTAACTTTCTGTTTCTGGCAGAACTGAAAACACCATGTGAATAGCATTTCTTGACATATTTTGGTACTTTGCCCCCCAGTCCCATGTGTGACCAAAAAGCAGAGGCAAATGAAAGTTTTAAAAGAAGAAAGTTAACTGACTTTCTTCAACCTTCAGAAAATGGGCAGTGTTTGATTCAGCTCTATTCGATTTTTAATTCTGTATAGGTTCCTAGACTGTATTCATCACCATAGTACCTGAGCACCTTGTGGTAATGCATTAAGTGAGGTGAATTACGTCTATCACATGTTGATATTTGTTTTCTCATTCTGTCTGGTGTGAGAGACGTATGTGCAGTGGAGCATCTTGGTTTGGTAGGATTTTGGGACTTTGTTATGTTTTTAATATACAAGTTTTTAAGTGTTTATGTTAGAGAAGGCAAGGTCAAAGAAATGCACCTTGCACTTGGAGTGGAAGGTAATGAAGTTTGGGATGGTCCTTAGTTCTTGGGGGAGTTCGTTCCACAGTCTCAGACCAGCCTCTGAGAAGGCTCTGTCTCCAACAGAGATTAGCTTTACCCTTATTGTAGGGCGTTCCATTGGGCCAGAGAAGCATAACTGTTGATTGTGTTTTTCATCCCAAAGCTTTAAGAGGCCTTTTAGGTATCCTCAGTGTACCTTGAAGATAAGGACCAAGACCTTCAATTGATTTGCTATTCTGTAGGAAGTCGGTATAGAGAGCAGGTCTGATGTGCTCACAGCAGCCTGTGGGTGTGTCTACACTGTAATAAAAACCCTTGGCACTGAATCTCAGAGTCCAGGTCAGCTGACTCAGACTTGTGGGGCTATGAAATTGCAGTGTCGATGTTCATATTCAGGCTGGAGCCCATGCTCTGAGATCCTCTCCCTCTCCTCCACAGGTCTAAGAGCCTGATTCCATTCCCAGCCCAAATTTTATAGTACCTCAGCTGGAGCCCTGAAAGTGGAAGGCAGCTGACTTGGGATAGCCACAGCTGTGCTGCTGGACATTTATTGAAGTGTAGACAAACCCTGTGTTGTTGAGAAGACGTGGTGCAGTATTCTCTACTAGTTAGGGTTTCCTATGCTCTGAAGGCTTTGTGCCCAGGTATACTGCACTGATGTAGTCCAACTGAAAAATGATGTAGGCATAAATAACTGAGGCCATGTTATCATCTGCCAGGGTGGGATGGGAGTCTCCTATCCAGCCAGATATGAGAAAAAGCATCATTCACAGATGCTGGTACATGGATCTGAGGGTATGTCTATATTGACAGCGGCAAAGTCGCCGCCGTTAGATTGATCTTTCTGCATCAATTGAGTGGTCAGTATAGACCCACTCGATCGATCAGGAAGTCGACGCTGGTAAACCACCCCATCAATTGGCATAGCGCTGTGTTGACGAGAACGCTGTTCCTGTCACTGCAGTGCAGTGAAGAAGCCACACAGAAGGGAAGCACGGCCGTCGACAGGAGTTATGCAAGCCACTCTGCTTAGCTTGTGTAACTCCCATCAACTGCCACCGAATCTCCTGGTAAGTGTAGACCAGGGCTTAGTTTCAGCGAGTAAACCAAGAATTCTCCTAAACTACAGGCTGAACTGACCCACTGGGGGGCAAAGGTTCTGGGTTGATTTTATCTATTTCCTCTGAGTTTTTTTATTTAGATTGTAAGTTCTTTGGGGCAAGGATGGTCTCTCACCATGAGCCCAATTCAAAGCCCATTGAAGTAATTGGAAAGACTTCCACTGACTTCAATGGCCATTAGATCCAGGCTTCAGTGTCTGTTCAGTATCCAGCACAATGAAACTCCAATCTCAACTGGAGACTCATGAGGCTACCGTAATACAAACAACTAACAACAATATTACCCTGCTCACTCATCTCTGCTATGTATGGACCACACCATAAGGGGTCGGGTCCCTGCCACTGCAGCACAGTAAGATAAATCAGCCCCCTTTTTGCCCCACCGCAGCCCCTATAAGGGCTCCACTGAGTAAGAACAAGCAAATTGCCAAGCACAGGAACAAGACCCTACATCGCTAATGACACACTACCCAAAACCCAGAGCTGCCAAAGGCACTCAGGATACTGGAACCTTCGGCACTGTCCCAACAAATATTTAAACAAAGCCACCAGAGATTTTTCCACAGACAGCAGTGAAAATAAGTGGCGTGTCTAAAGACCAGGGAATCTAATTAAAGTAGCTAGGTAATCTAATTAATCAGGAGCTTTCCCTTGAGCTGACAGCAAGAGATATTAAGGAAAAAACCTCTCAGTCCAAAATGCCTGCCTTTGTCATGGGCAATGAATCATTTCACTGTGATGTACCTAACAGACATCTGCTGTTGCTCAAACAGCAAACTCTACTGCCTCGGGTAGTGTCCATCTAAGGAATACTTGCCCTTTAAAGGGCGCAATCCACGTCACCAGGGGATGTTCTGTTGAAGGCGACTCAACCTACTGGCACCCGTCACCTGGGTAAGGCCATCCTCCTGAGTCAGCCTGCAGGGTTGAAGCAGCCGCATGTGGGCTTTTCCTCACTTCTGCTTGCTCTACTCTCTGAAGGCATTCCTGCAGCTCAGCTCCACCTCCAGAAAGGAGCTACCTCTTCCCTTGACACTCTTCAGGCTTGGCTCTGTCAGGGCCCACTCTCAACAGCATTCCTGCTCAAAGGCACTCCAAAGCTTTCTCTGTTTCACTAACCTCCCCTCAGGTTCTTCACACTCCTGCTGCCCCTGAGCCACCACCACTGCTCAAGAATCTATTACTGCTTGGGGAAAATAAATGATCCTGGACCTTCTGATTGTCCATCAGAGCATTCCAGACAATCCCTCCCAACCTGGCTTGAGTGATTTTACACTCCATCTAGTTTTGAGTTGCAATGTTTTACTTCAGTGAGGATGGCTATTCTTCACAATCCCATTTGTCTTTTACAAAGACTAGAGCAACCTAGTTTTGAAAAAGCAAGAGCAAGAAGGACTCGGGATTCTAATGCAGTGAAAGCAAAAATAGTTTAAAGCTGAACAAGCAATGAGTTTCGGTTTGTGGCCCGGAAGAAATGTTACTCATATGGGATATTTTGCATTGTTCTCTTCAACTCCTCTCTCAAACAGCTTTCATGGCACTGAGAGAAACATTTTTGCAGAATTTATGGAGACATAAGTCTTCTTCAGAGCCAGTTTCTTTACACCACCTCTGTAAAAATGATGCTAATGCCAGAGATAAATGCTGAAATAAATTAAAGAAGCTTTTTGTGTGTCATATCAATTAATCTTTTCACCAGCCCAGATTGATTGTGCGTACTGAACCCTTATGGGGGTGTTAAAGATTTGATACTGAACCATGTGGGCTTGCCAGGGATAGTAGCACCAAACAAACTAAAACACTGAACAACAACAAAATATCAAATGACATTTCCATTAAATCCAACTCCCAATAGAAGTGTCCCAAATACCAGAACGTTCAGAGATCCAGTTTATACAATTGGAGTGAAAATATAGCATGGTGAGAGCACACAACTGGAGCTATATATCCTTGAGGACAGAAAAAAGGGGCAAAGGGTGGAGGCTGCAAGTCACCTGATTTTCAGGGTAATCACTAGCAGAAACCATTGCTCATTCAGAGGGAATTGCTCAAGTGAAAGTCAGAGGAGGAGGGGCACAGGGAGAGGGTAGAGATCTCTAATTTTACACTCAACTGAGCAGTGTGAGCTAGGAAATTTAGAGGGGGAAACTTCCATGCCCTCTTTGCTCCTCTGAAGTATTGTCCTCGCTAGCTTAGAGAGGATGGTTTCTTCTCAGGTTAAGGTATTGGCCTGGAGCTCTTGAGACCTGGGTGTGATTTCTGGCTCTGTCACTTCATTTTCTGTGCCACCAGCACAAATGGGCTATATTAACGTTTCCCTTTTCCCACCCTGTCTGTCTTGCTTATTAATTGTAAGTTCTTTGAGGCAGTGACCTTCTCTTAGGCCATATCTACACAACGGGCATTACAGTGGCACAGCTATGGGTCTGTAGTAATGCTTCTGTAGTTCCATAGTGTAGATGCTTCCTACAGCTAGAGAAGGGGTTTTTCTATCACTGTAGAAACTCCACTTCCACAACCAATGGTCAGTGAAAGCATTCTTCTCTCTGCCTATCTGCTTCCACACTGGAGGGTTAGGTCATCATAGCTACAGAGCTATGGGGTGTGAACTTTTCACTCCCCTGAGTGTATAGCTATGTCGACCTAACTTTTAGGTGTAGACCAGCCCTTACTATGTGTTTGTAAAGTGTCTAGCAGAATGGGACCTTAATCTCTAAAGTACTATCCAACTCAATGTTGTGATATGAAAAATTCTTAATAATAGTAAATTAAGAATTTAAAATAATTAATTTTATGTGCTAGCTGTAAAATAGCTGTGTCCAAAGCAACCTATAAGACTTTTGCAAAAGTAACTGCCATTATTGTTTTTACAACTAGCTGAAATCTTTTGAACAAAACTATTTTTGAAAGAATTTTTTGCTGTAAACTGAGAACATGTCAGTTGGAAGCGACAAAGGAGGACAAAAACCAGTGTATTGGTTGATCACAGGATGCAGCCATGGAAAAGGTTAATACTATCCTACGATGCATCAGGGGAGGTATTTCCAGTAGAGATAAGGAAATGTTATTACTATTATACACTGTCTGAAATATAAGTGAGCATTTATATTATTTAATACCAACATGACAACATTACAATGATTCATACAAGATATGCCATGTCAGGTACCATTGGAAAGCTCATGATTCGCTCAGATTGATAAGTGCATTTATATGTATGTATCAGTTTTGTATTATAAGTTCTAAATATGTATGGTATATTTGTATTTCAAACTTGCGCTGTGCTACTGGGTTACACAAGCAGATTAGTGTCAGCATTGATGACTCAGCAAAAGCCATTACCTTTATAATGAGTCTAGGGAGAGAAGAGAAGCCAGGATGGCACCTATGAGTTATCAGGACATGTAGGGACATGCCTGTGGTCAGCGGGACTGCAGATGCCTTTCTCTGCCCATGTGCTGTGAGCTTCCATTTGAAACAAGCCACATGGCAAACCAGAGACAATAAAATGGAGCTTCATCATCTCGGTCTTGTCTTCATTCCTGCTTCCTACCTCTGGATCAACTATTCTATACCTGAAACTGTGAGACAAAGGACTGAGACCCATCCAGGTACTGGACGTACACCAGACGGACTGTACAAGCCTGCAAACTCCATAATTCTGCTGAAAATCTGATATATATGGACTTTAAAGTCATTTGTATGTATCTAATTGCTTTAATCATTTAACATCTCTCTTTTTATTCATTTCTTTCCCTTATTATAAATCTTTAGTTTAGCTACTAAAGGATTAGCTGGCAGCATGGTGTTTTGGGTAAGATCCAAACTTATATCGGTCTGGTAACATGGCTCACCCTTTGGAGATTAGGAGAACCTACCTTACAAAAGGAGACTTAAGGAGCTTGGCTTACTTAGCCTAACAAAATGATGGATGAGGAAAATATAATTGTTCTCTATAAATACATTAGTGGGATAAATGTTAATAAAACAGGGAGGGAGAGGAGTTATTTAAGTTAAGCGCTAGTGTGAGCACAAGAACAAAGGGATATAAACTGTCCATCAATAAATTTAGGCTTGAAGTGAGACATAGGTTTCTAAATGATCAGTGGAATGAAGTTCTGGAACAGCCTTCCAAAGGGAGTAGTGGGGACAAAAAACCTAAGTTGTTTTAAAGACTGTGGTGGATAATTTTATGGAAGGGATGGTATCATGAGATTGCCTAAAATGAAATATGGCGCTATTAGCAAATATTTCCAATGGCCAGAGATGGGACACTAGATGTGGAGGGTTCTGAGTTACTACCAAGAATTCTTTTCCAGGTGTCTGGCTGGAGGGGCTTGCTCATATGCTCAGGGTCTAACTGTGGGGTTCAGAATGGATTTTCCCCCAGATCAGATTGGCAGAGACGCTGAGGGGTTTTTGCCTTCCTCTGCAATATGGAGCACAGGTCAGTTGCTGGGTTGAACTAGAGTAAATGGTGGATTCTCTGTATCCTGAAGTCTTTAATTGGAGATTTGAGGACATCAGTAACTCAGCTAGATGTTAGGGGCCTACTACAAGAGTAGGTGGGTGAGTTTGTGTCCTGCAATACGCAGGAGATCGGACTAGATGATCAGGATGGTCCCTTCTGGCCTTAAAGCCTGAGCATAATTTTCCCTAGAAAAATGGCCTTCAAAAAAATGCAACTCTTTCAGCTTTTTTAAATGGTTCATTTTTCCACAAATTTTTCACTACATTTTCATCACAAATATTGATGAAAATGTTATTGAAGTGAGGAATTTTAGCTTACCAGAAACTTACGAACATTGTTAACAATTACGATTTAAAAATGATAGAAATTTTCAAGCCCTGTGAAATAGAAACAATTTAAAATATTTTCATGAATGTTTTTTTTTTAAATTTACCAGCATTAATTATTTTTATTTATTATTTTTTAAATACCAACAATATTTTATACAATTCAGAGATATGGCCCCTGCCTCCCAAATAGATTACAAACAAAATAATACTATGGCTGATGATCCCCCTGTAGGTTGTTCTTTGAGGTAGCTGGTCTCAAAAGAGTTGCCTCTTGAGAGTTATGAGTTAAATGGATATCTCAAGGTGTTACCTAGCTGTTGGGAGAAATAAAGAGGTTACAGTATTAACTCTAAATGTTGAAAGTTATTCAGATCTAACTTTAGTCCATTCCTTTATGTAAGCAGCTAGGCCAACTAGCCTTTCTCACTGTTGACTGGGGTCAACATTAGAAAGATGATAATCTTCCCTAGAGTTTTGGACTTTCTTCAGGTGTTGCCTGTTTACTGGTGGAGGGAATATGTCAGATGATTATGAAACTCTCTCTGAAATTTACTTGAAACAGGAAGAATGTCACGATCTTATTTAAGCCTTGTTTAGCTCAAAATCTTCATTCATTTCTTTACTGAGATGGGTGGGAGAGGAGAAGTGGAAAAGCACTCTGTCTTCTCCCTTTCCTCTTGATGAACAGATTGTCTGCTTTTCTTGACCTGTACAGTTTGACTGCATTGGCTTGATGGGTATTGGGACTGAATATACAAGTTTAAGAACATGTTTTGGATTGGCATTCAGCTATCCTTTCGCCAAAGTGTGTTGCTGATTAAAGTAATGGCCATACCATCTAAAGAGATGGATAGTCAGCTTCCCAGACTCTTCACATCTGATTAATAATTCACTCGAAACATAAGGTTCACACTCGCCTCCCCCTCTTCCCCAACAAAAAAAATCAGACTCAGGGGCCAATACTGTTTACTTTGGAGAGTAGTCTGCCCATATCTATTCATCGACCAGTTATATGTTCACCTCAATAGGCAGAATTGCTTTATATCTCTTTCTGTAATCTAGATGGATGCTTGTGCTTCCCTTATGCTGAGATGAAAATAGCTTAGCTTCCCCTAGGAGGTATTTATGGGATTTCTTCTAGTGAATCTTTTTGATATTGCTCCTTCAACGTGTCCAGACTGATGATGCTTGGGGCATTTTTGCCATAGCAAAATCTGCATACATTCCTTCATCTGCTTTCTGCACCAAGATACTTAATGTGTCACAACCGTACAATAACCGAACTCTAGAATGCAGATGATTGTACTGTAGTTGCACATCAGTGGAGGATCTACAAACAGCCATTATCTGCTTCTCCAAAGCTTATAAAAACCTAGGGCTAACCCTGAAGATCGGCAAATTTCTCCACCTGCCTGCTCCTGGTCATTCATCAGATCCAGCAAGGAAGTTCTACATTGACAGAGAGGAACTGGAAAATGTATAACACTTTGCCTACCTTGGTCGACATCTCTCACAAAAGGCAGACATAGACATCAAGATTGAGCACAGAATCCGCTGTGCCAGCCTTGCCTTCGGCAGACTGTTTCACTGGGTGTTCAAAAACCATGACACCAGAACACACACTAGACTTTTAGTTTACAAAGCAGTGGTAATTCCAACTCTCCTCCACGGCTGCAAGACTTAGGTGATCTACAAAAAACACTTGAAAAAACTGGAATGCCAGCACCAGCACTTTCTCTGGAAGATCCTCAACAGGAAGTGGGAGGATCGCTGCACTAATGTCAATGTCCTCATGGAGGCCAACATCTTCAGTGTTGAGGCCCAAATTTCCAACACCAGCTGAGGTGGAGCGGGCACTGCGTGAACATGCCTGCCCACCAAAACAATTGTCATATACCCAACTCACCAAAGGAGAAAGGAAACAGGGAGGCCAAAAGAAACACTTCGAAGACACCCTCCAGACCAACATCAAGAGATGTAGTATTGATTCCACATACTGGGAGACATTAGTCCAAGACAGGGCTAACTGGCAAAGACTTGTCAGAGAAGGAACAACCACTTTTTAGGAAAATCGCCTTGCCCTGGTTGCAGAAAAATGCCAGGAAAGAAAAGACAGACAACTGTCATGCAGCAATTGTGGCCCAACCCTGCCTCCAGCACCATCTGCTACAAGTCTGTGGCTCAAGGATCAGACTCCTCAGTCACCAAAGGATCCATATAAAATAAAACCTGTGAAAGAGATCATCCTCGACCCTGAGTGATTGATGTTGGTTTAATGTGTTCAGTGACTCTAAAATTGCTGTAGACTAACATGTTGGAAGGCCAACTCTGGGATGGACATTAGAACAGAATGCAACTTTGTACAGCTGCATTAGCGGCAGAACAAAATCAACCTGCAATTGTAGGGGCCATTATAAACAAAAACAAAAGTTTTAGACAGACCTGGAAACAAATCTGATTTCTGGGTAAAAAATCTTGGTGCAAGTGGAAGGATGGACGAAGATGAAGTATAATGTCCTTGATACCAGTATTCCATTTTTCTCAGCAGATAATGACTCCGAGATAACAAAAGTGTAGACTCCTCAGATTAGGCCAAGGTCATCCTCTTATCGTGTCTGGAGCTAGACACAACATGACTTTAAATTGTCCGGACATGGCTCTGACTATAGAGTTCTAATAGTCAGTGTATTTACAAATCAGCTTTGCCCACTCAGGTCCAGCTGTCATCAGCCTCCAGTGGCTGACAACTCCTGGAGAAAAAAAACAAAAACCCCTCGTAAAGTCTTATAATAGGATGAACATTATTTCCTATACTATAATTGTATGTCAGGTTCCCCAAAAATATTTGTAAAAAATATTATATCAAAGTTACATTGACATACTTGAAGAATTAATTAATTATTGTCCATATTATATCAGTACTCCATTCAGATAATGGATCTAAATAGATGTGGTGATAGCTCCAGCTGCAGCTCATTTGTTTTCTTTCAATAAATGAAGTTAACTGACTATATTTTTTTAAATGAAGGTAATACATCAAATTATTCCTTCAACTACACTCATGCATTTGTAGAAGAGTGCACTCACCTCTGGAGTGCTCACTCATGGC
Organism: Mesoclemmys tuberculata; assembly: GCA_007922155.1. Classification (NCBI taxonomy): domain Eukaryota; kingdom Metazoa; phylum Chordata; order Testudines; family Chelidae; genus Mesoclemmys; species Mesoclemmys tuberculata. Next base: position 21,118,932 of record ML675622.1, read on the forward strand.
TGGGCATGACATATCATGCTCTCCTCATCCAGAACCTCCTGTCATCAGTAGCTCCAGCATTGCAGTGGTCTCTCTCTTCTCACTGCTTAGCCCTTTGGCCAGGTCATGCTTAGTCACGGCCTTTTGGGGGGTAACAGAAAGTCCAACATAAAGAAATGTTCAATCCCTCTGTCCAGTCTGCCACCCTTGATTCTGGACCCAGTGGTCCAAACACCCTTTTCTCAGGGCCCTCAAAAGTCCTTATTCCCTTATATGAGAGGCTTCACTCCACCTTCCTTGTAGGAGGTAGGCAACCCCAGACCCATTCTCTACAATGGTTTCCAGTCCAGGTACCATAGAATAGGTAGTCAAGGTTCACTCCACCAGACTCCTTGATGCAACTTCTCTGGATTTCGTCCTAACAAGCCTTTCCCTGGGCTTTCTCCTCACCCTGCAAGAGCCTTCTTGTTCCCAACAGCTTTCTTCACTCACTAGTACCAGGAGAATGACTGCAAAGTGTTTCCCTGCAGATCCGTTCTGCTTTAAACTTCCTCTGTTTATAGCACAGCCCAGTCTCTCCTCAAATGGGTTTCATCATTAATTAGGTCTGGCCCACCCTTCAGATGCAACCAGGTTAACTGGTCCCTCTAGCCCACGTTAACCATTTCCCCGAATGTGTGGGGCAGGCACTCCATCACCGTAACCCTATTGGTTAGAATCTTAAACTAACATGTACACTGATTTACATAAAAAACTCTGCAATGAGATAAAGAATTTTTTGAATGTATGCTGAGAACCATCATCTCTAGAACTGCATTTCTCTGGAAACTTCAGGAAACATAGGCCATAAGATGCAATACCTTGGGTGCCTAAAGTTAGGCTCCTAAATCCATAATTAGGCATCTAAATCAGTGGCTGGATTTTCTGAGCACTTTAATTCCTGCTGAGTATAATTCGAGTTACGGGCACTCATCATCTTGGAGAATCAAGCCACTGATTCAGAGGTCTAATGATGGAAATTATGATAGTGCGTAGTTCTTATACAGCACTTTCCATCCATAAATCTCAAAAGGTTTTACAAAAAAGCCTAATTTTAGACACCCAATTTTGAAAATTTTGGCTGTAATTTCTTTCCATCCAAACAAATGTATCCAGGCTATGCTGAAATCACCTGAAGGGTAAATTATGCCTTTTATGGAACAACCCTGCATTGGGGTGATTGATATAGGGGAGCATTGCGTCAGTAGCAGCTCTGAGAGGGATTCTGTCTCATGCAGTGTATGTTTGCTCCTGCAAGCGTATTCATACGTGCATGAATAAAAGCACCCAGTGTTCAAGTGAATACAATCTGGCCACATGAACATTTTGAAAAAGAATGCAATACGAATATTTGTTTGTCTGTCCAGGGTTTTGTATCATATAGTACCCACCCCCATCTTAGTGTATCTCTTCATATCAACCATACCAGTAGTAGATCCAGGAATCAACAGCAAATGCTTCAGATTTTCTGCTTAATCTTCTTGTCACGTTGTTCCACCACTTGATTTTTAGCTGCAATAAACAAATATTCCGAATTGTGATCAGTAATTCTCCTGCCTTTCAAACTGAAACAATGTTTTAAATTGTTTTGTTTTGTTTAATTTTCAGATGGTTTTTACCTTTGCTTAACCCCATCCTCCACATCTAGCTGATTTTCAAAATGAAACATCATTTTAAAATGAAGATTCAAAATATTTCATTTAAAAAATGTTGAAACAAAACATTTCAACTTTTTTTTAAAAAATCCATCTTTTTTCAGACAAAACCATTTGCCTAATTTGACCCAAACATACGAATAGTGTAGCCACTGACATTGGTTAGCAAATAAACTTTGTCCAAAAAAATTTCACCCACTTCTTATGGAGGTAAATGCAAGAGCCAGTCTGCTTTCAGGGGACAGCTCACACAAAGCTCCAGGCATTAGTCTTTAATGTTTCAACAGTGGTGAGTCCTGAATACAGACACATAAGCAGACACATTCAAATATGCCATAGGGCTGTCAAAGAGAAAAGCAAATTCTAGGTACGTGCTTTAATAGGTTGATTACTATACACTATCAGTTTATACCAAGCCAACACATCCGGTCAAGACTCAGTCACAAACTGTAAGGCAGAACGAACCATTCTCCTTCTTTCAGACAGACGAAGTGAAAGAAATTATCTATCATCACAGCAACTTAGCAACTGATCTGGGTTTAGAAATTTTACAGTGCCCTTCCCAGTTCTTGAAGGAGATCAGGTAATATGTTGACAAGACTGAATCTTGCTTTGCAGAAAGAAAGCAGTGAATCAGAAACATCAGTACAGCCTGTCTGGTTCCTGCATACCTTTAAGGCACACTGTGTGTTTTAATAGGCCTTGGAAAATTTGGTAGAGTCTTGATGTGACTAGCTGGTTTCATCTAGCTCAATATTTTCAGAGCCCCTAAATTCCACAGGCTTCACTTGGCTGCTGTGGCAGATCCTGCATGGCTCCTACCCCCCGGGTTCCCTGCCCAGTTTCCCCAATCATCTCCCATTGATATCTAATATGCCACAATCTATACCCTGCTTCCCTGTGCCATGTGTATAGCCACTGCACAGTTTAGTAGGTTCCCAGAAGCTATGGGTCTGATGTGGACTTTAATCAAGTTCTTAAGCACTTTAGATAAAACTGAAAGAAACAGAGAAATCCCAATAACTACGTATCATCCATGCTGTTTGTTTACTTTCTAGTTTGGACAGTGACACTAGTCAGGACAGTTGTCCTATTGTTTCTCATTTCTAATCAGTTTTAATGGCTAATTCTCACCAGCCCGATGCTAGCTGTATTCATGTTTCCGGTACTGCAGAGATTGTTTGCACTCAAAACAATCCACACTTTGTCCTTATCAATTTTTTGTTCATTTCTATTCTTAAAAGGATAGGTTTTGTTTTACAAGCCTACATTTTGGACCTAAGGAGACAATAACAAGTCTGGGCACAGACCATTAGACTTCAGCATATGCTAGTGAGAAGAAAGCATCTGACGAATGTGAGCAGTGTGAAAAGTACAAGGACAGCAGCTGGACTGCATGCTTACAGCAGGATAACCACATATAGATGTTTCGTCTAAAGTAAAGTACGATGCCCTCAAGGTACCGAGGCCATCGAAGGAATACAGCTCTGGTGCTGAGCTGTAAAAAGATCAAAAAAGGAAGGGAAAGACTAACCATGACAAAAAGAAAAAGAGAGAGAACAATCTGATAGCTTATCTGCCTATTCTCCAGCTGCCCAAAAGGCTGCACTGAAATGCCTGCTCTGGCATTTGCCTTTCTACTGTTCTTGTGGTACAAAGCCATGGAGATCAATGGGCTACAGACTGTAAGAACCAAATTAGCTTTATTGCTTTACAGAGACCTTTGGAACTATCCAAATGTTGCATTCTCAGGAGAGCTACTTTTCTAAACAGAAGGCTTTTTTTTTTTTTTTTTTTTTTTTGCCAATCCAAATCCTTTTTAAATAAATCCATTACTGAGGATCTAAACAGTCACTATCAAACATCTAAAGTAAAGCTATAAGGCTGGCTTCCAGCAATGAGACCAAGCTGAAAGGGCTTGTTAATTATTTTTTAATGTATATTTTTATAGGCTGAACAAGGAACTTTTCTTCCAACAAGACAGACAATAAGCTGACCCCCATTAATCTGATGTGAGCAGTGTCTGCTGAAAGAAGTGACCACTGAGAAATTGGTCAGTATTTTTGGCTCTCTGAAAAATGCTATAAAAATAGAAACAAATAAATTGTGTGTCTACAAAGATTTTGTGCCTGGTAAAATCAGTCTTCCTTTTAAGCACTTCTCCTGAGGTGGAGAGGAAAGAGGGAAGAAATGGGGATGGATACCTCCAATGAATTCTGTTTGGTTGGTTTCCAAACACAAGAGATTGAGAAGCAATGATCATCAGGCCCCCTGCTGTGTCTGAAAAGCTCAGCAGCTTGCTATATCTACAGGGAAGAAGGATTTGAAACCCACAGCCTTCTGGCCAGAGATGGAAATCACAGTGTAATACTGGCTAAGGAGCAAGCTCCTGGGGGAGAAATGTAGGCTTGGAAAGTGCAGCTTTCGGGTTGAGGAAGTTCTCTCACACATTGAATACAGATAGAGGTCCAGCTAACATTTGAAAAGGTAATGGAACACAGGACATGTTTACAGTTGCAGCATTGGAAATGGAATTCAGATTTTAAAATATCAGTTTCCTCTGGGAAAACTTAAAAAACCAGAAATATAAATGCATATGCAAAGGATTTTTGATCTTTGATGCTACACAATGATCAGTGCAGCGAAAAATGAAGACTGATTTTTTTTAATTGGCAAATTTGCCAGTCTCATGATATCTCAGAAGAACAAGACATCTGTCTGCAATTTACAAACACAACAGGATTCCACATATGAACTCACTGCAACAGTCTGTGCAAGGATCAATAGCCTCAAGTCAATATACTCACACCAATGTGAAAATAATATAAGAGAAAAATCAGGCCCAGAGTATTACCAGCAAGGGAGGGAAAGAATTGTTCAGGGTGATGTAGGTGGCTATAACTAGGATTAATGGGGTGAAAATAAAACTAAGTATCAGGAAAATCTTCCTGTGAGACCTTTCCATGTGCGGAAGACTTTCTCAAGGGAAGTGGTCAAAGCCTTGTCATTTGAATCATCTAGGCCCTGATTCGGCCTTCTTTAGGACAGGCTCTTAAACTTGTGATTTACTTTAAAACATGGTCTTAAGTGCCCCAATGAGGACACATGATTAAAGTTAAATACATGCTTAAATGCTTTTCCTGAATCAGGACCTTAAAACTGCTCTGGACAAAACAATGAAAATAGTCTGACATTGGCTAGGCTAACGGAGAGGAATGGATTAGACAGAAGACCTAATTTAGTGGGATACTCAGACGGAGGCTCGCAAGCCACAAGTGGCTCTTTAATGTGTCTCCTGCGGCTCTTTGCAGCACATGATGTTAAAACACTGTGTGATTTAATTATTAACCAATCTGTTATTAACCAATCAGCATGCTTTTACTAGGTTATTAACCAATTGTAGTTGATAAAAATAATAATTCGTGGTCAGTCATTTTGCTGTGAGAATAATATATATAGTAAATGAAACAGTGAATTCACACTGCTGTGGCTTTTTTTGAGTAATGTTGATTGCTAAATTGGCTCCTGAACCACTGAGGTCTGAGTATCACTGATCTAATTGGTCTTTTCCATCTTTAACTTCTCTAATTCTTTTTATACAGTACAGCTTGTACAATTTTCCATGCAGCTCTCTGTACAGACTGTCGTAGAATCTCTCAGCCATCACGCAGTCAATTAAACTATTCAGAGACGATTTCCCATTTTGCCTTTACATACTTCATGTGCCTTCTTCATTTGAATCTGGGGATAATACCTTAGGTGTAAGATCAACATTTCCCAGTAGGATATTGGTTCCAATCTAGATTAGGCCAGTAGGGACTGATAACTCTTGGGTACTCCGTGTGAAATGGTTTTACTGATCACAGTCCTGATGGACAGATGTCCACATCACAAAACCTATTGTCACAATTTGTTCTAATTTTCACCCTTTTAGGCATTCCTAGCAGAGAAGCCCGAAGATGACTTAACTGTGGAGCATGAATTCCCACCTAAACTCCATGGCATGGGCGCTGTGGCACACAGCTTGCCTTGCTGTTTTCAAATGTATCAGCTCTGTGGACAAATAGATTTCTTTCTCTGCTGCTGTCCATCTGGCACTTTTCTATGCCATGAAATACACTGACTTTTTTAAAACAGAACTTCCTTACACATCTGTGTGCCACTGCCCGTTTTATTATTTATGACCTTCACTCCCATCTCATCCCAGAGAGGTTTTGACTGCTAAAGACTTTTCATCTCTTTTTTTCCCCAGCGATACAATGATTTAGTTTTCTACATGTGTTTCTTCATTGTCACAGCGTGCTTGTGTTGTTCCTCAGAACTAGCACACAAGCACTGCACACACAGAAACAGGAGGAAACAAAGCAGGAGCAGAGGGACAGAGACAGGCAGACAGAGGCTGTGTCTGCTTCAGTACCTTCTTTTTCTCTATAATTTATGAGTGGCTCTCTGTAAAGGATTATATTATTTTCTGTGTGAAGGCCATTATGTATGGTTTGGGAGTCAGGGCATGCACAGAGGAAGTAAGGGCAACTGAGGTGCTAGAGACAGAATTCATGCTTCAGGGACATATATGAAAAGCAGGTAGAAGTCTGGCTTGGAGATTTCGCACCTTTACTAGACTTCGATACTGTATATATGGGTGCAAAAACTGACTGAGAAAGTTACTTTGCTAATTAATAAAATACTGACACCGAATTATCTGATCTATTAATTTCTGGGTTGAAATTTGTTTGAGTAGGGATTTTCCTTTTGAGAGGCACTCCAGAGACATAACTGAAATAAATTACTATGGTATTTTGTAGGTTTCCCAGTCATATACTGGGCCTGCTGTTGTTTAATGCTAAAGAGAGAATTCTGCAGAAATGACCTAGAGCTTTGCTGAACAGGTTGTTGCTGCCGGTGCTCCAGGGCATTCTCGGGTTTTTTGGACTGGTAAATCTGTTAGGACAGAATAAAATTCTTGTCCCCATATTAAGTTGTAGTAAAGAAGAAGAACGTACAGCTTCAATGGTGCTCGGTGTTTGATTTCTGGCAGAAAGGACTTTTTAATATCCTGCTAGTCTAAAGACACATTTACAAAGTAAACTGAGTAGAGCCTTTTATCTCTAATTCAATGGTTTGAATCCTGTCCAGGTTGCTAGTGATCGAGAATCCCACCTTTCTATTGTCTGTTTAATGGATGATGTGATATTAGTTTGGTGGATCTGTCACCTTTCAGGGTGCAATCCAGACCAGTAAGAAGTTGTGTCACTGCCTGCCCCCAACCTTGGGTGCCTCATAATGGTTTGCCATTGTAGCTCCCAACCTGGGCCCTCACAAAAAGCCTACCAGCGTGCAGGTCACACTGTGTGTGTGTGTGTATAGCTGCGGCCCTGATCCAGCAGCTCTAACCCCAGCAGCCTGTAAGCAACACAATCATACTCTGGCTTCCATCAGCCTTGGTAACCACCTGCAAGGTGACCCCAACACACTCCCAGTCCCTAATTTTTCCCAAAACATGTGTTCTGCACTGTCCAGCCCTCTCCTGGACAGTTCAGATACTAAAGGTCCATTGCCCTGTAAAAGTTTGCTTCTTAAACTGGAGTTACCCAACAGTTCAGTTTAAATACAAGACTGGATTGGTTCAGATTAAAAAATACAACAAGTTTATTAACAAAGGAAGATAGGATTTTTAGGTGAATTCAAATATCAGGTATTAAAGTCAGAAATGGTTACGAGAGAAATAAAAACGCTTTCAAGCAGAAACAATTTAACAAGCTAGACTTGGTTCAAGGTACAATCCTTACCATTTTAGATGTGTGTGTATGTTAGAGAGAGATCCTCTAGGGTTTGCTGCCCCTTTCTTTTATAGTCCAGTTAATCTTTGAAGTGTATTCTTCTGAAGCCCTGTGGCAGTCCATACTATTATGGTCATCACTTTTACAAGACTATGGTAAAATTTGTATGAAGTATGCCTTGTGAGGTATCATTTGAAAAATCATAATCTGCTGATTATCATTATTCTGTTAAAATATATGTAACTATACTATATGTGAAGTTACAAAATTTTACTGTATGATTGTTACTGATATATGTTGTAATTCTGGTAACACCCACAAACCAGTTTTTCAGAGACAAAGACACACTAGCACCCCAGACAGGTGTTAAATGGCCATCACCTACATAAGTGGCCATCCTCCAGCAGAGTGGAAAGCGTAAACAAGAAATTTACATTTCATCACAAGGAGGATTCAAGTATCACATGCACAAGGGACTGTGTGTCACCATGACTCAGCAAGAATGTTTCTGGCACAAGAAATTGGATTATAAAGAGGGAGGAAAACACTTGACTTCACCTCTCCTCCTCCTATCACCCTGCTCATGACATCAAGGAGTCTCAAAGAACTGAACTAAAGGGGAATGGTCTCAAACTGAAAGGACACAGCCTGTGAAATTTACAACATCATATGGTAAGACAAAATCTTTGCTTTTAAGTTCACTTAGCTTGTCAAGTTAGGTATTAGCTTGCATTTTACTCTTTTATTTTCTTTTGTAACTAATCCTGACTTGTAATCACTTGATTTCTATCTTTCTGTAGTTAATAAACTTATCTTATTGTTTTATCTTGACCAGTATGTTTGGATCAGAGTATGTGAGCAACTCCCTGTGGGATAACAAGGCTAATGCATATATCATTTTCCTTTGGATGAAATGACGGACTTTCTATGAGCTTGCGTTGTTCAGTATTGTGTTGGACAACACAACATGCACATTTCTGAGTGACAAGGCTGGAACTAAGAATTTGTGGATGTATGTAATTCATGAGTGATAGCTCAGAGAGCTCATGTATTTAGCTGAGAGTGAAGGTTGTGTAGGAAGGCCAGGGGTAGATGTTCTGACAGCAAAGCAGTGTAAAAGGCACCCCAGGCTAAAGTAAGGGGAGACAGCTGTTCAGTGGTCCAGATTGTACTCTGAGGAAGGTCACATTTATACCCCTCAAAGCAAAAAAAAGAAGTTGACATGTAGTCTGGTAGTGAAGGAGGCTCCATGTTCTTTCTTCTCACTCATGTTTGCTGAAATGCAAATTTGCTTTGTTTCCTGCCATCTCCTCTCCCTGCTTTCTTGAGGACCCTGTTTATTACTTATATGTAAATTGAGATAAAGACAGTTTCTTCATTCAGTTTACTTATGACTGGGCAAGGCTATTTGGTTTTGAACCTGTGCTACAAAAATTAAATGGGGATTTCATAACTTTACATAAAACATTGCTACATGCATTTCACCATAATAGTGTTGACCAGTGAATTATTAGTTTTCAAATGTTACCACAGAAGGCATATTTTGTACAAAGATTATTACAGTAATGTGTAAGGTCTGAATACAGGGGTGCTTTCAGCCACAGGGTCTCAGTGCAATTCCCAGTGGGAAAGCCCCTTGGGACAAAAGCTCTCACTACAACTGGCACTAGCTGACTCCCTTGTGAGCAGCCTCAGCTGAGCAGACCCGGACTGAATGGTCAATGGAGAATGAACTAATCTCACCTCTTGAGGTGGTCAATCCAGGTTCAGAATGAAGCACATTTGCAGGATGGTATAACAGAAGCTTGTCCTGGTACTGCCTATTTTGTACGTATTCTATGGGTAAATAAAAAGCTCCATTCTCTGCATCTGACAAGCAAGCCCGTACCTTTCATCAAAAGGAAATTCCCTTTATAAAATGTGGAAGCATCTCCAAACAGAGATAGAACCAAGATTGTAAGATGTCCTCTGCGCCATAATGAAGGAGGACAAAACCAAGTAAAATGGGGCTAGTGCTGGCAGCATCAATAATGACAATTTAAAGGAAGTTCTGCTGCTTCCTTGAGTGAATATCAGCAAGCAATAGCCATACACATTTCCTCACAACAATCCTTTCTCCTCCCCTCTGATGTGCTTCACTCCAGGCCTAAGGGGTCCCCATGTGAATGGGTATGTTCAGTCTACATACTCATTCAAGTTGCAACACTGGCCCCACTGAAGTAATAGCAAAGCTTCAATTGACTTCAGTGGGGCCTGAGTCTTTGGTCTCTCGGCTGAGACTGCTTGCCATGCCACCAACAATATAATTATATGGACATCTGTGCTGTCCAGAAACTGAAATAGTATCAAGCCGATGATACACAGGTCACAGAACAGCCATCAGATGATAAAAAGTATCTGACATTACTGCTGGCTTGGACAAGATTTAAACTGGTGACTTAAAAGCGACAGTCTCCATACCCCTCTTCTCCAGCCCGCAAGCCACTCACTGCTCTCCTGAAAATGTGACTGCAGCCAGCGCACTAAATGACAGAAACCCGGGTTTCATTAAAAACGAAGAGCCAGTTTGTCTAAAGGACTCCACCTTCACCAGCCCCCACTGATAATGAAGTGGCCAAGTTTTCAAAAGTGCCTCGGTTCATTTTAAGTGTCTAAACTGAGCTCTGTGGAAATCTGGCTTTAAGTTGTACAGGAAATAAAATACTTTGACAGTTCTGTGGAGATGACAGAATTAAATTTAAACGGGAAGAAAAAAAGAAGACGACGAGAACTTCAAGCTGCTGTAACTATTCCAGGAAAATTTACCAAACACAGCTGCTACATTTAGTGTTTGGCTAAAGGATGAACATTTGTTTCGAAATGTGCTAATAAAGGAGTTGAAAAGACACAATAATGTTCTGCCTTCCCCCCTCTGCCCACCCCTCCCGGCTGTAAGCCTGCACATGATTGCTAGGCAACTAGGTAGTTGCCCTGTCTGTGAGTAGCGGACAAAGGCCCTATGGCCACTGGCTGTCCCCACACTTCTGGTGTGGGGCAAACTGATCACTGTCAAAGTGCTCTGCCAATGTCAGGCAAAGCAAGATGACCCTGAATCAATTCTCTCTTCTTGTGGGGAAAAAGTTCTTGAGGGTCACTGAGGAATAAGGTGAACCCTTCCCGCACCCTAATCCATGAACTTGGTCAAAGCTTACTGAAGTAAATGGCAAGACGCCCATTGACATCCATGTGCTTTGCATCAGGCTGTAAGTGAAGTGTTGAGCAAGAAGTGATTGGGTAACAACCTTTTCACTTGGCCTGTGAGAAGTTGATGAAAGAGCCCTCAGCCACACAGTATGGAATAGTGAACAAGAATCTATTGGCATAGTCTGCCCCACGTTTCAGATGTGATGGAGCTTCAGACAGTACTGGTGATGGCCCCTAAGGCTGTGTCTACACAAGGAAATTTTAACCAAAAATTTGCACCGGTGTTACCACCACCTTAGCTGAATTTTTTGCAGCACTCGTGGAAGCTTTGATGTAGACAAGGCTGCAGTGGCTCCAGGCATTTTTATTAATTGACAAATTAAACCTACTCAGAAGCTTTCTCTACTTCCACTGTTTAATCTTTCAAACCTTAGACTCCACCTCCAGAGCTAATGTAATATACAGGATATTAAAAATGGTGGAAGCGTTGTCTACAATTAATTGTCTACACTAAGGCTAGAAGGTAGTAGACATACTCACATTAGATCGGATTGACCTAATGCATGCTACAAATAGAAGTGTAGCCATGGTGGCATGAGTGGTGGGAGGCTAGAGGCCTGAGTATGCACCTAGGGTCTCAGATGGGATCATTCCCCTTGGTGTTATCACCAGGGAAGGGGGAGGGAGGGTATTTTTAGTGAAATTCCCTAGTATACAGAAGACATTACCCTCTTAAGTTCTTAGTGCCAGCATAGACACACCACTGGGAGAGGGTAGGAGCATCATTGCGAGAGGGGCAGCAAGAGGATGAGCAGGGCAGTAGCAACTGAATGGAAGAGGAGAGAAAGTAAAATAGCCTATATGCCTAAAACAGAGGAAAGCAACATACCGAGAAAAAAAAAAGAAGAAAATGATTACCTTTAAAGAATTAAAATAGATAAAAATGAAAACATTTTACAATATCCATCTTCGGAGGTGAATTTTAAAAGCCTCTTCACCCACACACGAGGGCAACACACTCAGATCTTACAAGGCAGTGGTGGTAAAAGTCCAAGGACTACTATAAAAAGTACAACACAGAGGCGACGCAGGGGGGGAAAGCAATCATGCTCACGTGCCCCCCTCCATGTATTGCTTGTCTGGTACTGAGCACGCTCACGTGGGCTGAGCATGCGTAGTAACATTGCTGAGGCTGGCTGCCTTCACTCTGCCACCCCACTATCAGCAGGCATGGGTTGTCTCTGGTCCAGCTCTTCAAAATCTAAGGGAATCATTATTTCTGTGCAGCACAAGGCTGTCTAGGAATGGCTAACTCATTGAGACAAGGGAAAATGTCTGCGATTGGTTAAGCTGTATCTGCATCAGACAGTGTGAAATGTCTGTGCTGTAGACTCTGAAAACCGGGGATCATTTTACATGCACCTCAGGAAGGATTTCTTATTGCACTGTAAAAGGCTTGTTAATTTGAACATTTATGGGACGCTAGAAAGAAAATTCTTCAGCACTTCTTCAACTGCATCACAAGCAGCTAAGCACATCACCATTGGAGACAGCACTGGGGAAGTAATACATCCAGAATAATATCGTGACCAGCTGGCTGGTGTTTTGTATGTACCATGGGCCTCTCATGGATGGAATCAGACTTGCTAAACTGTGCACCAGGGACCCTATTCTAAGAGCAGTTTATGAAGTTTCTTCAACATGGTGGCAGGGACCTGTTTTGGGAGCTTGGGAATCTATCCATGACGTTCCAAATAGAGTCATTCTGCAGCACAATAGTAAAAGCCAAGCTCCAAGTGGACTTAGGCCTTGTCTACACTACAGAGTTTTGTTGAGACGTTATGCCAGTGTACAGCCACCGTTGTAATTAAACCGCTGTTGCATGTCCTCACTATGCTTCTTGCCTCAGTGGAGTGCGTCCACACCACCAGCTCTTACATCGACGCAGGGAGCAGTGCACTGTGGGTTACTATCCCCCTGTGCAACTGAAAGCAGGGTGCTTTGGGAAAGGTTTGCAATGCCTCATAGGGCAAGCACAGCATCACGTGATGAAGGTTTCTGAATCCCATCATTTCATGAGTACCCTACTAGATTGACAGCCGCTTTTCAACAGAGACAGAGACAGTGTGTGTGTTGGGGGACAATGAGCGTGTCCGCATGCTGTCTCTTTAAGTTCAGACAGCAGCCAAGAGCAACCAATCCTGAGGCAGAAGCTGGCACACAGACCCCTGTCTGTCCCCTCCACTCCAGCTCAGTGGAGACATGTACACTGGCAGGGGAAGAGGGAAGCCCTGACATCAGCCCCTGCCTCCCTTCTTGACTCTGCACAGCACATCAAGAGTCTCTCCCTTCTTCTTCCCCAGCAGCATCCCATGCTGCCTGCATGCCTGCCATGGGAGAGCAGGATTGATTCCTTCGGAGCTCTCCTGCAGCCTCCTCTCCCCACAGACTCAGGAGAATGATCCACCCCCTCACCTGTAGTCCAGGCAGGAGCACGCATGCTGCTGGGAGCCGGCATGCTCAACTAAGCAGTAGCTGTGCGAGCTCTCCAGGCTGAGCAATTTCAAAGCTTCCTGGGGTTTTGAAAGGGGACGGTCGCATGCCCTGGAATGCAGGGCAGTGCAACAGAGTTCCAAACAGTGAGCAGACGTGTCAGGAGGCACGGGGTATTGTGGGATAGCTCCTGGAGCCCAATTACAGCACTCAGCGTCTACATTAACGCTTTAGCGCTCGACTGCAAAAAGCTCTGTGCCTCTCATCAAGGTGTTTTTATTTCGTCACCAAAGCAGGGGAATTTTGTTGGCAAAGGGAGCATTGTAGTGTGTACACCACCATTGTTTGTCACCAAAAACTGACTTTTCTCGGCAAAACTCTGTGGTGTAGACTAGCCTTTCGATTTGTACTTTCACGGAGTACATGGTGCTGAATTTCTTCAAAAACCTGAAGCCACACCAGTTTATCATCAGTCACTAGATGGATAATCCTAAATGAAATGTTAATGATCAACCTGCACAGCGCCTACTCTAGTTACAAAGAACACTTGGGATGTCCTGAACTGAAAGAAGTTAGCAGAAAAAAAGTTCATTTTTCTCTTTTTCCAGTTTCTTCACTAGTTGACATCAATTTGAGAATAGTCATTTCGGCCCTGATCCAGCCAAACACTTAAGCATATGCTTAACTTTAAGCAGGTGGGCATTCCTAGATTTCAATGGGATGGTTCACATGTTTAAAGTTAAACACATGCTTAAGTGCTTTGCTGGATCAGAGCTTTTTAATGTTTCCATTTCATATGCTCCAATTCTACTGCCAATGAAATCTATGGCAAAATGCCCATTGGTTTCAGGATCAAAACAATAGACAGTTACTTGGTTCCTCCCTTGGGTCTTGATTGTACTCCCATTGAGGTCAATGGCAAAATTCCCAAAGGCCATCAATGGAGCAAGATTGAGTCCTCTGGTATAAACATCAATCAGGGACCCCAAAAGGCCCCTCTTTTTTAAAAGATTTACACATGTGCAGCCAGGAACACTAATTGGAGGGTGTTCTATCAGAAACTGGGATTTAAAAAACATTACATTCAGGTTGCCAGCATTCTCTTAAGCTCCAGAACACTTCCTGGCCCTTTAAGTGGGTTCACAGTTAGGAAAAGAGTGCAGTAAAATTAGCTTTTTGGGTACAGTTCTCTTGTATTTTGAGTCATATGTACTTTACTGACAAACACAAACATTTACTGCTTTCAGTGCAGCGGGGTAGCGAATACAGCTGTGGAAGAGCAAGCTGAATTCCCCTTTGCCTCATGTATTATTGACAAAATTGTCAGTAATGGCGGAGGATAGTGTATGAAGATGAGATAACATAGTTTAATTTTCACACACCTGTCTGAACTGGCAATGCTATCAATTAGAAAAATCCTATTTGTGTACAGTTAGCTATGGAATTGACTGAGGACAAAGAAATATGAAATATCCTGATAACATTTTTGATATGTTCACTTTTCCAACCATAACTACTTTAATATAGCAGTAATTGGAAAAATCTTGTACTTACAGCACAAGATTGGGAGTTGGGAGATGTAGGTTCTACTTCCACCTCTGCCGGTGATTTGTCGCGTGATCTTTAGCAAGTCACATCGCCACTCTGTGCTTAAGTTTTCCCATCTGAAAAGGGGAATCATACTTCCCTGCCTCACAGAGTTGTTCTGAGGTTTAATTCAACAATGTATGTAAAAATATGTAAGACTATTGCATGGAAGGTTGCTATAACAATGCAAAGAATTATGTATGTTTGACTGTATTTTAATTAATTAATTGAGATCGTTGGAAAATGAATTGCAAATCTGAAACATCCTTTAATATGTTTTTACATTTCTATAATGTTGCCGCTTTCTGCATTATCTCTGGAACGTGTACTGCATTCAAAATACTTTACTTTTTAAAATGTGTTTGAGAAATGCCTCCCTGGGCTATTTAGAGACTATCTTAACATTTGTGAATTTCTCTGCAATCCTGTTAATCAAACTGAATCCTTAATTGTATCAGAAGTAAAGGAATTTGGACCCTGGCCCAGTGTGCATGGAAATCAATAGGAATATGTCTGTTCACTTCAGTGGGCTTTGAATCAGGCCATTGATCGGTAAAGGGAAAATGGTGACTTTGCTACAAGTCCTATGTATGGGGCAATGCATCCCAGGAGCAGACCAGAAAGACAATTGAAACACAATCTGCCTCCCGCTTTCCACCCCTGTGCTCTGTGGGAGGGTGTACCCTATGTGCCAGTCAGCATGGCAGTGCTATGGCTCCACCCACTCCCTGCCCCTGACTGCACATTCCCCCCCCCCACACACACACACGTGTGCGGAAAGGGGAGTAGTGGCTCTGACAATAAGCGTGGTCCTTATTGAATAATGACAGAAATATTGCAAGGATTCAATATTGATGTAAAAAAGGCACAAAAAAGAGATCAAAGTTGGTCAGCTTTATGAATCTGCGGGTTCCTGTGAAATGAGTTTTGAACTTCAGTCCAGTTCCTTTAGGTGACCACCATGGCAGCTAACAGAGATGGAAATTCTTGATGGCAGTAGGGCTAGTTGGAAAAATCTCAGAACATTCAAATTTTTGATGAAAATTGCACACTCTAAAAAAAGTCCCATAAAACGTAGAACTAATCAAAAAATCAGTTTTGATTAAAAAACAATGTTGGCATATATTTTTTCAGAATGATTTTCCCCCTTTTTCACCAGCTGAACGATTCAGTACTTGGCCTCTATGCTAAGACAGCCAATGGTCCGACGAGACTGAACCCTCCTGCAATGTATAGAAAGTATTCCTTGCAGGACAGGGTTGAAATATATTTTATTTTTAAAATAAAATTTAAAACAAGTGAAAAGCCAGGTAGATTTTAAGGGCTAACCACGATGACAAAGCTTACAATGTACACACAATTTTGCAGAGGTTTCTGCATCAGTTATTTTAAGGACAAATGTAACATTTTAATATAACACAGGCAGGCAAAATCTGTTGTCCAGAACAGGTGGGTTTCAGTGAGATGTTGGAATGACATTGCAATTGTATGCAGTAAAATTTATTGTCTGTGGTAAGACTGTCAAACGCAAGAGGAAGTCTGATAATTTTCTATGCCATTTGCATTTAAGAGCCAGTAACCAACCTGGATTTATTGTCTGTCATCCTTCAGCCCAGACAAAGTAGGTTATTTTATATCTATCTATCTGCCTATGGTATTTACATAGCACAAATCACTGAAAGTCAGATTCTAATGCCCCTGCTTTCACAGAATCATACCTCAATCACAAGATGTTTCCTTGGAAGAAATGGGATTGCTTGTAGAGTTAGGTACTACTGAGCATGAGTAAGGGTATCAGGAATTGGCCCTTTAGTATTTAAGTGCTAAGATTCTGCTACTAAATTACACTTTAACATGCACAAATCATATTTAAAAAGGTAAACTTAAGGGGGTAATGAATCTTATTTGATAAGACAAGAAAGGGAGTCCCAAATAATTTTAGTGTAGAAACTAAAACACTAATTTACAATCATCATAAATGAGGATGCAAATTGTTACTTGGAGGCAACATCCAGATCTATTTAGCCTAGTAAATTATAGTGTAAAATCTAATTGGGGTGAGCCAGACCATGTTCTGTAATACACTAGGTTTCTTTAGATGAGGGTGCTGTTGTAGTTTCTCTGGTCATTGGTTTAAACTATGTTTAATCTTAAAGTGAATCTCTCCAAGTTACACATGGCAGTGCTCAGGGAACAAAGAAACCATCCTGAGCTTGCAAAACTGCATCACAAAAGCAAGCTGAGTTCCACTCCTCTTTCCGTGTACTTTTACTGCAACCATCACCACTGTAGCTGTGCACCTAACAAATGTATTACAAGTGAACACAAGAACATCTCTGTGCTACTCTCTCCCCATTTTGCAAGTAGTTCTGAAAGGCCGATGCATCTTTGATCTTGTTGGAAATGAGCAATTGTGTAATGCCCCCTTAAGAGTATTTGTACCTGCTGTAATTCCTTCTGACATTCCTGTGCAAGCCCTTTTCAAGATCTTCCCTTCTTGGGCTTTCCAGAAAAGATGGACATTCTGGCCATATAAGACTCCTGGTATGTTCTTCTCACTATCATTCAAAATAAATAGCAATTGGAAATGATTAGGTCTTACTGCCTCACACTTGGGGAGATAGCTCTCTCTTTCTCTCCTTGCTATTAGCAGTTCCTCCTAGCTGGCTAACCCACCTGCTCTCTAGAGCTCCCTCTAGATGTAAGAAGGAACTACCCAGTTAAAAAGCAGTTAAAAGCAGCCCTTCATAGCAACTGTAGCAAATATCAAAATACTGTATTACTTCCTTTACAAGGGTTCAAAGTGGTGGAAGAAGGGAGTAACAGCTGTAAAGCTTTCAACCCTAAGGCTTTGTTCTTGTCCTATTGAAGACAATGGCAAATGCCCCGACTGCCTTTATTAATTCAGGATCCAGCCATAGGAGAGTCGGAAGTATGGATGTATTTGATATTTAGAGTAGAATAAAATAGAAGAGATTTCCAGTCACAAAGCAATTAACAAGAAACAAAGGTTAATAGGCCAGTTCAATCCTAGATATCACCCCAGCAACAATAACACATCTGTCTCAAAGGCAGCTTCGTTTTCAGACCCTGCAGCAGTTTTAGCTAAATATTTTATTTCTGTTCTTTCTAGTATTGACTTTTTATTACATTGCAAGAGTTTAAAGAGTTGGCTGTTAATCTGAAGCTTGATAATTGATGGGGGGAAGTAACCAGTGCCCAGTTAAAATTCCATTAAAAACAAAACAGAACAAAACAAAACAAAAAGCAATGCCCTTGGGAGTTGAGGCCAACAATGTATATATTTATATAATGGGGTTGAAAGAGTTAAAATATTATTACTATAAATACTGTCACGTTTTGTTTAAAATAGTTAAAACGTCTCATATGATTGTAGACATATTACTGCCAACCCCAAATGTTAAAAAAAATCATGAGTCAAGACCGCAAAACTCATGAGAATAGTTTTAAAATTAAGTTGAAAATCATAATTTTGACTAATTCTAATTTGCCGTCTGCTTTTAAGCATTTCGGATTCACTGGGGACACATTTCCAAGCTTTTCTCTGCAACTATGAGGACTAGAAACATTTTAAAAATGAAAAGTGAGATTCTCAAATATTCTCATGATTTTATCAGCTGAAGCTTTAAAATTGCTATTTATAATTAGACTACATCATAAAAAACTACACTGCTGTTGATCATCTAGTATGATAAAGGGGAAAGGAGTTGAATTTGCTTTTCTTTTTTTAAAACCTAACCACGCTTTTTAACTTTTTCAAAACTTACTTTTTTCTGTATTCCTGCCTTCATTGCCTGCCTCGTCTCTGCTGAGCTAGGTTGCCCTTGGTAGCAAGTGAAGCGTTCATGTTGCCTATGCCTCAGCACTTTGGCCAGAGGCGAACTGTTGGAGGGCAGGTGAATGGTTGAGTTGCAAAATCCACCGGAGAAATGAGGAGATAGACGAGACATTTATATTTAAGGGACAGCAGCCACGCTAGAGAGAGAGTGCAGATCCAAAATGGGAGCTGTCCGGATGTGATCAGTGTAGAAAGGATTGGGGGAGGAGGGGAGAAAGGCGAGCCTATGATATAATGAAAAGAAAATCGATAAAATCACCCGTCCACGCCCTATCCCATCACCTGATGAAAGTAACAGGAGGCACATTATTTCCACTCCCAGCTCTCCCCAACTATTTATGTGTGATGCTCCCCTAAATCAATGGGTTGTATCGTCCCTGAAATTGTTCACAGCCAGCCGCTGGCGCTGGGATAAAATGCAGGCCACAAAACACGTGGGGAGGGGAAAGGTTCGAATTCGCTTTCTCGTGCTACAGTAACACCTTACTCCACAGGTAACCCCCTCTCGCATCCTTGCGTTCCCTGGGACCCGGGGAGTCAAATGCCACTCCATGTCGGGATATCAGAATCTGGCCTTGGAAATGTGAAGCTTGCCCACGTTTCTGACAGAAGGGTATAAAAGCAGAGCGGAGTAGGTATTGAAACTCTCCTGTGCTATGTCTCTGTGTAAACGCCCAGTGCGGCAAGGGAAGCGTGGTTGCACCGATACTCACTGAAGACGCATAAAGAAGATCACCGACTTTTATTTGGATCTCTCTTGTGGTTATTGTCTATTGCTTGTAAATATGCTTTTAAAAATCTGAACATGCTTCTTTCCTGACCGATTCTTCTCCCCCCCCCCTGCATTTGGCATGTATTGTCACTCCCCTCCCTGTGTCTCTGAAGGAGTTAAAATGAATGTGACCCTTTTTTGCGCAGTTTCATTAAACACTTTTCAGTTATCACGTCATCAGGGATATGCACCACGTTGGGATGGTGCAAGGAAACCAGAAGCTACTGGTGAGCCGTGGATTGGGAGAGCTCACGCGTGCCTTTGTTGTGGGACCCACACAAATGGTGGTTATTGGCTTCGTTTGTGTACGCCTGAAAGAGAGACAGAGGCACATGGACCGAATGTGCATGCACAGAGCAGTGGATTATATTCAAGACATGCTGATTGTCTGGACGAAGGTATCGCTACAATTTTCAGATGATGCCACGACTGTGAAGAAGAGATAGATGCAAACTCTTTTGTAATTCGATATCTATTAGATATTCAATTTTCTTAGATGTAAACTGAAATATGTATAGATTCTTTGGGGAGAAAGGCAGCCTACTTATTAAGTCTGATGGGAAAAACGTCAGTGAAAGCAAATCGTCAGTGAAAAACGAAAAAGAGGATTTTCATAACATTGCCCCCCCTTCTTTCCATCCAGCTATGCTGAATATTACCTAAGGGATGGGGTCAGGCAGATGAGAGAAAAGAAGCTAATCCACTGTGGGGATGCAAAATATATCAGGGTGACGATGAAGCTTTGCTGCACAGCTTGCCGACGCTATCCACGCTTATTCTGCCCCATGCCCTGGAAAAAAGGCCCCTTCTCCTCCTTATACATTTCCTGACACACTGCGGACAGAGGAATTGTGGGTGCAATGTGGAGAATGCATCTGTCTAGACGTTAGGCAGCGTGGAAGCTGCATTTATATTTTGCATGTAATTGTGCAGGATTACGGCAAGAGAATATAGTGTAGACGCAAATCTCCGAGGCGATGTAAACGTAGGTTCATATGTATCGGTGTCTATATGTGCGTGCATCTCCGTGTTTAGAGATGCAGAGGTACTGTAATGTCATGCCCTTTGCATCCAGCATCCGTGCTCCCCGACGTGTGTGCGCTTCGTGCAAGGAACCTGCCCTCCCTGGGTATGAATGATTTACACACGCGAACTTTGGCGGTGTGCGTGCAACGCCTGGGCCCTCCTGGTACATGTATGTGCGTGGCCCACGCACGGACGAGCATGGCAAAGTAGCGCTGCCGCATTGCTAAAGCGCGCGGTGGATTTTATTCCGCGTCTCTTTTGATTGACGTCTCTTGCTGCTTCTCTTCAGCCCGCACCTCCCAGCCCATTCCGCTCCCTTCCCGCCGGCTCTGCCCGGCCGAGGAGCCGGAGACACACAGAGCCACGGCGTGGATTCGCGAGGCCAGGGTCCCCTTGCCGGTTCGGTGCACCGCACTCTCGGCGGATCGCTCCGACTCGCCAGGGCGCCCCGCTAGACCCACAGCTCCAGGGGGGAAAGGCTCTAGGGGGGTCCGCGGGGGGCCCAGCGGGGCAGAGCAGCAGCCAGGCTATGGGGCGCAGAGAAACCAGCAGCAGTTGCAGCAAACAACCCCGGGAGCCAAGAGCTGCGCGCACCCGCTGCAGCCAGGGATCGCTGGGGACCAGCCTCTCCCTTCGCCCCGCACTTGTTGCTGCACTCGCTGCGGCGGGCGGAGCGGAGCGGGGCCCTCGCTCGCCTGCAGCCCCCTGGAAACCGGACGCTCTGGGCTCTGGGTTATAACTCGGGGGGGGGCTATAGTCGCTCTGGCTCCTGCAAACTTCTCCCAACTTGCCCGCTGCACCCCTCCCCGCCGCCTCCTTGGGCGGAGGCTGGGACTGCGGGTCAATATTTTTGCAGCCGCGAGGCGGTGTCTGGCCTTGGGATCCGGCTGGGCGCTAAGGGGCGCCCGCAGCCTTCGGGGGACGAGAGGCAAGGGCCGCCCGGGAGCGCGGCGGGCTCCGTGCGTGCGTGCGTGTGTTTGGTCGCTGCTGGCTGTCACCTCAGCTCACCCCTGTTTGCACCGCCGCCTCCCCTCCCTCCCCTCCGCGAGACGTCAGCCGCCGCCGCGGGTTGGAAGCCAGCGCCGCGCGCGCTCCGCCCTGCGAAAAGTTACCGGATTAATCATTGCAAAGCCCCGGGACCTGCTCGGCGGCGCGGGGCGGGCTCAGCCCCCCCCCTCCCCCTGCTCCCTCGCCGGGCCGCAGAGCAAAAGAGTACAGAGCAGCCGCGGCTCCCCGCAGTCGGGAGGGTCCGATCCAGGCTGCACCTGCTAGCGGCGGGATCGCCCCACCCCTCGCCTGGCCGGCGCGCACGGCCCCTCGCCCGCTCCCGGGAGAGGATGGGATCCGCGGGGCAGAGCGCGCGCTAGAGCCCAGCCGCCCCCCGCGCTCGCACGCGCCGCTTGCTCGGCCTCCACCGCAGCCTTCCAGGCGGACTGCGCGGCCTCCCCCCCGCCCCGGCCCCGGCATGGAGGTGCAAGTGGGGCTGGGCAGCGTCTACGCCCGGCCGGCGGGCAAGACGTTCCGGGGAGCCTTCCAGAGCCTCTTCCAGAGCGTCCGCGAGGTGTTCCAGGGCCCCGCCGCCGGCGGGCCCCGAGAGGAGCCGGGCTCCAGCCCCCAGCCTTCCTCCTCCGCCCAGTGCCCGCCCGGCGCCCGCCTGCCCCAGCAGAGCCCCCGGCAGCAGCAGTCGGGCTCCCCCGCCTACCTGGCCCTGGAGGCGCATCCCCAGGGCCACTGCGCCCCGGCGGCCAAGGGGCTGCAGGCGGAGAACGCGGAGCCGGCGCTCACCCCCTCCTCCTCCTCGGCCCTGATGGGCTCCCCTTTCCAGGGCTGCTCGGGGGACCTCAAAGACATCCTGGGCGAAGCGAGCGCCCTGCAGCTCCTCCCGCCGGAGGCCCAGGCCCGGGGCAGCCGCAGGGAGGCGGCTGCGGCCAAGGAGGACTTTCTGGGGGACAGCGCCAAGGAGCTGTGCAAAGCCGTGTCCGCCTCCATGGGGCTGGGGGTGGAGGCGCTGGAGGCGCCCGGCGAGCTGCTGCCCCGCGAGGATTGCATGTTCGCCCTGCACGCGGGGCACCCCCGCGCCGCCCCGCTCGGGGACTGCAAGCACCCGGCGGGGGCCGCGCTCTTGGAAGAGCCGGGCAGCGGGCCGGCCTCCTTCAAAGGGCCCTCGGCCGCGGGCGGCGGGCCCGGGCCGGGCGAGAACAGCCTGGCCGCGGACTTGCCCCACGGGCTGGCGCTGTACAAGGGCTCCCCGGGGCTGGAGGAGCCCGCGGCTTTCCAGGGCCGCGACTATTACAACTTCCCGCTTGCGCTGGCCCCGCACGCCCGCATCAAGCTGGAGAACCCCCTGGACTACGGGCCCGGCAGCGCCTGGTCTGCCCAGTGCAGGTACGGGGGGGACGTGGCCGGCCTGGCGTCCCATTGCACGGCTTCGGCCCCCGCCTGGCATTCGTTCTTCGCAGACGAGGGGCAGCTCTACGGCCCGTGTGCCGAGCCCGCCGTTGGCCCCTTCGGCTACGGGCGAAGCCAGGGGCCACCGGGGCAAGAAGGGAGCGACTTCTCATCCGACGTGTGGTACCCGGGAGGGGTGATGGGCAGGATGCCCTACGCCGCCGCCGCCTCGGGGTGTATCAAGAGCGAGCTCACCCCTTGGATGGAGGGCTACGGGGGACCCTTTGGGGAAATGCGGTAAGTACCCGGCGGCATGGGCAGAAAGGGGGCCTGACCCCTCTCCGAGTTCCTTACCAACCTGCAAAACGCCTGCTCGGTTTAATCCCCCGCGCCCTGCCCTCTTAGCAGCTTTCGGGAAAAGTCCCTCGAGCACAGCGAACTTGTGCATCAGAAGCCAACGCTAAACAGCGGTGACTTGCATCGGTTACTGTGAGATCAGCGATCAGACAGTCCTGACGGGCACTGTTTTGGGAATAGACACACCACGCAGGTGCTTGTAATACGCTAGATGCCCTGGCTATTGAAGCAAGGAGTTAGTTGTAAAACTTAGTGGGCATTTTTCTCCCAGCATTTGTGAAGTGCAGATTCCCTCTAAAAATCCCAGACCAAGTTCTTGGGAAAGAGGGCTACACGCATTTCAATCTGAATTATGAAGTAGATTCAGCGAGGCAAGTACAAAGTGTATGGAACCGGTTTGCCCTTTAAAAGGTGATGGGTTGCATTCATTGTTTACTCTAGCTCATAACAGCTCATACTCTCAATACAGTTTGACTGGGCTGCCTAAATAGAGTAATAGTTTTGTGGTTTTGTTTTTGTTGTACTCTGACCAATGCTATAGCACTGCTTCTTGTGCAGCTCATTAGGTGAGACTATGCCTCTGTTACTGTTCTAAAACTCTGGATACCGTAAGATGATAGAACCATCCATACTTCTTTTATCACTTACATTTCAATTAGTTAAGTATCTGTTTCCAGAGCACTAACAGGTTGGGGTGCTCTAAGCATATGGCCCTCATGTTAATACATTTGTAGTACAGACGCTTATTGAATTTCAGATTTTAAAAAAATTCTCTGAGCACTAGACTTCTTTGTGAGTTGAACCGGAGACGGATAACAGTACTGGGAGAAATTAAACTAAGTGAATTTGCTCTCATAAAAATATTCCTTTTAGATTTAAAGTCTGTGTTTTTAAATGCAGTTAGAGGAGCAATAACTAAGATTGCATGCTAGAGTACTTTGTAAATATTTACCAGTAAGGTGGGTATCCTCTTCAAACAAACAGAAGAAATCTTATATATTTTGCAAGAAGGAATTCACTGAGAGTCATTTCCCCAGGTCCTTCACTGGATGTGTTAAATCTAGCCCAAAGTAGGAAGTAAACACAAGCTGTATAAACTAGGTAAAAATAACAGTGAAACAATTGGTGCTTCATTGCACTGCTAGTAATGGCAAAAAAATTAAGTACCTGATATAATCACTCCAATTAAGGATATAAGCCAATGGTGCCTGGAAGGCAGAAGGCTTACTAATGGGCTGTGCTGCATTTTTACATCTGGGTGGTTCGTTCAAATCTAGCTCTGGTAATTAGTGTTGAGTACAGTGTGTAAAGTGAATTGGTGATTTCAGTCTGGGTACTAACTGACAAGTTTCCACATCCCAGCTGGCACGGTTCGTAACAGTGAGCAGGCCAAAGATTCAAACAGGCAAGTCAAGCAGGTAGGTAATCCTTTCAGATCAGCCTACTGCAAGAGACGCCTACTTGTCTCTGCTTGTGCAGTACCTGTTTTGTTGATAAAAAGACACCTTCATTTTCTTGAGCAATACAGCACCTACCCTGAGCGCTACGTATAAACTATTCTAAATAAAAAATATGACAAAGAAGGAGAAAATCAAGGGAATGTTAAAGTGAGTCTGACTTGCACAGGTCATGCCAATGGATCCAGAGTTAAGTACAGAGTATTCTTTGGGAGGCGGCGCAGCCCCCACTGGAGTCAATGGAAAGTAATTGAAGCTGACTGAGGGCCTTACATTTTTACCTGTCATAGCTTCTGTCAGTGGATGGCATGATTTTGAAGTCATAGGGTCCAGTCCTGCAGACATCTTATTCACGTGTGTGGTCCTTGCTCACGGCATAATCACACACATGAATAAGGAATAGTGACATGAAAGCATGTAGGATTGGAACTGCGTAGAGTACAGGGTTTTTCAAAATATAGTTACTTTGGGTGCTATTTCTTTGAACCACATAGTGTATGTAATTATTTAAATTGCATCTGACAGTGAATGACACTTTGTACTTAGTTTAATTTAATCATGCTTAAGTAAAAAGGAATAAGGTTCCTGTTCTGTGCTGCTAATAGTGTACAGTTCAATCCCTGCCAAGGTTATTTATTATCTAGATGAGATTCCCTATTACCCTTACAATTTACTGTCCATTGATTGCAGTGTGCAGTTGCTTTTAATTTACTTCTGGATATGAACAAATAACAGATGAATGGACAATCAGTGTTGGGACAGAGTCTGTGATTTATGCACCAGTTTCTTAGACTATAGTCCAAGCGATGGCAGAGAGTCCCAGGAGCTACAGTGGTTTTGTACGAAAATTCTTTCCCTCCCTTCCCTCCACTGAGAGAGTTTGTCTGTAATGATCATACTTGGCACTTCTACAGCACCTTACCTTTCCCATGCAAGGTTCATTCATTAGCTAATTAGGTTAGCAACTTGCCTGGTGTTGCACAGAGTTCTGTAGGGTGGATTGCACAGGGAGCTTCTTCCTTTATCCTGAGGTCAGGGCAAGATATTCTCCTAGCTCTCTCTTTGGTGCTAGGTGAGGGGCTCAGCTAATGTACTCACTTGTGTTCTGCAGACCCAAGCAGAAATAGTCATCCATTTTGGGGACATGGTTAGAGCTCCAGGTCCTTCTGCGTTCATGCTGTAGGTGTTGGTAGGTGTTGAGTTGGACTGAAAGGAGACGTAATCAGCGTTTTAGAATGCTTTGCTATCAGCCCTTTTCCCCCAAACCATCCTGTCTTGTGCTGTTATGCTGGACCTTCATTCACTCCACTGTTACTGGTCTGCTTCTCTCTTCTTGTCGCAGTTCTTTTTTGGATTTGTGACCTGATTTTTAAATTTTGAATAATTTTTATTTTGCTCCCTTTTTTTGTGTACATGATGTTAAAACATCAGCACATTTTTCCCTTTGCTTCTTAGCATGTTAATGCTTTTTTTCTGTTATATCGTGTCTGTGCCATGCTTTTCAATTTATTTTATTTTTGGTACCAAAATGGGTTATTTCAGCTTTAAAACATCTGGGACAGCTCAGGGGGTTTTAAAAGATTTCTGATGGGATACAGGGTTTCTCCTGTGCGTCATCATGTCATTGTTTTGAATCTAGCACACTGAATTTACCAGCTGATGTCTGCTCAGTTGCTTCTGTGAAGTAAGTTGGTTCCTGACGGTGTTGCTGGGATGTCCATAGTATAAAAGAAATCATCATTTGTCCCACTTGTTGGCTGTCTCCAGGGACAAGGCAAGGAGTAGTGGGCGAGAGATGAGCTATTGTAGTCTCGCTCGGAGGGATTGGTCCCTCTAGGTTGAGATTAATCCTGCCTATGCTGTATCATTTACCATAGACAAGAGTATTTCAGTCTGCTGGACTCGCAGTAGTACATTAAATTTACTTAAACATTTAAAAGGTGAAACAAAAAGTACTAACACATTTGGATTGCTATTGAGGCTTTTCATATGACACATGTAATTGCTCCGACATCATTTACTTATAAGTGGTAAATTCATTTAAAACTTTGTTATTCTGTGGATTAGTTTTTTCTCATATTGATGTTTCATTCACTGAGGAATTATTTACAGTATTTAAGGTATCAAGTATTTTAAGTATCAAAATTAGGAAAAGGATCTCTATAAAAAATGTTAGTAGGACAGAAAGTTCACAAACCAAGAGACATGACCTGAAAATTAAAAACTAAGAATAAGTAAGGGATTTGGGCAGATTTATTTCACACAAAAATAATAAACTCCTAGAAATTAGTCACTAGTCAGGTGATGGAAACAAAGACTATTAATAAATTGAAGGGATCATTGACTCAGAAACATCTAGTTGTGCATATGGCTAGTCTTTGTGAACACATTTCCTTTCACTATCACTTTACTCCTTTATCTTATGCCATCCATTTGTTTGTGAGCTACACCCACTTGTCACATCCTGTTTTAAATTAAATTGCAATTGTTCAGGGCTGAGACTCTCTTACTATCTAGCATAATGGGACCGCAATTTTACTTGGAACCTGTGGGTGCTATTGTAGTACAAATGGTAAATAATTATAATGATGGTGATTGTTACCGGTGGAGGAGACTGAGGTATTTGGTAATAAAATCAGAGAGGTGTTAGTCAAATCAACCAAAAAAGACGCAAGCAGATGGAGCCAGACGGTTTTTCCCCGCGCCCAATCTCTTTCACGTTAACAGTAGTCAGTATCCACTCTGTGTATGAGGCTGAAGGAAGGTTATTTTAGAATTCAAAGAGTCCAGGCTTGCACCTGTTCAGTAGCAACATTCCTATCAACTTTCATGGGAGGCACGATCGGCCTCTGTTTTTCTAATATGACCTTTCTGCTCAAGCAAATGGTAATATTATGTAAATATTTCTTTTGAAGAGAAGTGGCGCATGCAAGAATGTTGTTTCCAAAACCTGCCATTCTGACCAGCTTTCTTATATGCTCTCAAAGTCCACAGTTACTAAAAGGAGATGTAGGGTACAATGAATTCCAAGTAACTGTGGAAATCACTGATGTGCTAAATCCTGTGTCTATTTACTGAAAAAAAAAAATCCCTCTTCGCCACCTTTTTCTAACCATTCTCTTTTTGTTTAAAAACGATGTGCCAGATTCTACCCTCATCTACAGGTAGGCAGCCCCAGCATATTTGTCTCTGTGAGAAAGTGGGCCATCACCCTGCAGTACTGCCGAAGAATCTGGTTTATTTAATTACACATTGGGGGACAAATCCAGAGGTCCTTGCTTCGTGTTTTGTTAGGCAGGAGATCAATAGACTTCAAAGGCAGTTTTGCTTAAGAAAAAAGATACAGTTTTTAAACTGTTAAAGAATTCAGCCCTTAATTACCACCCTTCATCTACTTTAAGAACACAGAAGTGTTTTCAGTGACATCTAACTGATTATTTGCTAGTAGAGCTGAGTTCTTGGACACTTTAAAAATACAGTATTACAGGTTTGCAAAATTTTCCCAAACACTTCTGAAGATTGAGCCTGGGGTTCTCTTGAGCCTGGGCCACTAGTCCTTGGCTTAGCTTCTCAAAGGTATTTAGACTCCTAACGTGACGCTCTGGGCCAATGAGTTTAATGTTCCCAGCGTAATTCAGGAATGGAGTTTATGCACCTTTGCACATCACAGAATCATTATCAGTTAATGCTTAGGATAGGTCTCTGAGGACTTAAATAAAGGGATACTTATTAGGATTTATACCACTGACATAGCTTTTGGATAGGAGGAAGCTTGCCCAGGGCCTACCTGCATTATCCCTGGCTTTGGCAAGCACTGTGAACAGATCGGTTTAGTGAGCACTAAATAGATTTTTTTTTTTAAATTTTTTTTTAAACAGGAGATTGGGAGGCCAAAGGAAAGGCATTACAGATAATGATGGTTCCATGGATTTGCTTTGATAATGATGGTTATTTAGTTCTGCAGGGTCTGTTATTTTCTTCCAATAGTTTGCTTTTTAAAAAAAATGTAACAAAGGATAGCCGAACAAATCATTTGACGGCATAATGGGCCAGTGAGCTACCAAAGGGCAACTTTCGGTAGTTGATATGCTGATTAGATCGGGCCACATTCATGCCTGCTGTAATTCATGTTAATCTCAGTAGAGTTATTTGGCCCATTTTCAGATAGAATAATACTTGGGCAGATTTTTGTTGTCGTCGTTGTCTCTAGCACTTTGAGCCTGATTCAAAGCCCACTTGAGTGACTGTGAGAACTCCCATTGACTTCGGTGGACACTGGATCAGGCCCTTAGTTCAAAGCTTGTAGCTCTGCAGTGTTTACGACAATGCTCTGCTGAGGCTTTCTGCAGCCAAGCATTATGCCCTGAGCTTTCAGACTAATATTCTCTTTGCCCCTGCAAAATTACAGCAGTCCTAACTCCAGCCAATTCTGGATCCTGGGCAAAGGATCTCTGAGGTTCTGGACAAGTCCCGTCTGTCCCTAGTGCCTAGGGTACTGTGCTTGCAAACCGAGTAAATGCAGAAAAGGAAAAATCACCAGCCTTGGTATGCGATTGATGCTGGTTCTGAACAGAGTTTTCCTTGGCATGTAGTGATAATTAGAAAAGGGCTTTCATGTGTTCTCTAGTAATAGCCATGAAAAGAGTTTTGAACACAGGATGGAAGGTGTAGATCACAGCCTCTGTTGTATATTTAACGAACTATTTAGTCATTTTACCTGTGAATTGGCATGTCACTGGCCAGACACTCATCTCGTCTATCAGGGATGAGTTAATGGATTATGAAATCAATCTGGTCACCATGTAGGGTAGGGGATTAGACTGGATGACACTTTCAAGGTCTCATTTAAACCTAATGCTTTTAGAATAACTTTTAACCATATTTCATCATGCTCATGGGGCCTGACCGGTAGACTCTTGCTGTTGTACTCAGGGCTGGTAGCGAGACTGCCTATTCCTGTGCCTGGTCTCTCAGAGTTTGTTTGATGGGTTACAGTTTATCCTGCAAGGCTGGTTGTCTGCTTAGTTCCCTGCTGGGTGGGTTGCTTTGAGTTAATTGTGTTTTGTATGTGTGTTTTATTCTGTGTTTTGGATATGTTGATTTTGTTTTGTTCTGGTTGTGGTTGTTAATTTAGATTAGTTTATGCTTTTTAACATTGGGTCTCCTAAATTCAGTTGGCAGCCGTTATAAAGTAGCAGCAGTTTTTGTGCTGCCACTTGTTAAGGATGGCTCGTGTGATTTACAGTGGGTGTACGTATAAAATTTCAATTCCGGCATCTAACCTCCGTATTCTGCAAGCAGCCTGGTACTTACTACCTTGCAGGAGACACTCAGAACCTTGCAGGATGGTGTCCCTGTGTTGCTAGAGCAGCCGGGCTCATAAAAATTAATAACGTAAATCATTTGATTCCTCTTCTATTTATAAACCTGTTCACAATTTTCAGAGAAGGGTGGTGTTGGAACTAAGTGGACTGTTGTTGTGCTAGGAGTATGTGCGTTCATAGTTTTTTTTCCCTCTCTGTTATTAAAAAGGCTCTCAGGCCTGTAGTGTTGAGTGAAGGAAAAGTATTTTCTTCCAGGATTTACTTATTTATTTCTTACAGGGTCCACTCCACCTCCCCCCTGCCATATGACTTTTTTTTGTCATTTGATTTCGGTTGTCACCATGCTAAATATTTCTTTTTCTCTTTTTGTTTCCATGTAGTACTTCTGAATTTGATAGTATGGAAATCTACAGTTAGGGAGGGTAGATGAATTAGGAGATAAACCAGTGTGATGTAGAGAATTCAGGTATATGCTTTGTTCATTCAGAAATTTAGAACCTCCTTTCCTGCGATGCTTAGAATCCAGAGGTGCAATTAAAAACAAAACAACTGTTTGCTCTTTCACCAGATGTGTCAGAAAAACATTCAAGGCAACCAACATAGTCTCAGTCACCCATTGAATTTTTGAGATCTAATACCTGCAAGAAATTGATTCTAAACACAAACCACTTAGGATAGAAGACAGTGGCTGGGAGTTCACACAGCTGTCAGAGGAATAACGTATAATGGCACTTAAGATCTCTGATCCATTTTAGCTATGGTGGCATTGGGTATGAGCATTCTGTCCTGGATTAGCAGGTACCTTTGTATAGATTATGGTAAACAAATTGGTTGTGACAGCTATTCCCAACCTGTACAGTTTTACATCTGGTCTTGATTTGTGTTTATGGCATTCATATGGTGTTCCTCTACTACAAATCTAAGGACTGCACTTTGTATTGCACAGCTCAGCTAGTCTTTGTCTTGTCATAATATTGACATTTGCATATTATTGGAACCTCCTCCCAGGTTGGGAGGTATTAAGAATAGCCAGTTAAAAATATGCAAAGGATTTGTTGCTTTTGTTTGAAGGTTAGAGAGTCCTTAGTATTATCTTTTTAAATAGTTGGGGTTGGGTAGGAATGATGAAAGAAGGGAAGATATATCACAAAAGGTGCATTTTAAATAAAGTCAAATTATGTTTTATAACGGAGTTATGTTTTGTAACAGAAGAAGAAAATTATAACTTTGTGGATTGGTAAACTTCAAAAGAAAAGATGTTTTCGTGAGAAGTATGTGTTTTCATACAACTCCAGTGAGCTAACACCTTCTCATGACTGTGACACCAACGCATCAAAGGCAAAGGGAACAATAATCAGCTCCAATTAAACTGGCTTTTGGGGCTCACTTTACATTCAGTGGGGAGGATCTAAGAGGACTGTCTTATCTGACCGTTATCTGATACAGAAGATTGGGGTCTATTCCATATAGCTCCCTGTGTTACATAGAGCAACAGAGAATGGCAAGGGGAGAGAGAGCAACTCATAGAGAGACAGGGAGAAATACTGAGATTGAATTCTTGTATACACACCCACAACCGGATGGGAGAACATACCTACAATTTTTGAAGTTTTTATTTCAAGATTTATATGTGGTGGTGGTTACTATGGTAATGATGGAAAGACTTTTGGGAAGTCTTTGCTTCTGGCTTACTTCTTAATTGCATTGTGGTAAATCTAGGAGAATGATACTGTTTACACCTACTGCTTCATTGTGAGCGGCACTGGGGAGCAAACACTGAAATGGACTAGTTCAGGTGAGCACAGGCAGTAAAAACTAGAGCTGGTTGGAACTGAATTCCTGTTCTGCAGGAAATTCTGAAATTTTGAAAAAAAAAATTGTTCTGAATCAGAATGAAAAACTGAAATTTTGAAATGTCCTGCAGAATGTGATTTCAGAATGTGATTTCATTGTTAACCTAACTGAAGTATTTTGTTTTGGTAAGGTCAAAATCATTTCATTTCAGTAAGGTGTAAATGCTTCATTTCACATTTATCGGCTCAAGTTTTATGTTAATTTATATAATAATTTATAATATTATAATTGTAATTTATAATGTTATATAGTAGTTTACAATACAATACAAACATCATCATAACAGAGAAATGATATTATATAATAAAATGTGTAGCAATTTTACATTTCTATTTTTGATGATCTTTTCCTTTATAAATTGGTAATTGGTTTTGAAATTGGCAGTCTAGCTGGTAACTTATTCTAGTTGGTAATTGCTGTTCTCATTGGTTTGGCAGTTGGTACTTGGTGTGCTCCTTGGTAATTGGTACTGTAATTGGGCATGTGTCATTTGCTTTATAACTAGTCAATGGCCTGGTAATTGATTGCTTCCTATTGTAATTTATGTAATAAAAATACAAAATAAAAATTAAAAAAAAATATTTTGGTGCTGCTAAATCACCATTTTTCTGTTAGCAAACTGTTCCATTGTAAAATTTTCATCCAACTTCAGTGAAAACTGTTCCTTAGAGCCATTCTGATAGCTCCCAAGGAACTTTACAGTAGCTGTGTGACTCTTTAATCTCTTATGCATATTTGCAATGTTTGATTGGTAATTCACCTCTGTGCTGACCTTCCACACAAGGGTTATAGGGTTAAGTGGCACTTAAGTGGTTTATACTCCCCCCAAACATCCCCAGAATCACATCATCCTTCATATCCCTCCTTAAACTTCTCCTTTCCTGTGATGAGTACAAACCTGACAATGCCACAGCCACTGAGATTGCTTTCTATCATACTTACTCTATTGTCTCATTGTTTCTTTTTGTCCTCCTCCCCCATATCTACCAGTTGTCTCTGTCCCTTGTCTTATACTTAGAGGGTAAAGCTTCTGGGGGCAAGGCCTGTCTTTTTGTTCTGTGTTTGTATAGCACCAAGCACAATGGGGTCCTAATCCATGACTGAGGCTCCTAGGTGCCACTGCAGTACAAATAATAAGTAATAACTAACAGTCGGTAGGCCTTGTGCAGAACCTCTACACAAGTCATAAATTTCCCCAAGGAGAATTTTGATGTTAGAACATTACAAGGTGGTGTGCAATCCATAATAGAGTTATCACCTGTGCTGATTTTTCAGGGTCTGGCCCACATTCTGCCAGTTAGGGTTTAAGAACACTCACAGTTCTGAATATATGTTGTAACCATGCAACGTTGCAGCATTACAACACAAGACTTTATCCCACAAGGGCAACCCTAAAGGTATGTCTACACTTAGAGCTTGGGGTATGATTCCCAGCTTCAGGAGACATACTTCACTACCTGTGATTGAGCTACTGTGCTAAAAATAGACAGTAACCACAGCGGCCGGAGGAACTAGCCACCCTGAGCACATGCCTGCTGTCTTCGATGGGATCATACTCAAGGCAGCTAGCCCCTTCACCTGCTCGCACCGCCATGGCTACACTCTGTTTTTAACATGCTAGCTCGATCCGAACTCATGCAGGTGTGTTTCCTTGAGCTGGAAATCACACCCCGGCTTAAAATGTAGATGTACCTGAAGAAGGAGGCAGCCCTTAAGATTAATTCAGTTAGCTGAAAAGTTTATGAAGCCCTGTCGTTGCCTAGTTTGTTTAGTTTATCTACAAACTTATTTTTTTTAAATTGTAAAGTGTGTTTCATGCTGTTGAGAAGACCACTTTGACAGTCCAAGAAGCTGAAGACTCCATCACAACACAGGCAGCCGCAGTGAAACCTCCCCCCAGCACCCATTGCTCTGTGAATGCACCTCAGCTTTGACTTGGAGAGAATCAACTCTAGGATGGAGACGGGAGTTTAGTCCAATGTCCCGTTCAGTTCTTGGCTTTTCTCCTGAAGCTGCCAACAAAGCTGCTGCCAGTTTGTGAGGCTGGTTTTTGTGATGTGGACATCTACACTTCTAAAACTAAACTGAGGCCGTAAACTCATTTTGTGCTGGCCACCTAGCAGCTCTCAGATAGTGATAGCTTTTGATCAATGCTTACCTGGCCCACCATGAATTGGTGAAGGATTCCATAGCGTCTCGCCATCAAATATAGTGTAATTTTCTACTCCAAATAATCTCTTTAAATTTGATGGCCCTTCAGCTACCCTGGGACACACTGGGCTGTGAATGCTGCAAAGCAAAGGTTTATTGCATGAATGCTGGTCCTTTTTCTATTGTTTCTTTTCCCAAATGGCGCTGAGGAGGCAGAGCGCAAGGCAAGAAGGGCAGATATTTTGTTTTTTCATTTCAACAGGAAATTTATTTCCAATAAATAATTATGAAAAAGATGCAAACATATTGTCTCTCTGCACCTATCTGACTGATGCAGAAGTGCCATGCTTGTGTGTGCCTCTCATTTTTCAGTAGTAGCAATTGTTGGATTGCAAATCAAATTGCAGCATTTCACTCCATGTTACTCTGTGGGGTCAAGAGGGAACTCGGAGTGTGATTTACTGAATAATGATCAGAATAACAGTGGATTGATATGTTAGCACAGTGGCAACAAAGAGTCAGAAACTGCCTTTTTGAGTCATCCCATTGGCTGGATTGTTTCCCCCTCCTTTTCCAGAGGCCTGGCATGGATTGGAAACTAAAATATCTGGGAAAGCATCTGAACCATATAAGATCTCCAGTGCAGGAATGACTTACAAGAATCGTGACTTTTGTAGGGTAATAACCTGGACAAAATCCTTTTTATGACAGGAACATTTCACAATGCAATAGCCAACAAGCAGAGTGATGTGGGCAGGGATCGCAGAGGAACTGGCTGAGCTCTGTTAACAGTGTCTTGAGAGTAATTCTTGAGGAAGAAGAAAGGTTACAAACTCCCTGTGCCTTAAAGATGTTGCGTCCTTGGACACAGTTATCCAGTGATCCCATGTATCAAATGACATGTGCTTACATACCATGGTGATGAGCAGAGTATTATAGTAAAGTGCCATCTCTGCTAAAGTTAAGGTTAAAAGTCACATTCTGTTTGTAGGACAACTCTTCTAAGTTCCCTAAAATCTACAAGGTTACTTAGATTGCCTTGATATTTGGTGTTCCTCATGGAGGTGTGGGATAGGACTATTGTTCCAAAATTGGGGATATTTAACCAAGTAGTTCCCAAAATGCGATTCCTTGGAAAAAAATAGTTTTCTTCAGGTTGACAAAGTCTATCAACTTTTTTATATGCAGACGTGAGGGGGAAATCATGTTTGTGATTAGGCCTCAAATGGTCTCACTTGCTCAACATTTATCCCAGCTAGTGCATGGCACCTACCCCCCTTTGGGAAAACAATACTGGAAATATCCAGCAAAGAGTTTGGTTCTACAGAGAGGTGACAGTGTAATGTGCATGCGCCAGATGGATTGCACTATGCTAGGGTGACCAGACAATAAATGTGGAAAATCGGGTCACAGAGTGGAGGTGGGGCAGTAATAGGTGCTTATATAAGACAAAGCCCCAAATATCGGGACTGTCCATATAAAATTGGGACATCTGGTCACCCTACACTGTACCCAAAAGCTTGCAAGCCAGCTACAGCTCACAGGAGCTGTGTGACTCCGGGAAACATTACACCCGCCATTGAACCTGAACGATACTCGGGCACTGTACATTTGAACCCATCCCTTGGCAGAAATCTGAAAATGAAATGAAATATTGATACAATCAGCTACTGTAAGAGTTGTGTGGTTTTGGTTTGTTTGGAGGGCAAAAGTAATCTGAGTACAGCAATAAATTCAGAAGGTGTTCAGACTAAAAAAAAATAAATTACAGACAAATGCATGCTGAAGGGGGGAGGATGAGGAGGTGGCTGAGTTGGGGAGAAGGGTGTGGGGCTGCAGCGGGAAGAGGGGGATTATGGAGAGGGGAGTAAATGGGGATGGACGGTAGAGGAAAGGAGAGGGCTAAGGGACGGGGTTTGTGTGGGTTGAGACACTGGAAGTTCTAATTTGTTCTGCACAGGTTTTTATACTATGCTTATCTCTATAGTATTTAAGTGCCCATTGCAGATTTGTGAAAGGGAGGCAGAGTAAGTGGGAGGGATTACGGTTGGGATATCTCCCCTTGTGTGTGCGCACTGGGAGCCGGGTGCATCTGCTCCTCTGAATGTGTCGGAGCCCATGAGCTCCTCTCCCTGCTGATCTGCTCTCTGCCCACCTCATGTGAGCTGGGATCTGGAGTATCCTGTCCCTCCAGGGATGTCTGTCGATCTCCCTGCCTCTGGTGCACATGGCAGGATCTGGGGGAGCCCTGTCCTTCTAGGGGTGTCTGAACTCCTCTCCCTTGCCCATCTGGGGAAGCCCAAGCTGTCTGGGTGGGAAGC
The DNA here is from genome assembly GCA_007922155.1 of Mesoclemmys tuberculata. NCBI lineage: Eukaryota > Metazoa > Chordata > Testudines > Chelidae > Mesoclemmys > Mesoclemmys tuberculata. The sequence goes on from ML675622.1 coordinate 21,155,157, forward strand.
TGAGAACAGGAATACAGGGAGCATGCACCAAGAACACAATGCTTAGACTGGGGTAAGTAGCTGAGAATGGGCATCCTTGACGCATACCACAGGCTCTGAAGCAGTGGGACTGGGGAGGGAGGTTGAGAACAGCCACTGAGCCCAATGGAAGAATTCACACATCTCAGAAACACATCTTGTTTCAGGCTGAGACTGTCAGGCTGAGATGAATGGGTTCATCACACCTCTCGCAGCCTCTTGCCCGTTCAAGATTACCCTGTGCCGGGGACCTGGATATAGCAAAGGAGGTGCTGTTGATTATTTTCATACAACATTATTGTGATGCACGAGCTCTGCTATAGTTAAGATTGAGAAGACTTAAAGGTCAATTCTTCCAAGTGCTCTAAAATCTGCAGGCTTTTCTTAGATTGTCTTCACATATGCTTTGCATCCTGGGGACGTGTGGCAGGGCGAGTGATCCATATTTGGGGTTATTTGAAGAAGAAAATGTCAAGATACAGCCCTCCAGAACATTAGCTTTTTGTAAAGTTCTCGGATCCTAGCAACATTTAGGTATGTGCACCTGGCTTCTAAATTGCTTGTGGCTAATGGGATTGGAGTGGAGAGCGAGCTGGAAATGGGGCTGAGGGAGGACTCAGAGGATATGTTGTGAGAGATGGTGGTTGGGACATGGAGAAGGAGAGGTACACACCAACCTTCTCTCAGGTGCTTAAAGTTCCTGTAACCACCCTTTGATAAAAACAGTCAAGTTTTGGGGATATAGACCATGTCTGAGATTTCTCTCATCGATCCTACACACTCCACACCTTTGGAAGCAGGACCATTATCCCCATTCCACTCTAACAAGCTGTATGTGGTGGTGGGCACTTAGGTCTCAGATAGTAACTCTGTGGCCTAGTGGAGAAGACAGTTGATTGGGTCTCATAAAACATGAGCTCTGTTCCCAGCTCTGCCACCAGCCTGCTTGATGACAAGGGGCAAGTCACATCACCTCTCTGTGCCTCCATTTCCCCCTCTATACAATTGAGATGATGCGTCCTTTCTTGGTAAAATGTTTTTAAGAACTACTGATTAAAAGTGCTATGCAACAGCTCGGTACTGTAAGGGAGTGGGGCCTAAACAGTATGGCCTAGTGGTCACAGTGGGCTGAGGTCTGCACACCAGAGAGGGTCGTCTCCAAGCAGGAGTTGGAGGAATTGCAAGAGCCAGGGTCCATAAGCAAGTCTCAGAGTTACAGTCAGGCCATGGTTGGAGATCAGAGGCAGTACCAGGCTAGAATCAGGGTCAGAGACTGGAGATCGGAGATGGTACAGGCTAGAAGCAGGAATCAGTGTCCGAGTCTGGCTGGAGTCAGAGATCAAAGATCATGCAAAGTCTGGCATTGCAGCAAGCCAAAGTCTGTATTGCTGAGTTCGGCAACGCTCACACATCTGAGAACCCGGAAGTACAGAGTTAAGATACATGCCTGCACAACCTTAACTCTGTCCTCTTTGAGCAATGCCCCAGTAAGCCCACAACATTCAGACTCTGCCTTTGCACTCAAACTCTCTGCCCTGGTCCACACTGCAGAGTTAGGTCAACTCAAGGCAGCTTATGTTGATCTAACTATGTAAGTGTCTACAGTAAAATTTCGCTCCTGCCAACATAATACGCCCTCTATGCTGACTTAATAGCTTCACCTCCACGAGAGGCATAGAGTCAGTGCTGATGTAGTTAAGTCGAGGCAGTCGCAGTGTAGACACTGGGTTGCTTACATTGACGGTTGCTGGCTTTCAGAAGCCGTCCCACAATGTCCCATACTGACTGTTCAATCCGTGCAAGTGCCCCTGGTGAGGATGTGCTCCGCTGACACAAGAAGAGTAGTGTAGACACACACAAGCAATGTCATTACTGCAGCAGCTGTATGCTGCTGTAAATTAGGTTGACTTAAATTTGTAATGTAGATATGCCCGTAGCCTGCTCCAATCCCTTCATGCCATATGCACACAATGTCATCAAGCACTATAATTTTACTTTGTCCATCCTGCCTCAGTGACAATCCCCATCCCCCCTGTGCCCTACTGTTGACATAGCTGACACAACCCATTTGTAAAATGAGGCATATTGGACCTCTCAAAGTACACATGCATATCCTTCTTTTGATCGTACATTCAGGGATCATGAAGAAGGACTCATAGCTTTTCAGAGGGACACAGCTCCTCCCCCCTTACCCGGTTACCTCATATCACAATCAGGGCCCTGCTAAACTGCTGTAACAAATCCCTCTACCATTCAGTACAACTGCGCCTAACACATTGAGTGCAGCTGGAGTGCATGCAGGTTAACTCCCAGTGGCTACTCCCAACTCCAGAGGGGCAGAGGGTGTGTCCCTTACTCTTCATTTCCAGTTATTCAGAAGTTTGGGTTTTGCTAACTCAACATATATCACCGGGCAGCTTCAGTTCTGCATTACTGAAGGTTTTTTGTCTTTAATAATATAGATTAATGCCTTAATAGATAAGGGGATGACTTCACTGCTAAAGATTTTTTTTCAACTGAATACGTAGCACCATATTTATTTTGTACCCTATGGCAGCATAGTCTATTCTAATGAGGCACTATACATACTTCATCCTTGCTTTCTACTCCTCCTAGTCAGCCATGGGGAATCTTAACTGCTACAGAACCTTAAGGTTTAGCTGTGGGAAAAGTAGGAGAAGCTGGATGCTGGGATTTTGCATGAGGTGGGTGGGCAAAAGCAAATGTAATTAATGCCCCTATCATGTATTCAATGCAGAACGTACCTACTTATCCAAAATCAAGGATGAGCCCTCAGCATGCCGATCTGGGTGCTTACAAGGAATAGCGGGTGTTTTGCTGTGGATCAGAGTTTTAAACTACAGTTAGTACAACGTGTAATTTAGGAGTAAACTTTGTATATGAATAATAGGATACAAAATCATTTATCTAGCCTATGAAAGTACATTCGTTTTCTTTTAGTTGTCTCATGGTTTAATATCTTCTGCATAGACATTGATGGTAGGGTATAATAAAATATATCATGACTCAATAATGGACTGAAAAAGTTGAGCTCTACAATGGAAAGCTCTGTGGAAGAACTAGGTATTGTTGTGATCATCATTAAACCAACTTGCTAAACCAACTAAAGCATGGTGAACAGGGGCCTTATGAACTTCTGTTTAGGGTTTTAGGATAGAAAGCAGAATGAGGATGCCACCAGTGAATTTTTTCCCCCTTTTTTCCCCACTTTAGGTCAGTGGAAACCAGCATAGCTGCCGGATGTCCAGTTTACTTTCTGTTTAGGGATATCACTGAGGGTGTCCCGTTAGCTAAATTGTTTGCTGGAGAGTCAGCTGGGAACCATACAAATTAACATGTTGATGGAAAGACATCAAAGGAATCTCAGTGATTTCCCAAGAGTCTAGTGACAATTGAAAAAATAACAAAGTGACAAGGAGAACATGCAGGGATTTATCCTCGGATTACAGTTGGTTTAAGGCATATCAAATCCGGATCTAAAAGAGGTGGGCAGATATCCAAATTAAGCTCTGATTTTGGATAACTATTACAATTTTTTATCAGGTTATATTTTTTTTCTGATTTCCTGTAGACAATTTATTTATTTTGATTTAGAGTCTCCTTTACCTAGTGGTGCATGAGGAAACCCATTTTTCCCACTGCCAGCTGTCCAGAGCAAGATGTTTAATTCCATTGTAAGTTGTCTCCAGGATGGCCACATCCTTTTTGATTGGTCATTCTCCAATCTAAGATATATCTTGTGCTTCTGTCATGGGGTAGCCTTACGACATGGCCAAACCACCATAGCCATCTCCAGTTACTGAATCCACAGTCTGCTGACTCGTGCTGTGCAACACGTCCTTATTGATTATACAGTCTCTCCAATGGATTCCCAAGATTATTATTAAACAAAGCTGAGGAAGTGCATTCAGCTTACTTTTGTGTTCTTTCTCCATCTGCCACATTTCTGAGACGTACAATAGTGTTGGAAGGACAATAGCACTGTACAATCTTATTTAAGTGTGTAGATGTATCTTCTTACTCCTCCAGCTGTTTGGCAAATGGGAAAATGATCCACTGACTTTTCTGATTCTTGCCTTCAATATATTCTTCTCCATCAATCACAACTAGTGGTGAGGGCATTTCCTCTCGCTTCATGATGTTGGTCTTCCTCTTACTCATATGAAGAATCCACCCTGACAGCTTGTGCTTTCATGCTCATAAAGAGTCTTTTCATTCCATCCTGGCTGGAATCCTTTGTGACCGAGTGCATGGCGTGAACAGGTAAGCCGATTGAAGTAATTAGATAACCAGGCCAGTGGGCTGGGTGGGATAAGCAGCCAACTAGCCCCATAGCCCAAGTGGTAAAGAGGCACAGGAAGGAAGTACTCCCGGAGGCAGGGCAGAGAGAGACGGAAAAGAAGGGGGAAGAAGGAACTGAGCCCACTCACACGGTTCCTTTGTTCCCTTCAGGTCCTGATGAGAGGACCAGAAGAACAGAGGATGTTGTAAACAGACTGTTGTACAAGGACTGCAGTGGTAGTGGTGGAGGGAACTCAAAATAAATGGCAGTGTGAATGCACAATTAGTGGTTCTGCACAGTCGCTGCAGGGCGAGAAGACAGGAATGAAGCCGCACCCTGTTCCATCCAGTCTGGCTATACCAAATGCAAAATGGAGGTCTGACATGTATCTCTTGCCCAACAATACCAGTCCCTGGCAGCAGCCATCACTCTTTCATTGCAAAGTCTATGACGATGCAGAAAGAAGTGGGGATCGTACACAAAGCTGCCTTACCCCAGTAACAATCTTAATCCATTCTGTGGCTCTGCTCTCTGTCCTGACGCAGCACACAGACTTGTCATACAAAGCTTTTATCGTGTTACCAATCTTTGCTGGAATTCCACAGTCTAAGGATCCTCCAAAGGGCTTCTCTGGGACACCTGTGATGAATCTCAGGGCACCCAGGACTGTGGGTCACCATGTTACCCCTTCTTCCAGCAAAAGAGCGTCGAGCTTGTGGTAGCTGGGTGTCAGCTCCTTGGCACCGCCAGCCTTTCAGCCACTCAACCACTCTCCTTTGGGCTCTGCCAGCCCTAACTTCACTTTGCAGGCTAACAACAGGTGCACCCCAATCCTGAGGCCCCTTTGAATTTTTCCCCTGTGATACCCAGCACCTGACACTGGCTATTCACAGAAATTCTGGATCCTCTGCATCCATTTTACCAGATGCCAGGTGCACCCAGAGTGCCCCAATTTACCAGTTTTACCTTAAATCACACAGCACGTGTGAGCACTTATAATAAAACAAAAGGTGGATTATTTAAGAAGAATAAGGATGTAAGTGGGAACAAGAGAGTGTGGTGAAAACAAATGGTTACAATGCAGAATCATAAAAGATGATGAGCCTGGGTCTACACTTATCAATAGTTATCTCTCCTAGCTAGTAAATTAGGTTTCCCCCCAAAGTTCAGTCTGTTGCGGAGCTGGTTGGTTACAAAGAACCAGAATCCAAACATTCATGGAAGCCCGCCTGCTCCACAGGGTGTTTGTTTAGTGAATGGATACAGTGTGTTTCTCCTGCCTTTGTACTATCCTGAAAACAGTCTGTTTCTAGTTACAGACAGAGCAAATGAGTGTCTTGTAAAGTTTCCTTTCTTTCTTTTTTTTTACCTTTTAAAGTTGTTCAATTGTTTGTTGTCTCTGACAGTTTTCCATTCAAAGTCTTAGCATTGCACCAGGTTAAACTATTGAGGTGTGCTTTGCATTACTGGCCAAACAAGGTGGGCTGACAGCATTTTCTTGTCCAACTGGGCCAGCACCAAGACAGTGTCTCCTGGTGACTCGTTTCTATTCCAAGCCCATAAAGCGTACTTTCAATAAAGTATATCATTCCTTAAATATTATCTGTACGTCTCTCACAATGGTTATGCCCCTTGACAAGTGATGAGCTTTCAGTAGGTACCTTACATGCCACTCTTTATGGATAAGTATCCTCAAAGACGTGTTTGGTGTAGTGAGTTTGTCAGGTCTGAGGTGAGAGATCTTTGCAAACAAGAGAGAACCCTGTGCCAACAGGTCTGTGTCACAGTATCAAAAGCGTCTGTAAAAAATGAATGAAGTTAAAAACCATCTTCTGCTGGTATTCTATGCTTTTCTCAATGTGCTGTCTCACAGTGAAAATCTGATCTGAACATGATCTACCATCTTGAAAGTCAGCTGGTTCTTCCCTGATTGCTTTGTCAACAGCAGATTTCATACTATTCAGAATGGTAATGGGATTCACAGAATACTGTTCTTTATAAATGGAGAGAGTGAGTGGGCTTTGAAAGAGAGGACAATTGTGTTATAATTATTCAAACCACATTGGTCATTCCAAAACCCTTATTCCAGTAATGTGCTCTTGTGAAATCATCACCAATCTTTACCATCCCAGGAGGAAAAATCTAATAGCTTGCCCTACCTGTGCAGCTTAACTTTATGAGGCCTGGGAGGGATGGGTAGGGAAGTAGGAGGGAAAATTCTGGCTGAGATTAGTGAGGTAGGGGAAGAAAGATTGTGCTGCCTCTGGCTACGTTGATGAAGGAGCTGGAGACATTAAAAGGAAACTTCTGGTCTTCTTCTCCTCCTCTGATGGGGATAGGATTGTAGGATGCTACAGTGTGGTCTCTCAAGTGTCCTCCGCAGTTGGTCTGCACCTTCCCTTTGCATGATGTTCCTAAAGGCATTCTGAAGTGTCTCCAAAAAGTGGCTGAAGCTGAAAGGGCTGCGCTTATCCTAAGGACACCAGGCAGAAAAGTCAATTTCCATTCACTCTAGGAGAGTTGAAATTAACAAGGCTGTAGTAATATTTACCCAATGTCTGTAGTTATAGAAAAGTGACAGCAGTGTAGAAATCAACTCCATCTCTGTAGGTATAAAAATTCAGTAAAGGCCAAATCTTTACATACCAATCATGAAACAGTTGGGCCTTACAGCTGTAAAAGTAATAATGGAATGATTCTTCATTATAATGTTTAAAATGAGAAATGTCTCTCCCTTTAATCCAGTCTGTTTCGTGGTGTAACTCAGTGTGTGTGTCCCTGTGTGTGAGTGTATATGTGATGTATATGAGCATATGCACAAGAGATTATTCTAGATGTTCCACGTAATTTTATTACCTATTTGAATGAATGCTTGAGTTCAAACTTTTTTTTCAAATACTCTCATCCACTCTTGGATTTGATAACTGCATGCAGCAGCAGCAGCACTGATTTCTTTTTGTCAAAGAAAATAATTTAATCACTTCATGTTTAAAGTCAAAACCTTAATTGACTGTGGCATGAATAGTTAGTAATGCATTATGGAATTGAATTGCATGTATTAGCTCTACTGATTACATGATTATTTAGCTCTTTAAAATAGGAGGAATCTCACAAGGTTGTCCTGGAAAAAGGCTTTTCACAAGGCTTTTCCTGATATACATTTTATTTCACCATATCCCTCTGCTACCTCTGTTTTTGCCTTTAACACCACTCCATGCTTGCTGTGTGACATGTCCATTCTGAGCTCCTGTTTAACTCATCTAAGGACTCTTGATTTGGGACAGCTAAGTGTCAAAGAAAAGTGAGAAAGCCATTAAAGATCCACTTCACTCATTTTATAAGAGGCACCTGACACCTGTTGGAGGAACCCATAAAGATAGTGTTGGTTATAGCAGCAGCGTACATTTATGTTTTGTTCCATTAAAAAATAACCTCAAGTTCCTCATGGTTAATATTGTACATTTTTAGATGACGTAACAGCTTCAGCATTTCTTTTAATAAGTATAGTAATAATACTTGGTATTTATATAGCATTTTGCTTTTGAAGATCTCAGAATGCTTTGCAGACATTCATGAATTTAGCCTCAGAATATCACTACAAAGTAGTTAGTCACCTTTTTACAGATGGAGGAAACGGGATTATAGAGAGAAGGTGACTTCCCGCTTGTTTCTGTAATTCATTTAGAGTTCAATCTGTACACGTGAGCTTGACTTTAGGTACTGAGAATAGTCCAACGGACTTCACCGTGTGTAAAATTAAGCATATATGCATATCTTTGGAGGACGAGGCCTTAGCTTGTACAATGTTGGAATAGAGAGACCTGTGTTTTCTGTGAAGCACCCTTGTGGATGCTACAAAATTATAACAATTATAATGCTAGAGACAATGCAGTAGGTCAATGGTAGAGCTGGGAACAGAGCCTTGACTCTCTGCTCTAATATATGCACCTTTCCTACACTCCCTTACACAATGATTTCCAAACCGCCTTTCATGAGGCTAACAAATTATTTCAGGTCGTATTTGAGAATGAGTCAAAGCCCATGTTTTGAAAAGTTAAAAATTAAATCGACTATGCTCTTGCTTTTGAAAATCCTGCCAGAGGTAACTGAGATGTTTAAAAATGTCCAGACTTGTTCTGTTTTGTTCGTTACAACACAGGATCCTTACGAAATGAAATGAAAAGGCTACCAGACCAGTTCCGGCAACTGTCAAGCCCCTATATACACACTCCAGAAGTGTATAAGGCCTATAAAGGTGCCACAACCAGTTACAGGAGAATTACTCCAGCACAGGAGTTGTCCATGCATTGTCTAGTGTAGGGTGTATGTGTGGGATTGGGAAGGGGAGTTTCTGATTCCCAGGGCTGCTCTAATTTACATTGGGTGCTTCATTGACCCCACCCTGGTCCAGAATCAAGTAATTTAAAGCCACCTTTGCCCTTTTTTCCCTTGGGCTGTGCCATCTGCCAAGTGCAACACATAATATGTCCCTGTATTATAGAAAATATGCCTAAGTTTTCAGCCTGATAAGAAGAAACCTGAAAGAGCAGGGTTTGCCACATCGCTCATGTATTGGTTAGAAATGACAGCATTTTCCGTTTTTGAAAACATTTTTAAATAATGAAAGGCAGCAAACCCCAGTAAGCAGCACACACAAATCATCCAGAGAAAGCAAACCAAATGGAAGTAACATTTATGCTTAATTGCTCTTTGTGTAAAAAAATAAGAAAAAAAACCCCACGCCAGACATAGTAGGTATTTAATAATTGTTAATGCCCCACTGTCTCCAGTAATCTCCCCTCCCACACAATAGGCACCAATCCCATTGAGATTACAGTTCTCATGCTGCCTAGCTCCTCACTTGCCAGATACACCAACGGAGCCAAATTCTACCCTCCAGTGTGTAAGATTCTGGCTTCCAGGGATTGCTGTGTGAGCTCGACATCTAAGGGCAGAACTAGATCCAGCACAGTGAGTACCCATCCCTGACTGAGAGCGAGGGATCTAGTTTACGGCTGTTTTCCCAGGATGGGAGGGCTTCAGTTAGGTACCCAAAACAGCCTGTTCATGTGCCAGGAGTGAGTAAGAGGGATCACACGGAGCAGTGATATTAGGTGCCCTATCCAAGGATGTCGGTTGGCATCATAAAGAAACAGCCTTGGAAGCAAAGCTTATGGATTAATAAATCCCAGAAAAACAGTACAAATGCATAAATGTCAGAGCGTCATCCCAAACAAATGCTGAGGTGACCCAGTTATTTAAGAGGGCTCCTCCACTGGGGGAGAGGGGGAGGAATTGCAGGCAGCTCTCTTGTGGGTTAGCCAGGAAGGGCAGCCAGCCTACATGTGTGAATATAAGACAATTCCAGCGACTTCAGCAGAATTACATCAAGGATGAACTGGCCCCACTGAGCCAGATAAATACCTAGTGTGATATGAGTACATATTATGAATACATTTTAGTTACCAGAGCCTAAACTACACCACACGATGAGCAGACAGTTGTTATCAACTGCCCTTCGCACACACTGAACAGCACCTGGTGCACCGATCACGTGCTATATAAGTGGTACTGGGAATTAAACTCATCTGCACCAGCTTTTAAGTTAAAGGCATCTGTGTCAGAGGGGGATTCACCCCAGGGAGGGTGAGACTGACTTCGCTAGTGGAGTTCAGCTGTAAATTGTGTCGCGGGCTCCACAGGTGCTAGTACATCCCTTTACCCATCTGAGCCAGCCTCACCCAGTGTATGATCTCTGCCAGCCAGCTTCAGCATCGCCAGTACTGCAGAGCTCGTGCAGTTGCACTCTCCATCCCCAGTGCTGGGGGTTGACTATGTGGGTTCTTCCGGCTTGCACTGAGAGACTCCATGGGTGAATCCAGCCCTGTGACTAGCTTCCCCAACCAAGCCGCCAGTGGCCAATTCTGTCTCATTTTCTGGAAAATGGCTGATATCACCAGAGTCTGATTGAAGCAATCCTGGTTGGGAAAATGCAGTTTTCTAAAAATACATTTCACAGATTTGGTGCTCCTTGCTGGAGAAATTTTAGAGCAAGAGTCTGGGGTAAGCAGCTTCCTAGGGAATTTTCCATCTGTTTCTCTTGTCAGTGTGAAATACCTTCCTGCTTAGAAGGCCTGGTGTTGTTATTGTCTTTTTAAAGATGATATTTTAATGTTATCTGATGTTTTCTTGCAAACACTTCAAGAGTCTTGCGTTACATATTTTAGCTGCATTGGCTGCTTTGCCGGGTCGAACGCCAGAAAAAAACATAGTGACCTTGGCACTTGCGCTGAGAACAGAGTACAGGAATTTTTCTTGTATCAGTAATTTACCATTTAACTTTCTCCCCACTGCTGCCCTATATATGTGGAACGTGAAGCATCAGAATTTGCACGCTTTCTAGAATGCTGCTGGGGGGGGTTTGAACTAAATATTTTTCCTGTTCTGTTTTGCCTTTTAAAAAGAGAGAGAGAGGTAACTTTTATAATGGTTAAAGTTAATTTCTTTCTTTTGGCCTGTATGATTCGGAGGATTGGAGAAATGTGACCATGTTTGCTGTGTTTTTTCAAACCATTAACTGCAGTTTCTTGAATTGTGTGTGCATGCGCATTCCCTTTCTGTACTAACAGCATCTGCTAAATATCTGACAACCAAGGAAAGAAATTGTACCCACTTTGGTTGCTGACTGTTAAAGTTGGGGGAGGAGACAATCCATGGGACACTGGCTCTTGAGATGTAATGGCAGACCAGTGTGGAAGTTAGAACTTTGAAGCAGAACCATATTTTGCTTGAGGTACAGTTTGATGCAGAGCTAAGGTTTATGGGGCCATGATTAAGGGGATATGAAGGCGTGAGGACTGGGGAGCCAAGGATAGGTGACCCTGAAGAGAAGACAAAGGGAACTCCATTGATGTCAGTGTATTTAATTCTGAAAGGGCATTGACAGGTCTGCTAAACTTTCAGAGATAATGACAGTGATTTTGACCTGGCTCACCTATTATGGAGAGTTTGCATATTCCCCCCAGCTCCTCACCTGGCACACATAGTAATTGATCTTCCTCTCTTCTCCCCTGCTCACAACCCAAGCAACACCTGAACAATGGAAAATGAACCTCATTGCTACTGTAGAGGTATCAAATTTTTCAAAAGATATTTCCAGAAGTTATACAGTTCTGTTAACAACAGAGTAGAGATCTGCCACTCAGTCAAAGATAAACTCACAAAAGCTTCCTGCAGTTCTGAAATTCACCAAAACTGGATGATGCGAATGAACAAGAATCCTTGAGAAGGTCAGAGGGCAGATCCATTTCCATTGTACTTCCTGTTCATCTGCGTAGTCAAGATTAATTGTTGCTACTAAGAGCACTGTAGCACTTTATGGTTTATGGATTTGATGACTTTCTATTATGCGATTTTTACAACAGTTTTATAATAGCAAAAGTCCTAGTGTAGATGCCGTTATACCAGCAAAAAGTGCTTTTGCTTATGTGGTTTATTTTGCTCTACGAACTGGCATAAGCTGTAACTGTAAAGCACTGTTTTGCCAGTATAAACTGCATCTCAACTAAGGGTGTCTGCTGTATAGCAATGTTGGCAAACTCTCTCTAGTGTAGACAACTTACACAGCAATAAGTTCTTACACCATTGAGGCAGAACTTTCTTTGGTTTCATTTTCAGAAGAGGGGATTATCAATTACGATAATTTCACTACCTGTGACCTCGTTTACACATAGACACACCCCGGTCTCAGCTGTGAGTGTAGATGCACAGTTGAAAAATACCCAAGCATCTGACAGTTAATGCCAGCTTTCCAGCTCAATCATTATCTGACTTGTGACTTCGCAAACCTGTCTTCATCAGCCCACAATACTATGCATGCCCATGGATATGCCGCCAGTTTACAGCTGTGAATGTCTGCATGATTGCTTTAAAAATTCTCGCACTGGTGTGTGAGCTGGCATTGTTGCACTTGGAAAACTCACTGGGATAAAAAGGGGTTAGTAGATGCAAATGCTAATGCTTTGCTCACGCTCAAATGTTGGAATAATGAACGTGGGTGCACAGATGCAAACACGTAGTGTGTAACTTTGCCTTTGTATTAGTGCAATTTTACATCAGCACAAGCCAGATAGAGGGCCTGCTGAAAAGTAGACCCTAAATGTCAGATGTCTTAAAGTTCTTTTTGGAAAATAGGATGGGCCCAGTGGGATCACATTTAGGCCAGATTTACATTGGATTAACTCCGTTGATTCCCACAGGCTCATTCCTGCTTTATGCCTGTGTGAGATGTAACTCGAGGCCATGTATTTAAACAAATACTGGAGTTCCGATAGACATCAGTTCTGAAGGGCAGCAATACTGGACAGGACCGTGGGCTTTGGTTTCCTTTATCGACACACCATCCCTCTGCTCTCTGCTTGCCTGCTTCCTTCTTATGAGCAGGCTGAGAACTGAAGCAGATAGGAATTGTTTTCTCTGAAGCCTGCCTGCAAACTGGAGCATAGGGGAATTCTTTTGTGGCACAGAGCTGAGGTACTGGCCCTCCCCCACCTTAAATTAAACTGGGAATAGGCACATGGGTGGGTTGACCCTCCAGCCTGCTAATCCCAGACTGCCATTTCATCCCCTTCAAACTGCTCTAAATTACCAGTCCTATACGCAGACAGCCCAGGATCAAGTGAGTTTTGCACCTCCTTATGGGCTGTGCCATGTGGTCTCCACTATAGCCAAAGATTAGGAACAGAATTTTGGCTCAAATTCTGTAAACAAGAGAGGGCAAATCCATTCACTGCTCTTTTTCCAAATCTGTCCTTTTAAGATGTTGCTGTGGGTTTTCAGGCAGCCCAGGAAATCCTGATTTTCTTTGCAAGCCTGAGATAAAATCATCAGTGAGAGACTTTTCACTTTTGTCTAAGGGGCACACAAAAACAGCAATGAAGTGAAAATATACTCACACCAGCTCTAGCAACGATGCATCCATGTTCAGGTACTACAAGAGGTTGGCTAAAGTTCTATTCCAGGACGTGGGTTCCCAATCAGTGAAGTCAGTGGGGTGAGGTATGGAAGGTTTGGTTGGGAGGGCTAATGCATGTCAGAGATGCTGTCCTAAAGACAGCATGTTAATCTCAGATGTTTCTTGCCCATCTCAAGGGGCAGTTAAAATATACAGGTGCTTTCCAAAAAAAAGAGGAGGGGTGGCCCAGGGTCCCAGCCAACATTCCCTTCCTCAGTAAGGCAGCTTCTAGTGCCAGAGGCTGCTTGTGAACTGATGCGGAATGCAAAAGAGATCCCATTGCTACCTTCAGCGCTGACATCTAACTCCCTACGTGCTAAGCGCTCGGAGATTCTCTGGAGCAAGTCTACAGGTGTTGTGTAAGGTGGTGTAAATCAGAGCCTGCCCTTTCAAATGGAGACCTTCTCACAAGACGAAGAGTGGCCTAAGCAGTCTGAGCTGCTGTAACTTACAGACTGAAAAGCAGGAGGAAGGGGTATATCGAAGACGGGGGTAGGAGACTTCAATTTATACTTCTTTGCACTCTCCTTTTAGCTGCTTCTGTTGCCACATGCCTTCCTTCTGGGCCCTTGGAATGTGTGTGAAGAGTCCCCAAATTCACAGATGAAACATAAGGATGAAAGTTACATGCTAGTTAAATTTTTTTCCATAGAACAGCTTTGCATCAGAGAATGCAGTTTCACTGAAATGAAAACTTTACATAGGAGCGTGTCAATTTTGACTAAATTGTTGACGGGAAAAAGCTCAAATAAATAGTTTTGGCCTTCTAGTTTCATTTTAATAATGTTGAAACGTTTCATTTCTATAAGGTAAAAATGTTTTGTTTTGACGTTGTCATTTTCATTCATTTTGTCATTGTCTAGGGAGATTTTGATGACCAGGAAAAGGGCCAGCAACTGCTTGATAGTGTAATGTTGATTAGCATACTTGTTGCTAACAGCAGCCAAAATCAGTAGGCTTTTCTGCAGGCCTGTGCAGCCGCAGCATGACTAAGCCAGGAGGGGAGGGGAGCCTTTTTCTCAACCATATCTGACTCTTCACTGCCCCCTGATGAGGTCTTTCGAGGATGTTCTGGGATCTGTCTTTTAGGAGAAAAGCAAGAAGTTTATCTATCCAGGCCTTCTAGGAAATGTTTGTCAAGGTGTGTCTCAAGAGGTGACGATTCTGCAGGAACATGTCTAGTTAATTAGTACTCTGAGGCAACCTCCTGATTAGCTTTTGAACCTGCTTGCCCAGCAAGTTTTTTTTCTTGACGTGTTATTGTCTACTAACAAGGATAAATACGGGAGGAGAGGTCTGGACTCTTTGGGATCTCTTCCTGGACACAGATTTTGGGGTCCCTCAATGGCAGCTGGAAGACTGGCTAGTCGGAAAGCCACTGCTGTACCGCTCGAAAGACACCCCAAACTTCATTAGCTGTTGAGGGTTGGAGGTGTTTTATTAACTGTTGCAGACACATAGGTGCTTGAGACTACTAAGTAAAGTATAGCTTTAAGTCAGCACTCTTGTGTTCTACTGTTTCTACTAGTCCATCTATTGGCTGGACGGCCGCGTCTCCATTTGATTTGTTTCCTGACACCATCTCACACAAGATAAAGTTACCAAGAGCTTTGAGTTGGCAGAACCCCGGGTAACATTGTGACTTTTTGTTAATTTGAGGAGCAACTAACAGAAGACACAAAAACTAACAGCAACATTTTTTTTTAAGTACATCAGAAGCAGGAAACTTGCCAAACAATCAGTGGGGCCTCTGAGGTGCTAAAGGAGCACTCAAAAGACAACAAGACTGTTGAAGAGAAGCTAAATGAATTCTTCACGTTGGTCTTCACTGCAGATGATGTGAGGGAGATTCCCACACCCGAGCCATACTTTTTAGGTAACAAATCTGAGAAACTGTATCAGATTGAGGTGTCAATAGAGGTGGGTTTGGAACAAATTGATAAATTAAACAGTCATAAGTCACCAGGACAGGATGGTATTTACACAAGAGCTCTGAAGAAACTCAGATAAGAAGTTGCAGATCTGCTAACTGTGGTATGTAACCTATCACTTAAATCAGCTGCTGTGCCAAATTGTAGGAGGATAGCTAACGTAATGCTGATTTTTTTTAAAAGGCTTCAGAGGCAATCCTGGCAATTACAGGCCAGTAAACCTAACTTCAGTACCAGGCCAACTGGTTGAAAACAATAGAAAAGAACAGAATTATCAGACACACAGATGAACACAACATGTTGGGAAAAGTCAACATGGCTTTTGTAAAGGGAAATCATGCCTAACCAATCTGTCCTTTGAGGGTGTCAACAAACATGTGGACAAGGGAGATCTAGTGGATATATTATACTTACGCTTTGAAAAAACCTTGGCCAAGGTTACTCACCAAAGAGTCTTCAGCAAATTAAACAGTTATGGGATAAGATGGAAGGTCCTCTCACAGAACAGTAACTGGTTAAAAGATAGGAAACAAAGGGTAGGAGGAATAAATGGTCATTTTTCACAGTGGAAAGAAATAAATAGAAGGGCTCGCCAAAGATCTGTACTGGGACCAGTGCTGTTTAACATATTCATAAACAATCTGGAAAAGGGGGTAAACAGGGAGGTGGCAAAGTTTGCAGACACTACTAAATTAATCAAGGTTAAGTCTAAAGCTGTCTGCTAAATTTTACAAGGGGATCTCCCAAAACCAGGTGACTGGACAACAAAATCATCAATGAAATTCAATGTTGATAAATGTAAAGTAATGTATATTGGAAAACATAATCCCAACTATACATACAAAATGATGGAATCTAAATTATCTGTTACCACTCAAGAAAGAGATTTTGGAGTCCTTGTGGATAGTTGTCTGAAAACTTCTGCTCTAATGTGCAGGAATTCAAAAAAGCCAACAGAGCATTAGGAACCATTAGGAAAGGGATAGATAAGAGAGAAAATATCCTAATGCCATGATATAACTCCATGTTATGCTCACACCTTGAATACTGCGTGCATTCTGATTGCCTTATCTCAAAAAAGATATATTAGAACTGGGAAAGGTATTGAGAAGGGCAACAAAAATGATGAGGGTATGAAACAACTTCCCTATAAGGAGAGTTTAAAAAGACTGGGACTTTTGGGTTTAGAAAAGAGACAACTGATGGGAGTTATGGTAGAGGTCTATCAAATGATGAAAGAGAGTGAATAAGAAAGTGTTATTTACTGCTTCAGATTACAAAGAGCCAGGGGTCACCCAATGAAATTAATAGGTAGCAGACTTAAAACAAAGGGAAGTATTCCTTCACGCAATGCAGTCAACCTGTGGAACTCATTGCCAGGGGATGTTGTGAAGACTAAAAGTATAACTGAGATTTAAAAAGAATTATATAAATTCACAGAGGATAGGTCCATCAATGTTTATTAGTTAAGATGGTCAGAGATGCAACCCCATATTATCGGTGTCCCTAAATCTGACTGCCAGAAGCTGGAACTGGACCACAGGGGATGGATCACTCGACAATTGCCTTGTTCTATACATTCCTTCTGAAGCATCTGGCACTAGCCAAGGTTGGAAGACAGGATGCTGGGCTAGGTGAACTATTAGTCTGGTACGATGTGCCATTCTTACGTTCTTATGACTTACTGCTGATTTGTGCCTATTTTCGGAATATACAAGTTTTTAAAGAGACACAGCTAACCAGAAACATTTGAAATTGATGAATATTTAAAACATCCAATTTCTGAGTGAGCCTATTTTAAATCATATATCCTGAACATTTTTAAAGACAATTCTAATATTTTTATAAGGATTTTAATAATTCCTCTTACTGGGGTCTTTTCCAGCAGCAAAGAAACTTCCTAAATGGCTGTACAGAAGAAAGAGCAAAACTGACAACATACAAAGTGCTGTCCAGTGTACAAATGTAACACATTGTGAAGGCAGATTTATTTGATTTTATTTTGCTGACTTCTAACTATTAATCACTTGCGTTTTTTAACTCCTAGTCACTTGGGTGTTACTTGCAACTATAGTAGGTGCAAATTTTTCATACAGAAACACAATTTTTCAAATTGACTGCGTCTTTTTAGGGAACTGTGTTCTGAAAAGTTTGGACTATTAGCTGAATCCATTTGACTGGTATTGATTTGCTTTGGAGGAGTAGGTTGGGATGGAGGCCTTCAGAATACCTTAGAGTTAAAAGATATTTGACATTAAACTTGGTTGTTGATCTGGCAGTCTGCATGCCTCCAAGTGGACTGCGACCATCTACCCCTTTTGCTTTGAAAATGGAAATACAATTTGGAATAATTTTGCTGAAGTTAGTAATAACTGGTCATTTCAGTTGTCTGTCACTTCCTTTCTACAGAACCTTTCCTGTGTTATTTTTTCAGTCCGTGTGTGTGTGCGTGCGGGGGAGGGAAAGGATGCTTTGTAAACATTAAATAGTACATGTTCTGCATAGTGCTGCAACCTACAGTGAAATATTTATCCATCAAAGGGGATCTCAGGAGAGATATGGGGCTAAACTCCCAAAAGAACACAGGAGAAACCTTAATTTGGACAATTTATGACTAATTTGGCTGTTGCTTCTTCCAAAACAGTATGCTTTGCTTTCTCTACATACAGGTTATGAACAGCAATAAGAATTTTAGTAGGGGCCCTTTTCCCTTTGGGAAACCTGACAGCAGTTTAATCAGAAGATGGAACTGAGAGCACCTGTTTTCTACAGATTGTCATTCAAGATTGATACCTTTAATGTGTTGTATTAGCAGCCCAAATTGAACTGACTAGACACCATCATTTTCACATCAATATTGTGTTGCAGGAAAGAGAGTCAGTGATTTAGTAAGGGGCATTCTCCTTAAAAAATAAACGAGTTAGTACACTCTCCCCTTCAGTTCCAATTGCATATGGCATTTACACCATTTTTCTTCACTCCTTGTTCTGAACTATTGGGTAATATATCTGCGACTCTGTTAAACAGCTGCTGCATTCCATCCAAGAGGTGGCTGCACTTCAGTGGTTGACAAAGTGAGTTGTGTACATACCTATAGGATCAATCTTCAACTGATGTAAATTGGCCTTCTGCCGTTGAGATCAATGGGGTTAGACCAATTTACACCAACTGAGGATCTGACTCATGGCATTTAAAATGTGAAATGCTCCTTTGTACTTCTGCTATGTGGGAAAGCTTGTATGGTGATAAGCATCTTACAGATACCTAAAGCGGCATGAAGTTATTGCCCATAATAATTACTGCTCTGGGTCAGTGGAGCTTCTCTTGTGAGAAACTGTTGGATTAAACAGCAAAGAGCAGAGACAATTACTTAGCACACTCATAATCAGGATTCTGTTTACCATTTGGGTAGCTTTTGGTGGGAAAATAAGATCATAAGTAGCAATATTTCACAACTGGCATAATTTGCTCTGCAGCATGACAGGTGTTTGGCAGATGCCTGCACCGTAAGCTGGAATCTCACATCCACCTTACTGGTCTACTGATACCGGGGCTCCTCCATCAAGCTTATCTCTACTCATTTTAGAGAATGTCTGATGCAAGCTTGCCCATCACCTGGAGTCCCAGCTAAAACGTCACACACACCTATCACTCTACGTGTATAGCAGCTGCCCTACTGTACTAGAGATGAGACCTTCTATTTACTTAGGGTCCCTGCTTTTGTATGATCTATGTCAAAGCGGAGATGGTTCTTTGATTCTTCCTGGGAGTTAAAGAGGTGGCCAGTACTAACTCAACTGCAGCAGATTGATGATATATAATGGATGGAACCCACTCCTACTGTCCTGATAGCATTTGTGATGTTGCCTTTTTATCATCATGTTTGTCCTACATCTACTGACCTGGAAATTTTGGCCACATAACATGAGTCACCGTGGTTATTTGGGGGTGCTCCAGAACACAACTTCCCTGAGTTGGTATGACTGGTTCTCACTGTTATGAAAAGAGGCCATTTTGACCAATTTATGGATGAAGCCATGCCCAGAGAGGCATTGGCATTACCATCCATGAACAGCAGCAACACAAGAACCATTTACATGCAGGTGGAATATATGTGCAGAGACAAGCTTTGGTCTTGGATCACAGGGTGATTTTCACACACACATCAGCCTGAGTCACACAGATCCTTCCCACAGCAGTACGACGGTAATTAATTATTGGCACAGCCAGCCAGTGAGAGCTTGCAAAATTCTTTATTACACATCTAGTTGGAAGGTGCTCATTATATAAATGTAACACGCTTATTATTCTAGAGCCTATTGTACCAATCAGAATTCCACTTTCAGCACTGCATTTCTTTCACATTTTCTGCACTCCTTTCTCCCTCTCTCTAGTTCACATTTTCCAGTGTGGAATTTTCTTCTGAGCAATGTGTGACCAAGGAGGTTGGCTGTGCAGTCCTGAAAGTAATAAATTGTAGTGGTTAGGGTTTTTTAAGGAGAGATTTAAGTTTGTTTAGGAACAGAAGAAATCCAGGCCATCATCACCAAGCTGCAGGTAACATCTGTTAAGGTCCATGCATGTCATTCGTATCATGCAAGGGAATGAATCATGCTCATTCATTTGCTTTAAAGAAGAAAGCAATCTTGCAGGGTATTTGGGTGAAATTCTGCTCCCAGTCATGTCCCTGCAATGCCATTGGCTCCAGTGGGCTGCAGGAACAGAACAAAAGTCAGAATTCATCTCTGGGAATGTAGTTTTTGGAGCTCCTTTTGAATTAACTAGCCCATATAACCTTTACTGTTGGAGAGTTTCACATTATTTAAACCTAGCCTTTGTAAAACCTGTACAAAGTGCCTATATCATCTGTTCAAAAGCATTTAATAAAAGTCTAATGATTTAATAGGGGGGACTAAATATCTCCAAGACCATAAGAATAGCATGCTCTTAAGCAATAACATAACCCTGTTGCAGCATGTGAAATAAAATAACACACAGTTAATGTTTTTTGTACAATCTTTAGCAAATGTTGCCTCGGTCATTTTGGCAGTGTCTCCCGGGGCCATGGAACACAGGCATCAAGACTATCTCATTACTTCTGATCTCCTTTAGTCACATTTTCTTTTCATTGCTGTGGGGAATGGAGTATAGAATTGAAGATCATGGTGCAGGTTAAATGAAATTAGAAAATGTTACACAGGACATATTGTTTCCTTGGGAACTAGTTAGCGCTTTTGGTGCAATTCTGAGGTGCACCAAGGACACTGTCACGGTCTTGTCCTGAGAGATTCCAGTGACGCTCATCACCAGGATGTCACGGTGTGCAGGTGTGATGGCCTGATCTTTGTCAGCATGGGTTACTTGCTTTGTTTTCTCATGCTTAAGGAGGTGAGCTCCAGTCTTAAGGTATACTGTGATGTGTTTGTGCCTGACTTTCTTAATGAAACGATTCTGTATCCCCTGAACTCAACTGTGTCATCTTTTCCCTCGCCTAGCTGTACTATTGATGCAGCTCTCCTTGTCTCACTGGGTAGAGGGCTGTGTTTTTCCAGCAGAAGCTTACATGTTCTGTTTCCATGCCCCATGCACTATGCAATCCCTTACTCACCGCAGAGGCTGTACCAATGTGGCAGAGGCTGCGATAGGTACTTGCCAAGCCTACCATTCCAGGTGTAAAAACAATAGACCACTGTGATTGCGTCACTCATTTAACATTGTTTCCCCTCTCCACTGTCCATGTAAAAGTTGGCTGGAAGTGTGAGGGGTATTGATTGCAGCTGAAAGAAGGCTGCCGAGACTCCCCATTAGTTTGCTCATTGATACCAGTTACGTCATTTTCCCAAGGTATATTGGAAAGGGACCAGAGAAAAGGCTCCCTGGTCAAGGACGCATTTGGAGAATGTCTCCATGGATGTGTGCAAAAATAGTCCAAAAGAAGGAGTGTCACTGTCACAGGGTTCACTCACTGCTAGCAGTGCCTCCTGCTGGCCACCCTGGGAATTAGCTCTGCCAGGCATCACATTCCCCCTCTGGCAGTGTCCTCCCCCTTGTGCTGTCTCACCTGTGACCTCTCTCACACAGGGGCTGCAGTCTTCTCTTTGTGGCTTGGCCCTCTAGTTAGGTCAGAAAGGTCCTCCCCTTCTGAGGAATTCAAAGTCCTTCCAGACCAACTGGCTGGCTGGAATCTCCAGCATCCTTGCCACTTCCCTGTGGCTGGTAGGGGAACCCAGGCCCACCCTCTACACTGGGTACCAGCCCAGGAGCCTTATAACAAGCAGCCAAGGTCTCTGCAACATCTTACCCTTGCTGCTGTTTCCTTAGGCTTCTTCTTATTTATCTGGCTTCCTCTCTCTTTGGGTTTGCCAGTCTTTCAACTCCCTCCACTCAGGGTGTGGCTGCAACCTACCTGCTTGCCTTCCCACAGCCCCTGTCTAGGGCCAGCTTCCTGGCTTTATAAACCCCGCTTGTTCTTGCACAGGTGAGCCTGGTGCAATCAATTAGATCCCTGCTCCCTGGCTCCTGCTCTAAGAATAGCCCAGGTATAATTGGCCAGTCTGGCTATCTTAACTACTTCCAGTACTCTGTGGGGTGGACACCCCATCACACAGACATTTAGGTAGCATTCTAAGCTAAATTGCTCTCCCCAAGCATGATTGTAGAACCTTGATTTCCCATCCACACAGCAATGAAAATGGAATGTGTTATATCACCAGAGGTCCATACTTGTGGCAGAGAGCCATGTACTAGCACCGTTCCTGTAGTGTAGGTGGATCCTCAGAAGTGGCTGGGTTCCAGTACAGGTTGGATAATAAATGGCCAAATGCTTGTGCATTTGTGCAAGTGCAGTATTGTGCAAGTGCAGTATTATGGGTAAAAGCAGCCCTCGAATAAGGGTATTTGATAATGGATTTGCAACAGAACTTCCTACAGAGTGCACTGTAAAGATGTCTGTCCAGACCAGGTAGGGCGGGCAGGCTCTGAATCCAGCAGTAGAAATGTGTGCCTGTATGGAAATGAATGCCATTTTAGCTGCAAAGTCTGATGCTTCCACCGTTACTTAGAGGACCTTCACAGTGAAGTTGTGCTAGATCTGCTTGCCCTCTGCCTTCTTTCCAGAGCAGTCTGGAACTATCCTGCTAATGTTCATTGATCTAAAAATAAGGACCAAGTTCTGTTTTTTATTTACCATAGACATGCACCTATTGTTCACCATACTTATTGGTCTCTCAGGGATGCTATCTTCCATCTCCGCCCCCAGTAGCCACACATGAAAACAAGGGATGGTCAGTCTGGAAACAAACTCAAGGCTGTTTAGAAAAGGGAAACAAAATTCAGCATACAAGACTGTGCATTTACAGATTAAACTACTCAAAGCAGCTTAAAGAATAGGATGCTTTGAAGGTCCTAGGCAAAACTTGCAATTTAAACCAGTGCAGCTCAGACAATGAGAACTAATTACGGACTCAATCAGTATCAGTCAAATATCAGTGTACAAAAGGGCATGGATCATGCATTTTTGATGTACATATCATGCATGGAATAGGCAAGAGTATTCAAAGCTAGGCATGTTCCCTGCATTTTGCCTTGAATCATAAATCCTTGCATGCCTTGGCTTATTCATGAAGGATCTTTGCACCTCCACTAAAGTGACATTGCTTATTCAAGGATGATTTATTTAAAGTGTAATGTATGGTGAGTGCTATTTTACAGCCAATGTTTACTGCCAGTGACCACATCATGGTGCCTCAGACACAGCCGAACTTAAGCTGGGGCAGGAGGGCTGCGTGCAGAAGTGGCAGCTCAAAGGGGCTGAAAACCAGCCAAATCTCCCCAGGGGGCATGTTGGGGTGAGAGGGTCTGTAGAGTGGAGTGAGTACAGCTCAGAATCTGGCTCAGTGTGCTTTTCCACTGACACAATCTCTGTCATCCAGAAAGGCTTCATCTTTCAACAGGCACATTTAAATAAGACTGCAGTGCGGTTAAGAGGTGCTTGGCTGATGAAGTATTGGGAAGCTCAGCACAAATTAATTACTTCTCATTTCAGATCCCTGGACTGTTGTTATTGGTGCTGGTGGTAGTCGTGGAGGATTAAGCCATCTCGCCATATTTCAGGTTGGGGAGGGGTTGTTCAGTTGATCCCTGAATCATGGAGGGCAGATGGCGTGTAACTGATGTGTGTGGTGTCTGATTACCATGCTGGGGTGCTTAGTGATCAAACTGCTGGCAACGAAACAGTCATGAGACACCTATCTAATAAGGAATGGCCTTCAGGAGGGGAAGCAAACCTGTTTTTTCCTGGTCCATCTTCATGATCACAAGATCCTGAGCAGTGACAGCATATGAGGAATTTTGAAGTTACATAAGATGAATTGCAGAGTTTAGTGCTTTGACTCCTCTTCAAAAGGATGTACATTTTATTACTCAGATGAAACATTTAGTATGAGCCGTGGCGGGGAGTTGAATTTTCTTCTTATCTGTGGTTGTTCTCGGCTTTTGGGGTGTGCTATTAAAGTCAGGCTATTTGGTGAAATTAACTGTTGACAAACTGATGCTTACTATGAAGGATAAGTAGCTCTCCATCGAGGAAGTTATCTCTATGCTGAATGGGCTACAGCACGGTGTATTACTCTCCCCACTGAGCCCTCCCAGCACTACACTAAAAGTCCTCATCCTGTGCCAAGAAGAAAGAGAAAAAGGCTGTTTTTTATCTCCCCTCTGTAAGCTGTTTTGCTCCCTTGTGAGCAGCTCTGACCTTGGCCTTCTAGTCATGAACTGAGCCTGGAATTTCTGTCCCACGTCATTACTACACAAGTTGTGTCTGCTTGCACAGCGCTATCTTCATTCTTTGAGTTTGCAAGTTACTGTGACACTTGCCATACATTTTTTTCCAACTCTGTTTGTGTGCTTTAGAGTCCACAGCAAGGCTCTCTTTATTTATACCTGGAGGAGATTATCGGTGGGCCGTGGGTGAAACCAGAGGACTTTAATAAACTGGAAACATCCATCCATATAGAGGAAAAGCTTGCTGCTCGCCATTTCATGCTGTTGAGAGATTTAGGAACTGCAAATACTATTGATTGTTCAGGATCTTACTAGTGTAGGGTCTACTTGGAACAACTTCTAGCAGATCTGGGCTCATGACACCACCTTCCATCCCAAGAGGGCGAGGCTTGATTTTTGGCACAACTAAAACAGTTGTTATCTATGTACAGTAGAGCCTCAGCGTTATGAACACCAGAGTTATGAACTGACCAGTCAATCACACACCTCATGGAACTGGAAATACACAATCAGGCAGCAGCAGGGACACTCTTCTTCCCTCCCTTCCCTCCCCCCCCCACGCAAATACAGTACTGTGTTAAATGTAAACAACTAAAATAATAAAGGGAAAATTTAAGGAAACTGTTTCTGTGCTTGTTTCATTTCAATTAGGAGGGTTAAAAGCAGCATTTTTCTTCTGCATAGTAAAGTTTCAAAATTGTATTAAGTCAGTGTTTAATTGGAAACTTTTGAAAGAGCAGCTCTACCGTTCTGTTCAGAGTTACGGACATTTCACAGTTACGAACAACTCCCAGTCCCGAGGTGTTCATAACTCTGAGGTTCTATTCTACCACAAGAGCCTGTTTAAAGCATTGGCTACACTCATCTGAATGTTCCATCTGTTCATGTGCCGATACAGACCCATGCACCTTGCCTAGATGCTTGGTTTGGTCTTGGCCACAGGGTTTAGCCTGATCTAGGGTCTGGCCCCAGCCGGCAGGCACAACACCAATTTTCACCTTTGCCATGAAGTTACAGATTTAAAAATGTCTTAATAATTTGTCAGCCTCATTTCTGAACTGGGCACCCACTGATCTGAGGCTCACGGTTAGACCCACTTTCTATAGCGCTGCAGTATAAAGTAACGCTTCAAAAGCAGCATTTTGTTATCCCAGTTCAGTCTCACTCACTCATTCATGTACATTTTATAATACCTTCATTTTCCAAGTAAAAATAAAAAACAGCTGCTATCCCTGTAAGATCTAAGGCGTATCAGAAAAATGAATTAGCCTTCATTCTGCTTTGTACATCATTGACAATGGCTTCCAGCAATAAAGATCCTGGAATAGAAACTTGGTTAGGAGTTTGGTTGCTGATGCAGGACAAACTCCACCTGGATCTTTTGAAGCTGTCTTGACTGTGCAGGCTCGATAGCAGTCAGGTTGTGTTGATGTTAAACTAAACAGACATTACTGGAAGGAGCCATGGGAGCCAAATTCTTCCCTGATATAAATCCATCCAAGTCAGTGGCGTTACACTGGGGTTGAATTTGACCCAATGAGCCTTACTATCCTTCTAGCAAAACCTCTAATTTTGCATTGACAGTTGGACATCTGACTATCTGTGCCCGCAAATCAAGTGGTTAGGTATCTAAATGCTCGTATTTGTACAAAACTGGGTGTGCAAAATTGCAGACAGGGTTGAGCCGTTTTAGATGTGATAAAAATAAATGCTATGTTACACTGGAAGTTTCCTTGAAAGAAAAGTTTGACCCTAACCTGGTTGTCAGTGTCCTTTTTATTAAAGAATAAGGAGCCGCTATTCTGGGGGATATTCCACTGCATAGTCACTGCGAGTCTCCTTCCTAGATGATCTCAATTTACAAGGCTGTACATTTATATTCTATTTTATTTGACAGGTACAGGCCAGAAACCCATGTATGCCCATGCGCACACACACATATATACATACAATACATAGACACACAACTCTGTTGCTGAGAATTATTTTTAAAATCTGCCACATCAGTGTTGTGCCTGACAAGCCTTAATTATTATCTTGCCTTGAAGCTTCAAGAAATTAGGCTACAAAAATTGCACGTTCCAGGATTACCCATTCATACAGTTATCACCAAAACAGTTGCTGCAGTGATGGAGAGGTAAATGATAAGGAGGCATATTTACTTCTTTTCCATAATAAATAGATAGGACAAGGGAAGGAGGAACTTAACATTTGCCATGTGGAGAAGGATCAATTAAGTAATTTTCAGATTTCAGACTCTGTCCAATGGAAAAAAAAATATCGCAGACCATTAGGGGACAAGTGGATAGTGTGTCTAGGAGAGCAGCAAATCCTGGAATATGAGGATATTTGCAGCAAAACTGTTGTTTTTGTGCCATTGGTTATTTATTATTTTGATCCATATTATAATAGTATCTAGGAACCGCAACTGAGAATAAGTGTGCCATTGTTCCAGAGGCTGTATAGACATGCTCCAAAGAAGACAGTCCCTGCCCCAGAGAGCTCACCATTCCAATAACAACTGGGATGCAAAGGGTGGACAAAATAAACAAGTTGGGAAAGTGCCAGAGGACAGTGTAACAAAATGTTTATGGCATTAGAGCATGCATAAGCTATAGCAGTCATATTGCAGCAAGCATATATCTCATTCCATTTAATCTACCTGTCAAATAAATAGAACATAAATTTACAGCCCTGTAAATTGAGATCATCGGAGAAGCAGAGTTCAGTGTTCTGTAACTGCGCAGTGGAATATCCCCAGAAGTGCGGCTCCTTAGTCTTAATTAAAAGGACATGGACAACTAGTTTAGGCTCAAATTTTTCTCTAAATGAAACTTCCAGTGTAACATTGCATTTATTTTGATCACCACATCTAATTACAAGGAAAAGAAAATTGCTCAAAAAATGCAATTCACCTTTGGACTGTAGAATTCAATTGTTGGTCTTGATCTTCAGCTGCAGCTCCGGAGGACTGTGTATAACTATGGGGTGAAAGGTATAAAGGTGGGAATGTTCCTGAAGGATGCCGTTGATAGTTAGATCAGATAGACAAACATACAGACAAAGCCAAGCCTGATTCTCATCTCACTTACACTCTCTAGCTTCATTTACTTCATTGGAATAGTTCCTGCTTTACAATAGTGCAAATGAATTTAGAATTAGACCAATGAATTATTAAGATGAAATCCCAGCCCCATTGAAGTGAATGGCAAACTCCCATTCACGTCAATAAATCAGGGATTTTATCTTCAGTCTTTAAGGGTGAAACTTTAAAAAGCGTGTGCAAGCTTCTGAAAATGTGCCCTCAACTAGTTGAAAGGCAAACTACAGTGATGCTATCCTTTATGGAAGGACTGTTTTGTGGCTGATAGTAAACATCCTTTTTATATTTTTGACCCTATGCTCACAGAGTATAAGAAGCCTTTGTCTACATGGGAAAGTTTTTTCAGTATAAGCTAAAATGTGAATTTAAACTGACATAGTATTATTGGTATAAGCCACGCACGTCTCGCCTGAGTGGACACTCTTATTTTGGTGTAAGGGTGGCCTTTTTTCAGTTTAGCTTATGTCTCTTGGGAAGGGGAAGCTAAACCCGAAAACCCCCACACTCATACCAGAGTAAGCGTGTCCAGAATAAGGGAGGTCTAGGGGTATAACT
Organism: Mesoclemmys tuberculata; assembly: GCA_007922155.1. Lineage (NCBI taxonomy): Eukaryota > Metazoa > Chordata > Testudines > Chelidae > Mesoclemmys > Mesoclemmys tuberculata. Next base: position 21,182,861 of record ML675622.1, read on the forward strand.
ACTTTAGTATGTCTGGTAAAACTTTCCTGTTTAGACAAAGCCCAATAGTTTGACCCTGCAGCCCTTACTCACGTGTGTAGTCTTATTGATCTCATTGGGACTACTCACATGACAAAGGGTTCAGGACCTAGCCCTACATTTGAAGAAGCTTTTAATGACCTTCCTAATTAATTGTGCTTTGCCTAATTAATTGTGAAACTAACATAGAGAAAGGTACAATAGACAGGTACTCCCCTGATTCGTGTGACAATGCTATCAGTTTGGAGTAGCAAAAATATAAATCCATTATGAAATAATAAAGAGTTGCAACTCAAGTGGGAAAAGTCTGGATCTGGGACCTGCAAATAATGCATGTGTATTTGCTTAATTAAGCCTTATTTTCACAGGCAGCTTTTCCTGAGTCCACAGGCTTCCCCTCGAACCGTATGCCGAAGAAGAGCACAGGCTCACGGTGCAAAGGCTGAAGAGAACCAGTCCAAAGGCAGATAAATATAGAACAAATCCATGATAGATTACAGTCGGTGGTGGTGCTCTGGGGAACCACCAGGAAGCGTCACTATGCTCTGAGGTCTGTGTAAGTGACAGGAGCACTGGACAGTGAAAATAGGAAGATGGAGTTTTCAGACAATATTTTCCTCACTGTTTGTAATCAGCTCCCTGGAAAGCTTCAAACTGTTATCTGTTTCCTTGGTAATTTTGTTTGATTTTCTCCATCATTTATTCACATTAAGACTGCAGTTCTGCAGCATTTCTTCTTGTGTGTAAGGATTATTCAAGTGAGAAAGGATTGCAGGATTTGTTAGTGTAGGATTGCTCACTCCTGTTATACTTTGATTTTCGGAATGACATCCATTAAAGCATGTACAGGGTTAAACTACATGTAGTGGTTATATGGATTTTGCAAACAGATACTAGAAGAAAAGGCAGGTTAAGATCTGAGCCAAACAGATGTTAGTGTCCTTTTCCATATTACGTGATTATTAAGCATTATTTGCCTAGCACTCTGTAGGTGTTACTGCAAACAAATCATAAATAATAACTAACAATAAAATACGATCACACATCCCGTTGTCACTGCCAGGACATGCATTATCTAGTAACTCTGAAACACGGTCTTCGTGCCATGTCTTCTTGGAAATCAGCTGCAGAACATATGTGATTTAGTGAGATACGCAGCAGCACACAATGTGTATTGGAGGACAGGGTAAAGGCTTGAGTTTTCATGTCAGAGAAGAGGGTCTGAACTGTAGATTAATGTGTGTAGGATGGCAGTTAAGTGGGTAGGTCAGAAGGGAAACATTCACAGTTTATTGTTGTTTTTCTGCATGAAATATAATATTTGTACATTGTGCCATTTGGGTACAGCCTACGGTAGGTGCAATGCAGAGCTGCACAGCCCTAGGGACGCAGGAGGCATTCTGCCTTATGGGAGGTAATCTTTCCAGAGCTCCCTCTGGCACACACAGGCAGCTCATGTGCTACTACATCTTTATGTGGGGTGCAGACTGCGCCCTTCACTCCACGCAGCCAGCTGGCTTTGCTGCCCAGTACACTGGGAGGAGACTGAGCTGTTACCCCACTTCCTGTCCACTTGCCCATGCCACCTTAGTTCTGAGTTTGTGTGGGCTGTGCAGTGAGTAGGGGAAGGCTCTTGTGCCCTGCATTGCACTCAGTGTGGGCAAGCAGAATCTGGCCCATAATGAGGGACCCCCTACACCCCAAATAACTGACAGTCCAAACTGATCATGGCAGCACAGGCCATTGGAGTTGGTAACAACAAACAAGGGGTACTGTGTCGTTCTAGTGCATGTCCGTGCTCTGTCCATCCCAGGCCCTGCTCTGTATTAGTGTGTTGCAAACCCAGGTTTGATTCCCAGTCCCTGTCTCCTGCTCGCTTGGCTGACAGACGGTGACAGCACTGAGGGAACAACATGCTCACCCCTGGGCAGGAATATGCTATCCTTCTGGACGTTTAATGAGCATCACTGACGGGCTGCACTGCAAAGAGCTTTCTGGCCAGTTGCAACATCTTGAGGGTGGCTGGGCTCACTAAAATTTGACAGAGATATTGAGAGGGAGGGGTATTGTCCTCAGGGCGGCACTGAGGACATTGGAGAGGAGGAAGCGTTCAGGTGTACTATCTGACTCTGTGGGAGCGGGGAAAAAGGCCCGTCCCCACAGCCTGTTAGACAGTGTTGCATTAGTTGATAGGCCTGTTTAAAAGAAGTGCTTTGGTCAGCCTGTGTGTTTTACCAGTCAGCACAGCACGTCTGCTCAGAGTTGAGTCCTGCTGTTTCACTGACAGTTGTCATGGTGGCTGACTCCCCTACAACTGGAATTCCTTCAAAGGGAAGTGATGTGGCAGGGCTGCCCGCTCTGCTGGTTTCTTTATGCTGGGCGGGGACAAAAGGGGGCTTGTTTGGGAGGGATTTGAGCTCTGGTGACTGACGTCCTCTCTCTACCCAGGGGATCCAGCCAGGGGTGCAGCAGCATCATTTCACTCTCGCTCCCGGAGCAGGACCTTAGCCCTGGCCAGGTGGGGCCATCTCTAGGTCTGGGAAAGGAGTTCATTCTCCTTGGCCTACGCAGTTTTTGGCTAGTCAGCTGAATAGCCAGCAGTGGTGATTATAGCCGAGGTTTCATTGTTGTTTTGTGATGTCTGCTAGGAATTAGACTGATTCCACAGTGGTCACTCCTGGTACCAGTGTCCTCGTAATGAAACGCTCCATATCCCATTGACAGAGCTACCCTGTCCCTGCTGGGGCTATGTTTTTGGTACGTGACTGAAGAGATATATGGAGCAAAATCTTTTCTTTTAAGCGATCGATTCAGTGGCATGGATGTTGGGATGGCAATGGACTCTTCAGTGTTCCATAAAATAGGATGATTAGTTACGGTTTGCGTTGCCTTGTGCCCTGGAGCCCTATTCACTGCACAAAGGCAGAACGCAAGGATAGTCCCTGGCCAGTTCTAGCTATTAGTCCTCATTGCTACCGCATGGAGATCACAGGCTTAGATTTTGGATCTGGCCTTTGGTTCTGTAGCCCGCTGGTTCCCAGAAGCCATGCAGAGGCTGCTCTCTCGAACTCGCTGCGAGGTAGCACATGCACCTGTCTTCAGCAGGGAATTCGGTCTCTGGTCCGGTGCTGACGGAGGAGTCTTGTGTGTCCCTCCTTCACTGGAAGGAGGTGAGTGCAGGTGCCATACAATGGGCTGTATCAGAAAGGCCCCTCACAGACCTCTCTCTCTAAAACAGGCCGAGTTAGTAGCGCCGAGCCTGATGTGCCTCTCAATCACACTGTGAAGGAAGAGGTTTCCCCCCCAACCCCCGAAATCAGCAGGGCAAGGCTAGCGTGAAACTGGTGTGCTCTCAGAGCGGAGCCTCAGCTCTGTTGTTTCCTGCCTGCCCAACCCTGACTCCTCGCGTTTCCTGAGTGCAGGTTGTTGAAGTGAGCAGTCTCCCAAGCGCAGCACGCTGAACTTGCCAACAGCTCACTGAGACCATGTTTGTTGACTCTCTTTGTCTTGCTTCCTTTCTCTTTTATCTCCAAAGGTTGGAGACTGGCAGGGACCACGTTTTGCCCATTGACTATTACTTTCCACCACAGAAGACTTGCCTGATTTGCGGCGATGAAGCTTCCGGGTGCCACTACGGAGCTCTCACCTGTGGCAGCTGCAAAGTCTTCTTCAAAAGGGCGGCTGAAGGTAATTCACCCCATTCAGCTCACACAGAGACATTAGAGAGCAAGCCCTCCAGCCCTGAAATCTATTTCCCAGGGCAGGGCTACCAGAGAGCCATGTGCTTTACTCACAAAACATAGTCTCTCATTAGAAACAGCTGCATTCATTATAAAAAATGTCCATGGGCGTTAGCAGCATCGTTAAATGTCTGACACCTTCTTAGGAAGCTTTCCTGCTGGCTTCGTGGAGCAGAGGGAAGCAGAGACCTGAGGGAAGGACAGAGAGCGCTGAGGGACCCTGAATTCCCCTAACGCAGAAAGGAAAATGGTTTCCTTAGTGTACCTTTGTCAGTCCACATTACAGACACATCTCAGAAAAAAATACCCAGAACCAGAGCATGGGCCTGGGCCAGCACTCCATCCTTTCTGACACATGCGGCTGGGGGAGCTCCTCAGGGCTAAGGAGCAGAGTCACTTAGTTATCCCTCACCCATCTGACTTTTACTCCCTGCCTCGGGGTCATCATATTCCCATCTCCTTGTCTGAACTAAAATCCAAATATCATAATCCGCTACTTTCACCCCCACTCCCTTTCCTGTTTCTTAGTTCTCAGTATCCCCTCCACCAACACGTGCACTCATGACTGGACGCACTGTGCATACAACGGTCCCATTAACGTCTGGAGAATGATAGTGCTTCTGTGGTGCCCACGATACTAGTTCCGGAGCAGTGGTCTGTCCTTTGTGCCTTTACCACTCTTCCCCAGGCTGAAGGCTCTAGAACCCGCTCTGCCTTGATGCTCTAGTCCTCAGTGCAAGAGCCTCCTGGGTTAAATATCGACCCAGAGGTTCCCCTGCATTGGTCAAATCTTTACACTGTTGTCCTTTACATTTAAAATAAAAAGAAACTAGTCACACAGGTGTTTTTAGGCTGGATGGCAAGAAATGCCAAGATTTAAAACTGCAGATCAGAAGCACGCTCTCACCATCAGTTCAAGGCTGTGTCTTAATCAGGCCCATATATTTGGTAAACATAAGCACTCCTGTCAATTACAGAAGAGTTAACTTTGATTTCTGGAGGGCATTTAACCACATTGATCAGGATTTTTCCTTAATGTTAACATCTATTCAATGCACCAGCTGCTAATAGTAATGTCAAATGTTGGTTGTTATAATATTATGGTAACAGGAAGACACTGCAGTTTTTCAGCTAGTAATGCATGGTATTAGGAGTCAGCACTCTCTGACCTCTGACCTTGTCTGCATTCTCTGTGTGGCCTTGGGCATTCACTTCTGTATGCCTCAGTTTACCAGTCTATGAAATGGGGATGGTAATTCTTAACAGAGGAAATGATCACCCCGTACTGTGAAATGGAAGCCTGTATTGCACTGTCACATCATCTGTTGCATGTGGGCTAATAGAAGCATGAAAAACGATGTCATAATTATGTGGGCTGGGGGAAGAATGAGCAGCTTAGGTGGTGGATAGTGCTCTGACAGTTCAGTTAATTTGTCACAACACACTGATGGAAACTTATCCCCCTGCCCCTAGCTATAACAACCAGGCCATCACCTTCACGCTCATAGAATAATTATAATGAACAATCCTGTACCATTACAGGGTCTGATTCGTCTCTCACACTGCGCATGTCAGAAATTGCTCCATTTAATTCACTGGTGTGAGAGGAGAATTAGGACCATATCGTCTGCTACCTTCCAGTCAAGAATCTCTAAATTCCTGCACTGCAGCTGATCAAATCCTATTTTCACATACCGTATTTGACTTTTTGAGGGCAAACCGTTGAATAAATACATTTTTTCACTGTTCCACTAGCTGTCTCGATGGTCAAATGCAGTGGATCAGCTCCTTAGCTGATGCACATTGACACAGATCTATTGACAGAAATGGACCTGTGTTGTTTTACACCAGCTAAGGCTCCGGTCTCATTTGTCAGATACATCATTCCAGATTTGCCCCCTCCCCTCTTTTCACCTCTCCCCTCCCAATTGGAGAATAATTCACTCAGGAGAGAAGTTTAAAATTATTTGATGGACTCTGCGGTCACAAAGCTGGGCAGGTCCCATTTCCCTCTCTGTGACAGAAGGGGAAACTTAAGCACTGAGCAGCCAACCCACTTGTCCAAGGTCAAACAGTGAGTGCCTGGCAGAGTTAAGAGCGGGATCTGGAGTCTCTAAATCCCCATTTTGGTATGGCCCTGTGTATTTGGGCTGGTTGGCCCTTTCTGGTTGATTTTAAAACCTTGTATTTTATTGTACAGCATTGAGTTGCTTTGTGATAGGTTCCTTTCCAATGGGGTATGTGAGAAAAATGAGCAAAGCACTAGAATGGCACATACAACATAGCATTTCAAAGCAACACAGCCGTTTTTTCGTACCATCAGGTGCAACCACCATCTGGATCATTTATAACTAACTGAAAGAATATTTGAGACATAGCTCAAGTAAAAAGGACCTAAAATGATCTGTTAATGGATACTATCCCCATTCAGCATCTTCAGCCATAGGGAAAGATGACTGACCTCGATTCCTGGAGTGCATCCTAATCTATTTGCTTTATCCCACAAGACAAGTGATAAGGTCTCTTTCAAATCAAGGGGCTTTCTCAATCTAATCCCCAGGCATCCGCATTGCAAAACCACCGCGCAAGTTTGCACAATTGGACCTGTTTGCCAGAGTCAGGACTGAAATAGCAGGGGCGTTGTAACGTGGCATTGAGTTACGTTAGCAGAGCTGGTTGGGAAACCCAGGACTAGAATAACAGGGGCTGCAGCATGTCAGGAATGAAGTGCTTGGGAAAGGCTACCCTCTGGCCTATCTGCACTACGCTTTATCATATATAATGGTGTCATCTCCTTAATGGAGTCAATTCACAGATTCCTTTAAAAAGGGATTTACTGTTGTTCTAAGTTCTGGCCTGCAGGATGTGGGTGGAGTGTCAGAAATATTTTATTGTTTTATTTATAAATTAGGATCATATGACATTTACTAGGGTCATAATTCTTCCTGCAACAGGTTCTTTCCTTTCCCTTGACGGAGTAATTAGAATAAAACATGTTCGCCTGATGCACTAAATTGCAGGACAGGGGTTATGGGGAGGGGTAGTGGAAAACCTCGACCGTAAGTTGTTCTATTTTCAGCTACCCAGCAAAGTTGTTTCTATGTTTAAAGGGTGAGAGTATACATGACATCTTTCTTTTGCTGTATCAGATTCTGATCCGTTTTGTTTTGCAGGGCAAGGCTTTGTCTGCAACATCAATACTGCAGCCAAAATTAAAAGCCTGCTAGCTCTTCCACTAGGAAACTCTCCCCACACCTTATGTCCAGGAGTTAGTAACTGAAACACCTTTTCCCCTCTCACGTGGACACACCTTGGGCAAAGTTCTGTGCTGATGTCCATGAGTGCAGTTCCAATGACCTTAATGGAGTTTCACCCAATTACTCCAGCAGAGAACTTGGCTCCTTAAAATGTTATAGTTGAGTCCAGACAGATATTTATGATATTTATGGTTGTCACACAATCATGAAAACAGGGAGCTTTTTCTCCTTAAAGATCAGCATTGGCAGGTTTTTCCAGCCTCTTTGCAAATGGAAAGACCTGTGTAGACCTCACATGGGTGAGAATCATGCACCAGTAAGCATGTCTGGTCCATTAGCCTGGAGAGTGAATGCTAATCTGGCAGACAAAGAGTTAATAGCTTGGATTAGGGTTTCGTTCCTCGCTATCTAGATGAATCACAGATGAAAACTCTTAATGGGAAAGAGAGGAAAATAGAAACCAAGTGCAGGTGATGACAAGCAATCCCTGCTGATTGGTCAAGTAGAGAGACCTGGAGGCTAGAAAAGCCAAGAGGTGTTTGCTCCAGCCTAATGCTATTCAGTTCTGATAGCTAGTAGGCTTCGCTATCTTAGACTAGGGCCCCTCCATGGCTTTGTTCCAGTTGTAACACTAGAAAGTGATTTGAGGGCATGTTAAGTAGGGATTAGTAGGAGCAATTTAGGTCACCTAGACAAAATTTTAGCCTAGATCTTCAGAGATGAAAGTGTAGGACAGGAATTCACTGTGCTGTTCAGCCTTTGAGGCTTTTATACTAAATCACACAAAAATGCATTTTATTTGACAAATAATTTTAGCCAAGCAGGGAGAACTTTGTTTTTATTTTACCTTGCAGTGCATGGGTATAGCCTAGGAGTGCCTTGATTTAGGAAAGGGGCAGTAAATTAGGGTTCTTACCCATTTCTATCTTTTATTGCTTATTTGTAACTGTTTTCATGCTCCCTTTGGGTAATTTTTCATGGACAGTCCCTTTGCTTCTTGTGCAAATGTAAACTTGAAATCTGGGGCTCCTCATCCTCCAATACCTTTTTACTTTTTTAGGTTTCTATAGTCCTTTTAAAAAGAGCCTTTTTGAAAAGTTCTAGGCTCTGTGGCATGCTCTAAAACTACCGGCCAACAAAACCAAACACAGTAGCTTTCCCAAACCAGAAAAACATTCACTTTACCACTGATCCATACCAATAGCTTGCTACTAACTCCTCCCTTTCCAAAAGCTACGGAGAAGAAATGGGCTGTTTAGTACAGCCTGAAGATCAACATATTCAGGCTATTTGTGGGGAGGTACCTATATGTCTAGGTACTTCTTTGGCCCTCACAGTATCTGATTATCAATAAAGTATTGTATATACCTGCAAAGATTTCAAAACTGTAAAGAGGGACACTGGGGTAGAAAACTGCATAGAAATACATGTGCACTGGGAGAGATAGAAGGGCAAAATGTTTTTTCCAAAGAACAATAATTAATATCTTGGGCTGTCATTCCTTTATAAAGAGGGCTAGTTGGTGTGTGTGGGACTTTATGCCTCAAAGAAAGAAGCTCACTCTCCCCTTAATAAAAATCCTGACTAACTCATTCCACCCTGGACTAGTAATCTTGACCACAAGATGCTGGAACTGTTCACAAGAAGGCATAAATCTTTTCCTCTCACTAGGCCCTCAGCTGTCGGGATTTATGAACATTCTAAGGCACACGTAGGGCCAGGTTAAATACAGGCTGATTCCAAAACCTGCTTAGGCAGATTCTTCAGCCTTGACGTGGACTTCCTCATTGCAGGCTGGATGGGCTAGGATTCATTTATTTTTTAATCAAATCTGACATTTATTTTGCTCAGAATGTGGTCCCATTCTGCATCCTGAGTGCTAAGGAATCCAGACAGACTCATTTTTATTTTTCCTCTTTCCTGGTGGAAGATTCTGCTGTAACTGTTCCACCAGGCATGTTCTTTGCTTCCAAAGAATAAGAATCATCATTCTTACTCTTAATCCCCCCACGAAATGCAGAGAGGAGAGAAAAAAGAAACCCTTCCGTCTAAGCGATTTTTATGCTTTCATTTTACGTGGCCAGAGTGGATTCAGGCAACGGGTAAGGCCTGCAGGATTTGGCGTTCACAGCAGCAATCTTGCACCTTGTCAGAGGCCGTGATCAGCATAGCATGTCATTTGGAAAGTCATCTAATCCTGAGAGACAATTCATGGGCAGGATTGCTTCTTCCCACAGACAAACCCACAAAGGAGCCAGTGCGTGTGCATGGGACACAGGGAGAGGAGATCCTGTGGGGGAAGAGACGATCTGTCAGGTTTCCCTCACGGAGTTCATATCAAACCATTCTATTTTGATCCCTTTCATTTCGCCCTGTGTTCAGCTCCCAGAACCTGCAGATCCCCTGAGATCTCATGAAATCTTGGGGGCCATCCGGGGCAGTTCTGAGGCTCTCTGCCCACAATGCTCTCTAGCTGAAGGGTACTGGAGCCACACTGCTAGGGATTTTGCTGCCTGTAGTTGCCTTGCCTCAGAGGACTCTCATGCTGTAGAAGGGGCTCAATGGAAAAGTGAATTCAGCCTGAGACGGAGCTATCTTTTGGGGCAGATTCCCTTCAGTGTCCGCGTGTGGCCCTTCTGGCCACCTCCCCTCTGCTGGTCCTAGGATGACATTGCACTGCAGGCCACTGACCCCCACTTCTGAACACAGGCAGTGTGCCCAATCCAGCCTGGCTTGATGATTTTTCCGGCAGGGAAGTAAAAGTAGTTTGTTTTCTATTACTTTTCTTGGTGTTCCTCCTTCTCATCCTAGAACGGGAGCCATGATGTGTCATAGTCATCATGGGACCTATCAAGGCTGCAGTCTCACTGTGCAGCTCACATACTGCTACCCATGAACAAAAAAAGGAACCGAAGTTTTCTGATTCCCTTTCCTGCACTTTTCCTAGGGTACATCAGAGAACACATTCTCTCTTTGCTTTTTATCCTGATCTGCCAAGAGTCAGCCATTTGCCAGACTGTCAGTTGCTGCCCATATATATAATAATTGGAAGTAAACAAATTTTCAGGACTTGATTTTAAAATTCCCCTCACCTCAGTTGGGTGATCAAATGGTTGACTGAAAAATCTGCAAAGGATCCCTCCACAGAATAGCAAAATAAATGCTTTTCCCTGCTTTACCAGTTGGTTTCTCTTGTTCAGTTTTCCATAGTTGAACTTTTTCAGCAGACTCAGGGCTGAAATAACAGAGTGGCTTAATTGGGAGTGATGATGCCCTGACGGAGTCCTGGAAATCCCAGGATTGGGATAGTTGAGGGGGTTGCAGGCCAGGAATGAAGTGCATGGCAGAGCTATTCAGGGAGCCCAGGACTAAAATAGCCGTGGTTTCTACAGGTGATCTCCATTGAGCGGCATAGGAAAAGTTCGCACACTGGCAGCTCTGCATTAGCCTGTCTCATTCAGTGCTGCCATCCCCTTTCTGCCGCAGTCCTTACTCGGGCAGTGAACCCATTGACGGCTGTGTAAACAAGGTAGGATCAGACATTACTTCACCTGAAGTTTGAAGCAGTCATTTTGATTTTAAAAAATCTAGTGAACTAAAGCATTATATGGCTTTTTTACTACCAAAATGTGAAGTGATTACAGTGTTCCCGGTCATTGGACTGGAGCGTCTTTGAAATACAGCCTCTTAAACTGAAACGATTCCATAGTTATTTGTGTTCATAGCTTCCCTTGGAGGCTCTCTTGGCTTGCTCTGCCCCTCTAATAATTCTTTGTTCTCCCACACAACACTCTTTGCCTGTGTGCTGCAGCACTACTAGAGATCCAGTGTCTGGAGCTGCTTCATCATACAAGTGGCAGCGGCTGACACTGGGTAACATTTGTATCTGGGTTGAAGGATTCTGGATTCCTCTCCTAGTTCCCCTTTTGTTCTCTCAACATCCAGGCTCCCACACTGACTTAACCTCCCCCTCTAGCTATGGTAGGCTGTTGCGATATTGGTCTGACGCGAGCAGAACCATAGTGGCCAGGGCTGCCTCATGGGTGCTTGCGTCCATGCTGGGGACAGAGCTGACTAAAAGATGTTCCTTCACTTCCATCAGTTGCATTAAAATTGTGCCCCACGCACACTTGACAGTTACCGAAGTCACTCTGCAAGGATAAGATACTACCAATGACAGATTACTAGATCCCAAGAACTAATTTGTTGTATTTTACTGATGACTTTCTAATGGGAGTAATAGATTAGGAACATAGAAGCAAGAAATTGCTAGACTGAATCAGACCAGTTGTCTCATCTAGTCCAATATCTTGTCTCTGACGATGGCCAGTACCAGATCTTTCAGAGGAATGTATGAGAAACCCTGTAGCAGGCAGTTATAGGATTACTGGTCCCCAGGGTGAGTATTTTCTGGTAGTTCGAGATTGGTATATGCCCTGAAGTACGAGGATTTATATTCCTTCCAAACTTGATTTAATGTATTCTAGCATTTACTACTATAAACACTATTCCAGATGTACTCACAGATTGCTTTGCTTCTGGAGGAAGCTGGTGCATCAGGTACAGCAATAAATGGTGGTTGGCAGGTTTTTAGTTGATTAATTTCTTCTGCTTGCACGGCTAGCCAGGTGACATAAATCTTTGTTCTCCGATGAGACTGGAGAATTGTTCTCTCTCTTTGCCCTTCACTTCTCGTTTGAATTGTAATCTCAGCTAATGAGCCAAGAAGAATGCAGTAATGGTGACAATTACATTATCATTCTCTCTGTAGCATGCTAAAGTGACAGGAAGGAAACCCACTCGAAATAGATGGTGTATCACTAGCACACAGCGGGGAGGCCTGAGCTGTCATCCCCCCTGGCTGGCAGCAATCAGAGCTGGAGGGAGATTCTGCATTGCTCAAGAGAATGTCTGTTAGGAAAAGAGGGGACAGCATCTGGCATCCTTATTACTCAATTTAGCTGTACAGTCATAAGTACAATACAAGAGTCGTCTTCTGTTCCTTTCGTAACTAGATCCAGTACCAAACGGTGTGGATCAGTTTCTTTTCCAAGATTCCCATTTAAGAGTTCTACCTGTTGGTATTGTATCACTGCAGAAAGGGCCGGAGTCTCAGAACAGTACAGGCTTTTGTGTCTCTGGACTAAATGGTAAAATGATCTTCCCTGAGTATTCCTGCATCAGAATTCCAGGGATATGTGGTACCACGAAAAGGTGTTTTTCTAATAAATTACACAATAGCATTTAGCAGATGATATAGAAACACTCAATTCTACTATAGAAAGGAAAGTTGGTCTTGTGAAGTCACTGAGCTGTGACTCCGGAGACCTGGGTTAATATCCTAGACTTTCTGTGTAACTTTGGGCAAATCAGAAAAACTGTGATGAGAATACTTCTTTTCCCCCATTTTTTGAGTTATTTTAATTGTAGAGTTCTTCAGGGAGGGGACAGTCTCTTACCCTGTGCATGTACAGCAGGTAACTCAATGGGACCTGATCTGGGTTGGAACCTCAAGGCATTACTGGAATGCAAACAGTAAACAATAGTTAACAGCTACTTATTACATATATAATAACAACAATAATTAACTCTTTGACATCCTTTAATGCTTTCAAGCCAAAGATCTCAGAGTCTGAACACTTTACAGTGTCACTAGTTTACCTATATTAGGAAGGATCATTATCTACATTTTACAGAGGGAGAGATTGAGCCACTGAGATGAGGAGAGACTTGCCCGGCCATATGTGGGATTATTACCGGAAGTCGGAAGTTAATACTGTGGTGTTATTACGTATAGAATCCAACCTCAGGAAAGGGGTAAAGTTTAAACTATATGTGATATGTGTAAACTTTCTTGAAACTCCTCTTGGGTTCCATATGCCTTAATGTTAGCACATGTGCTGTCTGGTGCAGTGTCTTCTTCAATGTTTAATATCAAATTTCTTTTGGAATCCCTTACTCTAGGACCTGTGCGTGGTGTAAAATGTTAAATAGCTATTATTGTGGGAATAACAAAAATGGTGGGCGTTCCCTCTGCAGACACAGTTAGTAAATGAAAAAAGTTATTCGTAGGCCTTTGGTAACATACTTTAGGAAGCAATTGCACCCCTGAGAAGGTAAACAATTAGATCCGTAAGTTTCATGACTTAGAAACAGAAGAAGATGATTTATAATTTGCTAAATGGTAAAAAGAAAAAGCCATTCCAGAATTAAACCCTTCCTTCAAGGTCTTGAGAAGTTTTACAAACCTTGAAAAATAGGGAAAAGAACAGTAAAAACTAAGCTATTTACAGTTTATGTTGTTTTCTGTTGTTTCTTAGTTGACTGCAAATTTGTCAGTTTTCCTGAAATAAGAATGAATCATCCTGAAAAGTCAGAAATAATGCAGAAAAAAAGGCACATGAAATGTGACATCCCTTTTGTATGTAACCCTCTGTTCATTATTTCCTATGCTTTTCTGTTCAAGGATATACGACCGCCCCCACACATCAGATCCATAATCAGAATATCCAGAGATTCATGTGTGCGTCAATTAGTGTACATCTGTTCTCGTCACTTCTTTGGGGGGGAGGTAGAAAACACAAGTGCTGACAAGACATTAGCACACACACAAAAGATTCTCCAGGTTGACATCCATCTTGATAAGATCCACAAGTAAATACACACAATCTCAATTATGGCCCTCCTCCATCCAGCCAAGGGGAACTGGACAGGAGTCCGTTCAGAACCTCCCAGGTTTGCTGTTAGCTAGACTGAGAAGATAATGCAAATTATGGTCTCTCCCACCATCTGAGCTCACAGCATAAGCAATGCTCTTAGCTCATGGGACCCACAGGTGTGGGAAGTCTAGGCTGCCCCAATAATTAAAAAAAAACCCTCTGCCTTCCAACTCAGAAGGCCAAAATGACACAAGTAGCTTATTCTCCCTGTGAAAGTCACAGATGCATGTGAACAATTATCCCTATTATTTATTACTTTTATTATGGGAAAAGCTAGAAACCACAGCTCCATTGTGCAAACACATATAACAAAAAAGCAGCTCCTGCCCCAAAGAGCTTTACAATCCAAGTAAGAAAGGGAGAGCGTTCCCTGACTGGGAATTGAACCCAGCGGTCACAATGAAAGCACTAGTTCCTGACCACTAGAACCACAATTGACTTGAGACTAAGCACCCACGTGTCCACCTAAATCCCTTGGTAGGAAGGCAGAGTCTAACGGATGTGCTTTTTAAAACATGCACCGTTGTGTTATATATATGGTATTTTTCGCTCCATAAGGCGCACTTTTTTCCCACCCAAAGTGGGGGGGAAAAGTCAGTGCGTCTTATAGAGCAAAGGTGCGGAAAATCAAGCTGGCCGGCACTACTGCAGGATCGCAGGAGCGATCCTTACAACACAGCTGCCCGCCGGTCGGCTCCATGGCAGGGGAGGAGGTGGAGGAGAAGGGAGAGCAGTTCTCCTCCTCTGCCTGCAGGCCACAGTACAGCTGATTGGGGGGAGGGGGAAGGGGAACTGCTGTTGCTGCTCCCCCGCCTCCACCAATCAGCTTACTCCCTTCCTCCCCCCCCTGCCCACAAGCTCAGCTCCTCCTGCTGTTTGTCCCATGTGGGGGGGACCCGGGGCAGCTGGGGGAGCAGCGCCCTGTGGGGGGCAGGGGACAGCGCCCTGTGGGGGGGCAGCGCTCAGGGCAGGGCCGCTGCACAGCACACAGCTGACGTTGCGCCCATCACCGTGGCCCCTGGGCGCCGAGGTTCGGCCTGCCGTGCAGCACGTGCTGCGGGCCCGCGAGCCCCTCAGGGTTGTCGGCGGGCTGCTGGGTTCAAAATATTTTTTTCCTATTTTCCTCGTCTAAAACCTAGATGCGTCTCATGGTCAGGTGCGTCTTATGGAGCGAAAAATACGGTAATTATGTAGCTAGATGTGAAACAGAGCACTCCCAGCTCCAGCTGGAAGAAGATTATTCCGTCTCCAAGACTCTTTCACATTTTGGCCTTTCTATAGAGTCTGCCAACAAAGGGTTGGTGGTAGAAGGCTCTACGTTCACTACCAGTCCCCTGATTGCTCCCACTGCCCTCGGTGGTATACAAAGACCCACCGATGCTAACAGAGGAAAACAAGAGCACTTTTAACAGAAAAAACTGCCTTGGAAGTTATTCATGTGTTTGGATGAAAGAAAAGGGCTAGTGCTGCTGTGATGTCTGGTTAGCCTCAGAGAGAAAGTTCTGATAGTGATGTATCTGACCCTGGCTTGAGCAGTTATCTTGTTGCATTTCTTTGCTAATGTCACTCTTGGGAGAGACGCTTGGCTTTTCTAAGGTTCTGAGCGGTTATTTTAGCAAAGATATTGCAGTTTAGACTAGTGAAACGAGATAGGGAAGGAGTGGGAGCCAATCCGTGAAGAGGTGGAGCCAGACAGTGCTTTAGATGGAGCTGCCCAGGTGCCCTCAGGCAACTCCTCCAAGGGGCAGCCCAGTTTGTGAGCTGTTTCTCGCAAACATGGGTGGGATGTTCCAACTTGGCCCTGAATGTCTGTCATGCTGGTTCCTACCGCTCCCAGTTTCACCTTTCTTTCAGCCAATGGTAATATTGGTGAGTTCCGGGGAGGGGAGGGGGCCTTGTGTACCCAGCTTCACTCTAGGAAAGGAATTGTACAATTGAAAATGAAGGTGGTGGGGCAAAGAGCGAGATGGCTCCATGGACTGCTTTGCCACTCCCCATGTCAATGCCTTGGGGAGCAGAGCATCCATTCTTGTTTGATTCACACTTATGAGGAGGTCAGGCAGAGCATGTACTCAGTGCCCGTCTCCCTTATCACACACACAAATAATGCTATACAACCCAATTTCTGCTGAGGATGTACATTATCCATTTGTCTCAGTTAATTGCTAAAAAAGGGGCTGGCATTGGAGCTCTGTGGGATTTTGCCTGGGGAGTTTTTTTAAGTGTCCTTAAAGCTGATGATGGGCAAGAGAGAGCGAAGTGGGGCGAATGAGAAGGGGAGTTTATGAGAGGTTGTGGTGTTAAAAGGATTTCATGAAATATCACATGCAGTAGGTAATGCACTCCAGCCTCATTATGTTCCCATTCTTGGCAGCCAAGGGCTTGGAGTGTTATAACCAGGTGCTAATGAGGGCAGTTACAAGGAGTTTAACTGTGTGATAGTTTTCAGCTCTGTGCTATAGCCTTATGCCGGGCATCAGGGGAGAGATGATTATAATAGAAAGCCTCGTAATGACTCTTACTTGACACCTTGATTAGAGGTTGTTGCTGTGATTTTGCTGATGGAGGGCAACAATGTCAGACAACGGTTATACAATGGTCGGAGGCTCAGAGAGGTGGGAAGAAGACGGGGCATTCTTAGTGTGAACTCAGCAGTCACCTAGGTTACAGCAGGTACATAATTGAGTGCAGGGTGCTCTTGGAATTTGGAGATTGCTGAGGAAACCGGAGGTGTCCCAACTGCTGCATGACCTCCCCATCCCCATGCCACTAACAAATGAGGTGACCATGTTGGGGCTTTTCTGTGAGGAAAAACCAATATGCTGGTGTTTTGGGGTTTTTTTATTTAGTGCAACAAAAGTTAATCCTTTGATAAAGTTGTTAGGCTAGACTTATGTTTGGATGGATCAAAAGGTGGGTTCCATAAGCAGTTTTGAAAGCCAAAGTGTGTGGGATTTCAGGGGAAACCACGATAGATAGAATTTGGATAGGCATAATTTTCCAGTTACTCCAGAACAGCAGTTTACATTGGGTCTGTGGTTTCTTCATGTGGGGAGGCTGGTCCAGTTTTGGATGGTCAGAGTCTGAAGTGGAACAAGTAAATCTAAGTGACCAAATGTGTTCAAACTTGACCAGAAAGCAACATATAAAGCAGTAGACAATACATTGCAACTGAGGGAAAGTTAATTCTCGAGATTGAGACATCAAGGATGGGAAGGTAGAAACAGAATAAATATGACTATTTACAACTACTTTCCTTCCCTCTGAACTTGAAGAATGGTGCTTTAAGATGCCTGCTATAAATGGCAATAACTCCGTTATCGTCTCAGTTCTTCATAGGTGTTCATAAATTCACTGCTTCACAGGAAATCCCACGTTAAGCAAAGTCAGTTGGAAGGTAGGTTCAGTTATAAATATTCTCACTCTGTTGGGCTGGGAACGCTGCACAGACAATGTATTCAGCCCCTAGGCACATGGGGGAACTTTGCATCATAGAGCAGTTACTTTCGTGACAAGTTCCACAGAGCCAGGCCCTCAATCTAAAGATTAGTAGCTATAGCTTAGGGCCTGAAGGGCAGGTTAAGGTAAGTGGGTGGAATAAATCATTTCTAATATAAAATGCACTGCAAGCAGAATTAAATAAATATGTAGGGACAGGCAGTGCCTGGGGACATATTCCACAATCCATAGAATAGAGACATGCACTTGTATAAAGGGAATTATATTGACTTAAAGGGACATGGGTTGAATATCTCAGTGCTCCAATGGGAACACAGAATGCTGGAACCATGGGAATGAAAAGATACATGACAGTACAGCAGAACGTCAGAGTTACGAACACCTCAGGAATTAAAGTTGTTCATAACTCTGAAATGCTCGTAACTTTGAACAAAATGTTATGTTATTTCAAAACTTTACAACTGAACATTGACTTAATACAGTTTTGAAACTATACTATACAGAAGAAAAATGCTGCTTTTTAACCATCTTAATTTAAATGAAACAAGCACAGAAATCGTTTCCTTACCTTGTCAAATCTTTTTTTTTTAAACTTTCCCTTTATTGTTTTAGCTGTTTATATCTAAGACAGCACTGTATTTTCTCTTTTTGGTGGAGAGGAGGCAGTCTCTGCTGCTGCCTGATTGCATTTGTATTTCCGGTTCCATGAGGTGTGTGGTTGACTGGTCAGTTCATAACTCTGGTGTTCATAAATCTGAGGTTCTAGTGTATATGGTACAGAAACCACAAAGTACCAGAGAAGAGAGAGCAAGCTGTAAGGGACTGTAGGGAACTTTGCTACACTGGGGTCTCTCTTACTTGTTGGTAGTTCTTTGCTATCTCCTGAGAAGTATCTTTGTATTCCTGCAGTGCATTTCCCATTGCCTATTTCAAGTGCCTTTATATACGTGCCATTTTACTCAAAGTCAAGAATAGACTGAGAGCGCCAAATTCTGCAGCCCTCACTCAAGCAAAATTTGGCACACAGTGATTAGAAATGCCTATTAGATCTCAGCCAGGTCATGCCCAGTTAACGCAGGTTTGTTCTCCACAGTCTGTGTCCTAGTGCTCCGTTCAGTCTGACTTTAAATGTGCTGTTTAAATGCACCGTAACCCAGATAAATAAGGAGTTAATGAAAAAATGGAGGTGGCCGGTGTTTGGTGTGGTGGTGGTGCTAGGAAATCTCAGGTATGTAATATGACTGTAAACTCAACCCAAAGGCTGCAGGGAGCAGACCTAACCAGACTGTTTCCCTTTTTATGACCACAGCATACCACAGAGGCTAAGGAAGTAACACAGGAGATGCACAGCTGCTGCCATCTCATTCTGTCCTAGTTCTTTGGTTATCTTTTTGTTACTTTCGTTTCATTCTTATTTACTTGCTTATTGCTAATGACATAATGCATGAGATGAAATATAGACTGTCTGTGACCCAAAGAGTCTACAATCTAAAAGACAGCCTTTAAAGTGTGCCTTTAGACAGATACATGATGTCATGTATCTTCAGATGGGACATCCAAAGGAGGGGGCTGTTTTAATACAGCAAACATTAGTATTTATGTATCTCACAGCTGGTTAATTCCCATGTAAAATTCCCATATCTAGCAACAGACATTATTAACGTAGCAGACGAAGAATCATGTTTAGTATTCTCAATAGCACATTACCATATAGCGTCACTGCTCCAGTGGGAGGAGATGAGGTCCATGCCAATCTGGTTTAGCTTTTATTTGAAAGCAGCTCCATCTGTCCAATGTCGTGATGGAGACACAGATTGTGTTTGCCTTTCCAGCAAGTCTCCTTTTATGTGGAGGAATTATCTGATCATAGCTCCCAAGGCCCAGTGTGATGGCTGATGGGAGTTAATAATGCTGCCTTCTTGGGCTGCCATTTTGAGATTTCATTCTCCATACCAGAGATGTTTCATCATGACAATATGATATTTGGATCGTGTAACATTACATCATGCTGGCCCTCAAACTTCATTGGGGCTGCCACAATATCCCACACAATCTGCATTCAAATGAGGGAAAGACTCATTCAAAAAAGGAATGTCCTGCAGAAACTGTCAGTGCTAGGAGCTCTTTCTTGCTCAGAATGGTATTCTCTCTGTTTCAAGTGTATCCTTTATATGCAGTGACTTTCAGCCTCCAAAGTGAGCTACCATGCTCTGAAAACTGGGCTTTTTATTAGAAGACACAAAAAACTCAGCTAGGCATGTGAATTTTCAAAACTCCCATTGACGTCAGTGGGAACAGCGTCCGGATCATACAGCGATGCTATGGAAAAACATGAGAACTTGTCCTGATTGTATCTTTTGTCTAATCTGTGGAAATGCAGGAACTATTTTCCATCTGCTTTTTCTTTGCTGTTTCTAGGTAAACAGAAATACCTGTGTGCCAGCCGGAATGACTGCACCATTGATAAATTCAGAAGAAAAAACTGCCCTTCCTGTCGCCTGCGAAAGTGCTACGAAGCAGGGATGACCCTGGGAGGTAATGTGTGCTCAGTAGCACCCTTTGATGCTTTCAGATGCACCTGTATGATTTATATATTGAATGCACACCTGTGGCAGATTTTTATCTCTCTCTCTCTCTCTCTATTAACATATTGGCACTCCTAACCATAGTGTCTGTACATTGCCCTGTACTAAATGATTGCAATTTAACTGATAACTGTATTGTGGACACAATGCACTCTCTTTTTACAGATCTCTTCTTCCAGGTACCCCTGCAGGATCTCTGATGTGTGGCATACATGCTCCCTGACACAAAATAGGCTCATCTGGCCCATGGGGAGTAGCATGCGGCTCAAAGATAACAAGTAGTCCATTGTCATGGCAGGCAATGGGTTAAGAGGGCTCCCTTGATTTATAAAGCTGGGCAGTAGGACCTCTTTAATCCATGCTTTGCCAATCCCCACATTCTGTAACCCACACAAATAATAGTTCTCTCCCTTCCCACCTCTCAGTAAAGATTTAACATCTTCCATCACTGAGCTTTAATTTTTTTCCCCAAAATTTCTGCTGCCCACTTACTTGTGGATTATGAAAGCTATCAAAACACTCACATATTGTCAAAGTAAATTATTGTCATTGCAGCTTGTAATTGCAGATCCCTCCCTCCTCTTCTCTTGTCTTTGTTGTCTTACTAATATATCAAATTCAGTCCTCCCCTAAAGGCCCTTCCCTGTCCCTAGTGCACTGTGTGGAAGTTGTATTGTGATTGCCTTTGAGAAACAGGAAACATTTTCACAGACTTCTCTTGGAGGAACTTTGCCCCTACTACGGTTTTACCTTTCTATTCTGGGAAACTTATCTCTGGTCTTTTAAAAACTATTGATAATATGGGCACTGTGTGTGTGTGTGTGTGTGTGTGTGTGTGTGTGTGTGTGTGTGTGTTTGACATGCACAGGTTATGTTACTTTAATAGATCTGGTCTTTTAACTGTTCCTTTAAAAGTGCAGTAAATATGAAATGACTCTAGGCTCCAATTTAATTATTCTTCATTTCACAGCTCTCCCCTTCACAGTGGTATAATTCTCCACCTATTTTGCCTAACATGCCTTCCTAAAGTACCCTCTTTTAGTCCTGAGAAGCTCTAGCTAACGGTGATCTTTCCTCCTTTTTCAAAATAACCATCAGGGTGAGCTGATAGTTATGTGTGAGCTGTAAGTGAGATGTTTGCACCTTATTATTAGTTATGTATTAGTTTGGAAAATAAAAGAACGAGTCACTAAAATATTGGCTTTTCCTTAACCCCATTAGGGCTGATTCCCATTAGTCTGTGCCTTCTCCAGCTGTTCAGAATTGTGTAGTTAATGCTTTCACACACTTGAGGTGTCAAATGTATTGTGTTGTATTTATTTTCTGGAAAATGATGGGTGTGGATTAATCCCAAACAGAGAGCAACAAAGCTTCTTGCTTCTCATCTTCAGTGCTTTATAAACACGTTTGTCAGGTCTGCGCTACTGATCTATATTGATATAATATTGATATAACTATGTTGCTTAGAGGTGTGAAAAATCCACACCCCTGAACAATGCAGTTATACTGATGTAACCCCTGGTGTAGACAGTGCTATGCTGGCAGGAGATCTTTTCCTGTTGCCTTAGCTACTGCTTCTCAGGATTAATTATGCCAATGGGAGAAGTTCTCCCTTCAGCGTAGGAGTGTTGTCACTAAAACGACATAGCTGCACCAGTGTAGCGCTGTACATGAAGAAAAGCCCTAACTCTCAAACCCTCCTGTGCCCTCACCATGGAAATAGTAGCCTCCTGATTTTATAGGTAGGAAAACAGGCACAGAGAAGTGAAGGATCTCACGGTAAGTACACAGTCAGAGTGAGCTGAGAACTCCCTTATTCCTGGATCAGGGCTTGACATCATCACTTGGTCAGTAAGCAGAGGGGAAGGGTTTGTTTTTCAGTAACCTGGCTTCACCTGTGGCTGCATTACATTTAACTTGAATGTTTTTTGGAAAGGCTTTGACATTAATTAAAAGTGGCAGGGCTGTAGAGCTCCCTGTCCTCATCAGCAGTTTTGTTTGTGGGCCTTTAAGGTTTTATGTTCACTAGGGAAAAGGGTGTGTTTTTATCTCAAGTTAGCTAACACAAGGTCAAATTCTAGTGAAGACAAGGCAGTTTGTAGCTTTGGCTAAGTTAGCAGATCAAGGTAAACACTGCTCTCCTCTGTAGTCTCTAAGGATATGTCTACACTGCAGCACATCTCAGAGTCCGGGCTCACTGGTTTTGCTCTGTGGGACTAAAAATAGCAGTGTAGATGTTCTCGCTTGGTCTGGAGCCCAGGCTTTGAGACACAGCCTGAGCAGGAGCCTGCTATTTTTAGAATGAGGCTCAATCTGTTCGTCCAGGCTCTGAGACTCGCTGCCACTAGGCTTTTTTTTAATTTAATTTAATTTATTTATTTATTTTGCAATGTAGCCGTACTCTAACTTGACCTGCTAACCCTTGTGACAAGACTGTCTTGTCTTGACTAGGATTTTACTCCATGTTAGTACATGAGTTGAGAATGCACCTTTTTCCTAGAAGGGAACGGTTTTTTTGTTTTCCCTGTGTGAGCTGATCAGGGAAACAGTAGATGATGAAAGAGGAGAAAGGGGGTTGTAGTGGTTACAGTCCACTCTCATTGTTGGGCACCAGTTCCAGTCTGCATGGTCCTGCTATTCCTTGGAAACCCTGATTTGTTCCATTGGGTTGTCAGCACTTCAGAGGGGGCCAGGCTGGGTCCAAGTGTCCCCTGCCATGCCAGGTGTGTGAGGCAGTGGAGACGCAATTACTATAAATCCCCCAGAAACATTCTAAGTGCACTGAACCGTGCAGCTCAGTAGGGCCAACAAAAAGTCATTAGAACATCACAGAGGAGTCATTGTAATAGACAGACGTTTTAAAAACTCAAGTTGGTGCCCTAGCTAACTGGGAACAAGATTCTGGGGGCATCACAGGAAACACTAAGACTTCTGTTGCTGCTGTTGGCATGTTACCAGGTCATTGTGCTCCTCTTGTAGTGTGCAGCAGGTATCATTTAATGAAAGAACGAGACACAACTGACAGGCCGTTTCTGGGTCAATTTAGCCCCTGTTAGGTGTTGTTTTAGGGCGTGAAGCCAACGCATTAGCCATTTGGACCACTTGAGAAGTATCATACAAAAGGTTTACAAGAGGAAAAAAAAGTCAAGCTTGCCCATTCACTGGATCAGCTGCTGAAGCTTTCTGATTGGTTGGCAGCTCTGCCCACCCCATTGTATTTGAGTCTTCATGTCATTTTACTATCTACGTTAATAAAGGCTTTCCTGGCAGTCTCTTCCTGGGATTATAAAGTGCTTTCATTAACTACTTGGGCAATTCCAAGAACCTAGAACCTCAAGTTATTATCCAAATATTCCCTGAGAGCAATTGGGAATGTCAGAAAAAGATGCACCAGAGCCCTAATGAAAGTATCTGAAAGCTCTGAAACACAGACACACATGCATCTTGAGATACTGTAAATGTATCTCTGTGAACATGGAGGAAGAGAGCCCCAGCATCTAGATATTATAGGTGTTCAGTAAATACCAGCAAGAAAGAGAAATTAAGTCCTATTTCCTCTGCCTTTGCTGTCATATGAAAGTTCTGCAGCATGTGACAACAGATTTTTGGAGGGAGAGAGACATGCATTGTCTTCTGCTGTGATCTGCAGGATGAGCTTTTCTGCTTTATACTCTAGTTATGAAAAGAGCCTTAGCGTTTGTCATCACTAGAAAATTAGGCTGATGTTAACACGGTTCAGCAGTCAGCAGACAAGGGCCATCATGTTTAATGTCGAGTTAGCTGGTCCTGGTTATCCTTGTGGTTCCAGTAAGCGTTACTCACAGCTAGCTGACACAACATTAAACATGGTTTGGCCATGTCTGCTTTGATTGCTGAGGTGATAGTTAGCATAACTCTTCAAAGCTGTGTGGTAACACTAACCATTTAATTTTCTGGTTCTGCCTTAAAGTGCCGCATGTGGAGTCTCCACCAATATTTGGAGTAGCTAATGCTGATCACAGAGCCAATCAGTCTAGTCAGTGTACCAGTTAGTGTCCAGTACATGGCTAAGTGGGCCTGGTGGAACCCAGTGATGTTGAGTTTCATGAAACATCTGGAATGTTTTAATTTAAGTTCTGAGTTTCATAAACCTTTTGTTTGAGTTTCAAGAAACATTCCTTCCCTTAATTTAAACTCTTGTTAATATAGGGAAATTTATTAAAAACTGTTGGGAAGCCTGTGCTGTGCAAGATCAGTGTTTGAGAGTCATTCTTGCCAGGTCTGTAGGTTGACTGACATAAAAGAATAAAAGATTAAAAATATAGGGTGCAGCTTTGTCAAAACCAACTTGAACTCAAATGTTCAAAGGCTGTGTTTGAAATCTAGAACCTGTAACTTGATTGGCCAAACCGACTCTCTTGTCCTTACATAAGCAGGCACTTTACCAATCTCAACTGCCACATTTCCATGTACAAGTATCAACGAGCCCAAGAGCTGCCTCGTTTCCTTTCAGCTTTATACTCTTTACATTTAAAATACTGTTATTTAAAAGTACCATTGATGACTCATCTGTGGTGAACTTTAGTATTTATTTGATGTGTTTGTGGGGCAGAACATACCCCAAATCCTAGGCTGGTGGACGTGGACTGAGATGAAAGGACATCTAATAGCCAGAGCAAGGGAATTGACACTTAGGCTGCCTGTGGTATAATGAAAATGAAAGAGACTGGCAGTATTAAACACAGCACAAAATGAGGTGTGGAAGCCTTCATTAACGATTGTTAGCTACACAAACAGTTGTTAATTTCACAGTGTTTTCCATTGCTGAGCTGGATCATACATGATGGGGATTGTTAGGCTGCTGTGAAATACTGGAGGAACTTGTCAGTGAAAAGGTTCCGTTTTGTTGGTCTCCTGGGAGCAGTGATTTAGATTGGAATTTTTATTTCCCATCCCCCCAAAGTATTCCTACCTCCCCTCCGTCCCCAGCATGCACACACCTTCAGCAGAGCAGTAAATGGCCTGCTTGACTCTTCTGCTTTTGCACCAACAAGTCGTGCATTTGCAAGAACGGTGGTCACACAGCTCACTGGAGGGGAGAGGAATCAGAGGTGAGCAGCCAGCCCAACCCCCAGGAGCCATTCTTTCCAGAAAACAAGTCGGGAAAACAAAGAAATTGCTGCATGTAAACATGCTCTCTCGTTCTCATGCTCACTCACTGATGGATTATTGGTGCACAAAGTCTGGCTAGCTGTTCAGCCACTCTGTGCCAGCTGGGGGAGAGGCAGGCTGCGTAACCTAAAAGCAAACTCTTTCATCGATTTAATGTGTACAGTCGACACTGCCTCTCTTTCACAATCAAGCATCACCGCGTGAGCAAGATGTAGGAGAGACCAAAGTGCAGGAAATAAACCTGGATGGTTCTGCCTCACCTAATGTAAGAAATCACAGTCCTTGTGAGGTGAAAACATACCTTACTGGTTGCGCAAATGAATGTGTCGTTAAGGACATTCAGCTGTTCTGAATTTTTCATTCAAAGCGCAGTTCTGCTCTAAAATGTGATGATAAAAATGGAATCGTGGGGGCTCTCTTTTTGTCTCTGTGACTCCAGGTCAAATGTGATCTTTTACAAGTAGAAGGCGGGAGGGTTGTTTTTTCTATCTGCCAACCCTGGAAACTCATTTTGGGGTCTCTGAGTCAAGCTGAGTTTTCCCTGCTCGCTCATTCACAGCAAGGAACATTTTGTAGTCAAAACTTCCCTCAATTTCTGCGGCACAGCCCTGCTTGGAATCCTGCTTGCTCCTTCAGAGCCCAATCGAATGTGAAGGGCTAGCAGGAGTAAAACCCGCCAGAGAAAGATTAATTCAGTCAGCAAAGTAAGCAGCTGTGACTGCTTACATGGGGAGCAGATCAGTGGCATTGAGGATACCATTTTGGTCAAGTTTCAGAGCAGAAATGCATGACGAAAGAGAACCCTGCCAGCCACTGAGAGGTCATGATGTTTGAACAAGCCGTTTTTACTACTGCACATGGCCAGCCTGCGGTAACAAGGCACAGGATTTTTTGGATAATTCTGCCATCTGATGGGCTGAAATTTCTGTGGCACTTGATAATACGGAGGGGGGAAGTGCAGAACTTCTGCCCTCCAGTCTTGTGACATCTACAGCCTGAGTAAAGGCTGCACTTGGGAGAGACCTCGTTACTTTTCCTAGGCATGCACTGGGGCTCTTAGTTGTGGTCTCCTGCCTCATGGCCCCAAAACTCCCGTTGATTTTCATGGTGCAGGATCAGTACGTGTATCCCCTCCAGGCTCATCATGGCCATCCTTGGAATAAGGAATGCTGAAGAGGAGGGACTCCTTTGGGAACTGATGAGCACTTCCTTAATTGGCCAAAGGGGGTTGCTGTTAAAGAGTATACTGTCTGTATCACAGCCAGGGAAGGACAGAAACAAGGACTCAAACCTGGATCTCTAGCCCAGCAGTGCAGAGCAGTAAGCCCTGGACAAACAGAGCAGCCTTTTGTTATGTTTGCAAAAGCTAACATGCCTTTATTTATTTTTAAGCTCTTTTTCTTTTTACTTGAAGATTCATAGTGAAGTTTCCTTGAATAAAAGCAGCCATACATCAGTGCTACGTTCTCACGTAGGACAGACTGACAATTAATGCTGCTAACGATGGGGCGTAGTTTTAACTCTCTGGGTCACCCTGACCTGTTCTGCCTCGTCTGTTTTACATTTGTTTTTAATGCTGGTTTAAAAGTAATTCTAAAGCTATGTATGCTGGGAATTCACGCACAGCTATTTTTTCCCCAGTAGAAAGACAAAGCATTCAAGTATGCTTCCAGGCTCAAACAGTTAGTATTAACTATTTATTAATCACCAGTCATTTTTGAGTAGAGGACTATGTATGACCAATGAACCTGCAGCTTTGAGCATTTATAGTGCTTTAAAGAGACAAAGCAAATGTCTTGTTTAAAACTCTCTCTGCTTTTGGCACAGAATGGCAGTTTCAAAGCTTTCATTATTGATTTAGTTCACTCTGACATGAGAGCTGAAATCCATTAAACAGGATCTTCTCATGACCCATACCATCAAACCAAAAAAAAGGATAAATGGAAGACGTGAAGTAGTTATAGCACTTGGTAACTTCTCAGGAAAGGTCCCTCCTCAGTCCTGCCGATACACCTCACTCCTGCCCTAGAGTCCCCCTTGTTAATTGCAGACTTGGTCACCTATACAGCTGTGCTGATGCATCTCAATCCCAACCTGCAGTAACTCCTGCTGTTCCACTTTTAGGCAACCAAATGTCTCTGCTAATGCAATCTACCCCATGCGCCAGATCATTATAAAGATGTTGAACAAAACCGACCCCAGTTAAATAGCTGTGTCCCCCACAGGTCTGTACTGGGACCAGTGCTGTTCAACTTATTCATAAATTATCTGGAAAAGGGGGTAAAAAGTGATGTGGCAGAATTTGCAGACAATACAAAATTACTCAAGATAGTTAAGTCCAAAGCAGACTATGAAGAGTTCCAAAGGGATATCACAAAACTGGGCATCAACACGGCAGATGAAATTCAATGTGGATAAATGAAAAGCAGTGCAAAGCGGAAAACATAATGACAACTGTATATACAAAATGTTAGCTGTTACCACTCAAGAAAGGGATCTTGGAATCATTGTGGATAGTTCTCTGAAAACATCTCCCCAATCTGCAGCAGCAATCAAAAAAGCGAATAGAATGTTAGGAACCATCAGGAAAGGAATGGATAATAAGACAGAAAATATCATAATGCCACTATATATATCCATGGTACACCCACACCTTGAATAATGCATGCAGATGTGGGTGCCCCATTTCAAAAAAGATATATTAGCATTGGAAAAGGTACAGAGAAGGGCAACAAAAATGAGTAAGGGTATGGAGAAGCGTCCATATGAGGAAACATTATAAAGACTGGGACTTATCAACTTGGAAAAGAGGGAATACGATAGAGGACCATAAAATCATGCATGGTGTGGAGAAAGTGAATAAGAAAGTGTTAATTACTGCTTCATATAGCACAAGAATCAGGGGTCACTCAATGAAATTAATAGGCAGCAGGTTTAAAACAAACAAGGACATATTTTTCACATTATGCATAGTCAACTTGTGGAACTCGTTGCCAGGGGATGTTGTGAAGGCCAAAAGTTATAACAGGGTTCAAAAAAGAACTCGATATGGAGAATAGGTCCATCAGTGGCTATTAGCCAAGATGGTCAGGGATGCAACTGCATATGCTCAGGTTGTCTCTAGCCTCTGATTGCCAAAAGCTGGTAGTTGATAACAGGGGATGGATCACTTGATGGTTGCCTTGTTCTTTTCATTCCCTCTGAAGCACCTGGCCACTGTCAGAAGACAAGATATTGGGCTAGATGGACCATTGGTCTGACCTTGTATGGCCAGTCTTATTTTCCTATGTTCTTATAATTCTGTCAGTCCACTTTAGTGCTGACCTGCAGAACTCTGATACTCCAATCGAGGGCATCACCTGTGTAGGGACTTCCAATATATCTTAATCCCGACCTAGAGTGCGCACACACACACGCTGTTCCATGTGTATGGACTACATGCTTTCTGACAATGGACAGTAATCACAACCTGTTGGACCTGCTGCTATTCTGATCTTGGGTTCCCAGCCCACAGCTTTGCCCATGCACCTCATTTCTGACCTGCAACACCCCCTGCTGTTCCAGTCTGGATTCCCTCCTGAGCAGAGATTTTGAAATGTGAAAGACAAGGCTTGAATCTTTTCAAGCCAGAAGGAACCACAGTGTTCATCTAGTCTGACCTCCTGCATAACACAAAGCACGGAACCTCCCTGAAATAATTCCTGCTGCAAGTCCAATAGCTGGGATTGAACTACAGCAGATCTTTTAAAAAATGTAAGACTCTATCACAACCCTGGGTAGGCTGTTTCAATAGTTGATTAACCTCAGTGTTAAAAATTTGCATTTTTTTTCTTGTATGAATTTGTCTAGTTTCAGCTTCCAGCCATTGGATCTTGTTATATCTTTGCTATATAGAAGACCTTCTGATATCAAATTTTGTAACCCATGTAGGTATTTATAGACAGTGATCAAATCACTCCTAAACTTTTTCTTTAACTTTTTCTAAACTAAGTAGATCGCACTCCTTACATTTCTCACTGTAAAGCATGTTTTCAATTTTTTAATCATTGCTATGAGTCCTCTCTATGAACCCTCTCTAATTATCAATATCCTTGATGAATTGTTGACACCAGAGCTGGACAGAGTATTCCGGTAGTATTTGCGCCAGTGCCAAATACAGAGGTAATTTAACCTCCTTATTCCTACTTGATGTTCCCATTTATACATCCAAGAATTACGTTAGGCCTTTTGGTCGCACCATCACACTGGGAGCTCATGTTCAGTTGATTATCCACCATGATCCCTAAGTCTTTTTCAGAGTCACTGCTTCCCAAGATAGTCCCCCATTCTACATGGCCTACATTCCTTGTTCCTAGATATATGATCCTTACATTTGGTCATATTGAAAACATTTTGTTTTATTGCAGCAAGTTTATACCAAGGGATCCGGTTCATTCTGTATCAGTGACTTGTCCTCTTTATTATTTATCACTCCCCCAATCTTTGTGTCATCTGCAAACTTTGTCAATGACTGTTTTATGTTTTTTTCCAAGTTACTGATAAAAAAAATATTTAATAGTGCAGGACCAAGAATCAATCTCTGCAGGATCCCCCTAGTTCCTCACCCCCTCGGTGATGATTCCCTGTTTATAATTATATTTTGAAACATAACAGTTAGCTGGTTTTTAACCCACTTAACATGTGCCATATAGATTTTGCATCATTATCGTTTATTCATCAAAATGTGGTGTGGTAATAACTTACAGAAGTATATTATATCAATCCTGTTATCTTTACCAACCACATTTGTTACAAAAAATTATATTAAGGTAGTTTGAAAAGATGTATTTTCATAAACCCAAGTTGAATTACATTAATTATATTACTGCTTTTTTCAGTCATTCCATTATTTTGCCCAGGTTTGAAATCAGGCAGACAGTCCTGTAATTACTTGGTCATCCCATTGATCAGTTTTAAGTTTTCACATATTTGATTTCTTCTGGTCCTCTAGAATGTTCCCAGTAATCCAAGACTTATTAAACATCAACCTTAGTGGTCCAGAAAGCTCCTCGGCAAACTCTTTTAAAACTCTTAGAATCATGTTATCCAGACCTGCTGATTTAAAGATGTCTCACTGTGGTAGCTGCTGTTTAACATCCTCCTTAGTTACTGTTGGAACGTGAAGTATTTCATCATTATCATCATATGATGTGAATACATTATCTGGCTTTCTTCCAAGCATACAACATAAATATCTATTGAATAAAGAGTAAAATGAGCATACCAAAGTCATATCACTTGTGATTTATAGTCAGTAGGTGAAAAATCAGTGCATTTAACCGAGTATATAGCGAGGCTCCCAGATTTTTCATATTTCTAGGAACAACGAAAACAGTTAATTTATTTTTTCATTATCATTTATCATCTAATTATTTTGCCATGATGTTTGTAATGCTAGGAGCACATTATTTACAGAGTGAGGATGGGAAGCCACAAACCTCTTCTCATATCCTCACAATAGATCTTTACTCTAATTATTTTTGCTCCTATGCATGTGCAGAACAACAGATGCCATTAGTGGGAATTTTGTGCACATAAGAAGAGCAAAATATCAGTCAAGAGGAGCTGTATTAATTTGAAGGGGGTGAGGGTCCGATGTCTCCTTTGGTGCTGTGTTGTCCAGATGTCTGAATGCTTCACCCATGCTTACACTGATACAACCTCTCATGTTTTGAGATTAAAAAAGAATAAACAGTAAAATATTGAAAAAGACCAGATCGGTCACATGATATGGGATGTGGTGTATATGACCCTAGAGAAGTACCCACCAATGCCATGGAAGGAGCAAGACTTTAGAGACATCTGCTTCTTTGTCAGGCTGAATACAGTATAATTTCCTTTCCTGAGAAAAGATAAGAAATTCTCCTGGATCTCATAAATCAGATTTTCATTGGTGATGGAAGGAATCAAACATCTCCCTCCCTGGCAATAAATATAAACACTTCATTCTCTGGGAATTAGTTGTGTCACTGACACTCCTTTTGGCCAGAAACATTGCGCTGTTTTATAACATATCTGTTCTCAGGAGAGTTGGGGTGATTATTTCAACTTGCTGTTTTCTTTGTTCACGTTGATCCTTTTTATACCACTACATAATTATATAATACAGCTCTTATTGTAGGTCTCACATATAAACAGATCTATGAACGTGCATGTTATAGCATACAATAATAGGTACTGCTTTGTATATGTAGGACCAATAATAGATGCCACTTTTCTTTGTTTATTTGTCTTGATTATTCAGCTCTGAAGGGACTAATCTGAAATTACTCTCATTAAATTGGAAGGACCTTGTTCTCTATAAGCACACACACATTTAAAACCACAACACAGGTTGAACTGAAGGACATCAGCATGTCACCATGACACCATGGAGTTGCTCATTC
This sequence comes from Mesoclemmys tuberculata, assembly GCA_007922155.1. Classification (NCBI taxonomy): domain Eukaryota; kingdom Metazoa; phylum Chordata; order Testudines; family Chelidae; genus Mesoclemmys; species Mesoclemmys tuberculata. The sequence continues at coordinate 21,214,215 of ML675622.1, forward strand.
ACGCCTCCAGACTCCCCAGATTTTTTATTGATAATTTCTTTGGGATTTCTAGTAACCTGGAATTGGCATTTTGTACTCATGTCTCTTCTTGTTTGTCCAAAATCAAATCACCGATTGACTTAAAGTGCACAGTTGTACTGATCTGCCCTGACAACAGATTTTTTTGAGATGGTGTCTCGAGGTTCCTAAGGGGGGCCAGCTACATGAGTCTGAACCCTGATGGTGTGGTTGCCAGCAGTATTTTGGAGGCGTTTGAAGGGAGTGATTTCTTGGTTTTTTGTTTTGCTTGTGACCCACAAAAATAATTGCAGGACTATGTCATGCTGCACTTTGGTCTTGTTTTCCATGCTACTCTCTTATTTTTATTGCCATGCTCTCATTTTCACAGAGCAGCCTCCCTTATTTGCTATTACCATAGTTCATCCAAAGCATATTATTTAAAGATCAGCTTTTGCATTGATTTACAAAGCTGCACTTTGACTTGACATTTTTACATTGTGAGGCTTATTTTTCTAATTACAGCTGAAAGGAAGTTTCAGATGAGTATCATATAATGGTAGGAGCCAGAACCCCAAGGACAACAGATTTTGTGTTATTTTCTGTGCTTGAACTAAGCAACCAGCTTTTTATCATGACTGATTAATTTTCATTTGGGGGCTGTTGGGATAAAAGGTTTACCATCTAGAATAACATGCTCAGCTCACTAGGTTTCATACATATGAACCAGTCAGTCATTCATGTAAACACTAGTACATTATCAGCCAAACTGAACAGTAAATACCCAATTTCAGAGCATTTCTAAATTGTACCCATGAAGTTCCTGGTATTTTGTTCATGGACTGTATAATTTGTATGTGAGATCTAGGGCTAGCCATCTGTCTGTCTACTAATGTATCTGTCTGTCTAATCGATGAGGTGCAACGCTGTAGTGTGTAAGTGCTGGCTTACAGGATATCCTCATTGTGGCACCCTGTGCACAGCAATTTGCCATCCGTGTCTTCATACCACATATCCATGAGGTTGTAGCTTCATATGATTCTGGCTAATTGACACCTTGTCCTGCGTGTTCCCTGTTTTGAATGATGCTTGGGGTGAAGCAGCTCTGGTGCCATCTCGTCCTTTGATTTCCTTGATCCATTTGTAGAGTAATTATGAAGTAGGAGTACTTGATTCCTACAGTGTCTGGTCTAGATTAGACCTCCTGTGCATGTCTTATTTTCTCCTCCTGCTTAATACTGGAATAAAGTTACACTATCGGATTTGTGATGTCACAATAATTTCCAAGGCGGTAGAGCCTAGATACCACAGAGATGGGTACAATATACATTTCCAGCAGGATAAACTATGATGTAGAGATTGTGCCATGTTGTGGTACCTCAGGATGATGGGTTTGTGTGCTGCAGAGAGGGACGATGCAGTGATTTATTTGCTGACGGTCACATGTTGTGTTATGTATTTTTTTTTACTTGAGCAGTTGTTTGGATCAATTCAGCCCCCACCGTTTCCCCACCACACACATACAGTCATATTCTTCTTCTCCCCCCAACCCTTCCAAAATAAATATATCTGAGAGTAACATCATGCTGATGGGATCACTGTTGATGTCAAGCAACATTGTCCTTGTCTCGGTAAAATACTGCTGCCATGTATGAATTAATGTGTTGAACGCTTCTCTGTATAAGTCATGCCAAGCTGTGTCATTCTCCACAGCCCGTAAACTGAAGAAACTGGGCAACCTGAAGATGCAAGAGGATGGCGAGGGAGCCAGCTCATCCAGCCCAACAGAGGAGCAGGCCCCCAAGATGATGATGACACGCATTGATGGGTTTGAGTGCCAGCCCATTTTCCTCAATGTCCTGGAAGCCATTGAGCCTGGTGTGGTGTGTGCAGGCCATGACAACAACCAGCCCGACTCCTTTGCCGCCCTGCTGACCAGCCTGAACGAGCTTGGGGAGAGGCAGCTGGTGCATGTGGTGAAGTGGGCAAAGGCCTTGCCAGGTGAGGAGGAAAATGACAGATTCCGGCACCTTCCCCTCCTCTGCATCCCTAAAACACATCACACTCAAATCGCGTCAGGGACGCATTTCAATAGGAGAACCATATAATCTGGGCCCCAAAATCACATTTGTAGGGGTGCATTCTCTGAATGTTTTCTTCTGTGAGCACAAATTACATCTACAATGAGTGTAAACCCCATTGCCAAAGTGTGGAATTCGTTCCCCGCTAGTGGCTGGTCCATGAAAGGTCATTGAGTCTGCTGCAGCTGCAGGAGTTTCGGCCTTTAAACTCAAGCAGAAGAGGCTTGTGTTTTTAGAATGAGAACTCTTGGATTCAGTCCCTGCCAGTGACCCTTGGCAGGTGGTTGTCCCATGAGTATGGTTTTGCCACAACTGAACAGCTTCTACAAAGCTAAGTGCTAGGCTCTTCAATTATCTGAATGTTTTCTTGACCAGTAGGGATAGATTGCTGTAGAGAAGAGAAGCTTCTCTATTCTTCTTTGTGCAATGATGTCTGTCTGCTTTAGGAGCGATGTTAAGTTCAAACAGGAGCTGCAGCATTCCTCCTTAAAATGAAAGACCAACACCATAACACAACTCCTGTGAGAGGGTAGAAGGAGTAAATCCTCCGATCGAAGAAATGAAAACAATGCTGTTTGAAAATGTAGGAAGTGGAAGATGGGCAAAACCAGGCTGAAGGTAGTTGGGGAACAGAACACATTAGCATGAAAGGATATATGCCCTCCTAGCCTGCTTCACACTGTATGTCATCCAAGTGCCGGAATTTCATCTTAATATAATTTGTCAAAGAGTTTTCAATGCAAAAGTCCTTCTGTCTCCATCACATAAAGCTACAGAAGCACAATCGTGTCCAGAAGTATAAGTGTGCCAAAAATCCTTGGAGTTTGGATTATTTATCACAAGACATTATAACGTTATTCGATGCCTATCATGAGTAGCCATATTAAATTAATTTGTTATTAGCAGATTAACACTATTTTATGGTTTTTAGCGTATTGCAAGAAAGAGCTACAGGAGAGAAGTGAGCTTCATAAATGGTTATCCTGTGGCAAACTTCAACCAAACCTACATTCTAGACACACTTGGCTTCCAAAGATGCCTGAAGATGTCCCTATTTCACACATTTGATTCTTAGAGTGCACAGCTGCCGGAAGCCCCTAATGGTCAGTGACTGTATTGCTGTGTGCCTAGAGCAGAGGACTGACTGATAGACACCTATAAAATCTGACATTCATTATGAAAGCACCTGGTAGTGACCCTGTAGTTAGGGTTGCGATCTAAAATGGGCTTAAAATAGGCATTCATTCCTACTTTTCTCCTAAAGTAGGTGGCCAGTCAGTCCGGCCGTTTCACACAGGGTAGGGTTTCTATCCTTCGAATTTTCTATGTCATTTTTGTTTGATTTCCCTTTGTATATGTTCAGTAAGCACCATCTGAATTTGGGCTCTACCTGAAATTTTTCTTTGGCAGCCTTATTTCTCACTGTTGACAGATGACTGCTTAAAAAAATAAGTCTGTCTACATGACACTTGGTAAAGAAGAGGATCCTGACTAGATCTGCTTCGATAGGTCTGTTTGTTTGGTTTTCACCCCCAGGAGTTTTCATGTTGGATTTTGGGTCATTTTTAGCCATGATTCACACTGTAACTGAAGATTTATATGCTGTGGACATAAAGCTGGTTGGTTGGCTTTGTGGAGGCCTGATTAATGGAGGAACCCTGAGAGAATGGGTTTGAGGGTCCCATTTTCTCATTAAGAAACAAGCCAGCAGAGTCCTCCTTACTCTAGCAATAATTATGCACAGAAATCTGGAAATATCTTCCCACCGTGACCCATCTTTATTCCCTCCAAATTGACAGATTTCCTGTGTTCTGTGGATCTCCAGGATGCTTAACTTGCCATCCCTATTTGTCTTGGTCAGTGCTGTCTGACTGAGGTGTGTAAGGCACATCGGTGATCATAAGCACACCTTTTGTTTGGCTAGTTGTTGGCAGATGCAGCTAGCAGTAACAAATTGTCTTAGGCCATGTCTACACTTACAAGTTTACAGCTGTGTCCCTGTAAGAGCACTTGTGTAGCCACATTATGCCACCGGGAGACACTCTCCTGCTAACATAGCGCTGTGCACACAAACACTTATGCCAACAAAACTTATGTTGCTCGGGGGTGTTTTTTTCACATTCCAAGCAACAAATGTTTTGCTAACATAAGTGCTAGTGTAGACATGGCCTTATTTTCTCTCTCTAGGATAAGGACAAGGGGTGTATTACTTACCAGAAATTCCATTTGTCATAGTCCTCTCTTCTCCCATCCTATGCCCCATCTTCCTCCCCTTTGAGAAGAGTGTTGCTTTTTTCCATCTTTTCTATATATTCCTGTTTTGTTCTTCTGCTGTGGAAGTATCTAACTCAGAGGGCAAGGGAC